>WWET01001432.1:109351-134076 GCA_011038615.1 Limnodynastes dumerilii | reverse complement strand
ATTTGAAAAGGAAATTTTTGTTTTTATTTTTAGGGATAGACAATATAGTCTGTTACTGGTTTATGGCAGAGTTGCTGAGGCATTTTCTTTCCTGTGTTTCTGTGGCTAGCAGATTAACCCCTGCCTTTCATGCACCTGTTTGCATTAACCTATAAATTTACTGAGCAACTTCCATTTTTTGTTTGTACTATAGCATATATACCTGCATATCTGCATAAATTTAAATGACCAAATTTTTTTATTATCACCCACTGAGTCATATTGCAAATAATTAAGCTCATTCAAGTTTAAATCTGAAAATGGTTTATTGTATGGGTAGAGGCGTGGTTAAAATGCCCCAATCTGTACACACTTATCACATACTTTATATTAGGTGAGAAAACAACAGTTTTTTTTTATCTTGTGCACAAAAAACATTAAGACATGTATTAATTATTCTTTAGTGAAGGCTAAACAGGTTAATGCTAGGACTAATTTATATACATGTTCATAGGAGCTATTCTGAAACCAGTTTAGCAACAATTGCTAAATTTGAGTTTGTCGTTTCAACCCTGACAATATAGTCAACAAACAATTACTGGGTGAAATACTGATATGTCTCTACTACCTTTAAGTGTAAAGAAATCTAGGACAAAATTGTTGTTCTGTTAATCCATAACAGTAATTGAAAGGGAAATTATTATAATATTGTAATCTATTAATGTAAAATGTCTATGCTCTTAAATGGCATGCCAATGGATTTATATTGTTTTACATTTGCCCTATTTGATTGGTATCCTGTTTTGTCAGTCACCTCCATTGGTAACAAAGGGGTTAAGGTTTCCAGTGTTTAGCTAAGTGCTGCTGGACATAGAAGCAAGAAAACATGAAATGTGTTTTGTGCTCTGAGAATGCTTGTTACTTGTAACTGATGTCATTCATTCTGACAGGGCAGTGAAAATACTTTTTCCCCTTAATCACTCCTTAAGTATTGTTCTATAATTATGAACCTTGAAGTAATTCTTGATGCCATATGCAAACTGTTTGTTTTTCATAATTATTTTGGGAATATGTGTTACTATATTTCATCCTAAGAAGGCAGAATGGACCCCAGTATGGATACACGTTTTTGAATATAACTTAAAGATGGAGTAGCACTTAAGTCTCACAACGCTGAGGTCATGAGTTTGATTCCCAGATGAGGCCTTAACTGTGTGGAGTTTGTGTGTTCTTCCTGTATCTGTTGAGACCCTCCTCTCCCTGAGACACTCCCTGTGTCTCCCACACTTCAAAAACATGCTGCTAGGTGAATATATTGGTCCTAGTCTGTGTCTGTTTGTATGCCTGTGTTGGGGAACTTAGAATGTAGCTCCAATGGGGCAGGATGTGAATGTTAAATATTCTCTGTAAAGCGTTACGTAATCTGATAGCACTATAAAAAAATATATTTTATTCAATAATAAAGTGGTACAATTTCCTAAATTTACTACAAGATTACTCTTATGCCTTACAGTCATGCCAACAGTTCATTATACACTATAGGCCTGATCCAGACCTACGCTCGGATACAGTTTTGCGCTGATCGTAAGCGTAAAAACTGCCATTTGTACTTACTGCGCATTAGCGGGGCACATGTTAAGCTCATTTTACGCTCTGAAAATCTTAGCGTATGTGCCTTATTCGTAACCGCTTCGTATTACTGCTCATGGGGGCGTGCCTGCCATACGAAATCTGTAACCATGTACCGAGGGTGAGGTGAGGCATTTAAATTGTACAGTATGGGCGTGCTAAGCATCATTCCATACGCAATGAACGTATGGACGGTGTTACACTCCGTTAACATGTCTGTATTTCTGTTCTGTTATTTTACTGCTATGTATCTGCCATTGCTAGCTGTGCAGCTAGCTGCACATTCCCAGCTGCAACTATCAGCTCTGGAGGTAAACTAGGTATGAGCAAGGGGAGTGCCTATTGCTGTGCATCGGTGGTACGTTCGGCGTTAATACGCTATGCAGACGAGTGTAGGTCTGGATCAGGCCCTATGGGGCTATGGCTATGCGGTGTTCATATTTATGCACAGCCATAACTACTATGCAGTCCCCTGACACTCCCCCCATCCTGCAGTACTTACACTTCCTTACGCCGACTGCAGCCTACCCTAACTTGTCACAGCGTTACAACGGCAGGACGTGGCCATAACTTTAAAACCCTGCCCTTTATGTCTAATTACCATGCCTCCGTCCGCCTACATTCCCTAACTATTATGTATTTACGGTGATTGTAAGATTGGCATGCCCCTTTGCTACAGGAAGACCGATTCACATTTACTAAAACACTAATTATGCTACAAAACATCTGCTGGGTGTATGCGCAGATCGGGCAAATAGCCGATCTTATGCATACGTCCGCCGTAATAACGCCAGCGGGCGTTGTTCTGGATCAGGCCCTATGTCCATCTGTAATGCAGGGGGCTAAAAAAGTTTTTGCTACTTGGTAACAAACAAAGCATTGGTAATTGCTAGTTTCTATATTGCTTTTTGAACTTCACCTATTTTCCTTGCTGCTCCTTACACTACAGTCTTTTTGAATGAATATTCTTACATTTTCAAACCAAGTTTTTGGGAGTAACTTGATCACACAACATTTCTTTACATTCTGTTATCCATGACCCTATGCAAATAAACTGTGAAATGTTCTTTTGTTGTATGCCAGTAATAAACCCTAATAAACAATTAGGGTGTAATGCACTATTAAATAGTTGCACAGTCTATAAGTGCTACATACAGCTAAATAATCAACGTGTTCATTTTATAACCAGTGGAAGTAAATTACTGCAGTTTGAAAATTGGAATTTAATGTCATTATAATGAGGTACTTCAAGATTAATACAACTAAAGAATAACACAATATGACCTTCTTTATTTCTTTAGTGTTGTTATCTTGCTTTATGTCTGTCATGTTTGTAAAATTTGAATAGGTGTTAAAAAAATATGAGAAAAACGTGCAAAAATGTGGTCTTAAATTCCATAACTATATTACGTATCGCGTCATGCAATGAACATATTTATAATTTTTACAGTATGCAGCATTTCCTGGATAAATTTTGTGGTGCCTATATTAAAGTAAGCCAGAAAAAGGTAAAGGAAAAACAGTAACTGTGATACAATTTTTCTAATAACTGCTGTGCAAAATACAGTAATGTTCATTCTGCTTAACTGTCATTGACATTGAACCTCAGTCATAACATTTCTTACTGCAGTTTAAAGCTGTGTATATGTTTGTGTGTGTATATATATATATATATATATATATATAGTAGAAATTGCGTGCTTGCCTAAAAATACGTATCGCAAATATATGCAAGTGCGATGCAAGGATAGCAGTGGCTGCAGCTAACCACACCCACAGTTTTTTTCCGTGTGTAAGTATGCCGTACGTAGATCTAGGAAAGTACCTAGGATATGTCCCTTGAATTGTGCGTGCATTTTTGTACTGTATTTGTAGTAGAGATTCAGCCAAACATTTAGCATCGCAGACTTTGCTGTTTTAGTTGAATTAATTTACTAACTAGCATGCCTTATTTTTCTGGCGTATCAAGTAATTGTTTGAAAGAGAAGAGAAAATAGAAGACAACTTTAACAGTGCCATAAACAGGGAAAAAATAAAAAGTAAAAAAGATAAATGGAAAAAATCTAATCCTTGTTGGACGTGTTAATTTTGTAACATTTTCTTTTGTTATTTTAAAACTATTTTTTTTTAAAGTATCATAACATAGCAAACAACATACTTTTGGCATACTGGTTTAAATAAGTGTAATATTTAAAAATAATCAAAAGGGCTACCTTAACTTTTCCCATGTGTATGTTTTACTATGCAAGGCAATCCTACTTGTGAATCACTGGTAACCGCATTGGCACGCTCATACTGTACATTAGAAGTCCGTGTGGAGTTCATTTGCATTAAGTGTCTTGCGCCTCTAGCAACGCACGCAGGACTCGTCTCGTATCGATGTGTGCATCAGTTGTAAGGCAGACGTCTGTGTGTGTGAATCAGTCGGCTCTGTTTCGCTTGCGTCTTTTTGTGTTCTGAGCATGTGCAGTTTTTAAAATACACGCACGTAGATTGCACACTTATGTGTGAATACGGTCCAGTATTATCAATAAGGAAGTCTACCTTATATTTCATATACATTCATACATATATTATAAGGGCACCTAACCCTCCCCTTCCATGACCCTAACCCCTCCTTTCCCTGCAGCCTGACTCTAACCCTCCCTTCCTTGCAGCCTACCCTATGACTACCCTCCCCGCAGGCTAACCCTAAGTTTTCCCTACCTGCAGTCTCACTCTAACCCTCTACTTCCATTACTCTAACCCTAACCCTCCCCTTCCATTACTCTAACATTAACCCTTTCTTCTCCAGAGCCTAACCCTTAGAGTTCCTTGAGAGTGTTACTCACTTGTCTGGACGGGTCTCCAAAACCATTGTGTCTATCCAGTCTTAGAGGAAGGAGCATAATTAATTAGCTGAGTATGGAGTCTTTAAGATAGATGGACTGATCCAAAGCTGCACTTACATCTTTTTTAAAGGTTAAAACAGGTGCAAGCGTACACTGTTGCAATGTGAGGGGTTTATTAACTTTCATTATTTTGTATGGAGGGAAAATACTTTGTTTTGCACATAGAAAATACATAATATAAAGCTTTATGAGTTAAGTTGAGCTAGAAATTAACACCATTGTTTATGAATCAAGGATGTTGTCAGGGAGGGTGGACACGCTGGCACAAGTATTGCATGTGTTTGCGTGTGTGAGCTGACAATTGTAAAAGAAACAAAGAAGAAGTGTAGGAGAGAGAAGAATACAATGGGGAAAGGGATTTTGAGGAGTTAGTAGGGAAATAAATATCAGGGGAACAATGGTGAGTGGGATCTTGGAAAAACAGTGGGAATAGTGAAAAGCAGGGAACAGTGGGAAAATGGAGGAGAGAAAGTGTGGAAAGGATACTGAGTTGGGGAAAAGAATAAGAGAAAGGAATCCAAATGGATCACTAATTCTAGATTATCTCATGTTTTTATTGTGTCCAAGCATGGAGAGAATTAAATTTGTTAAACTGGATTATGTCCAAATTTTGTGATGGAGAGAAGTAAGCTGGAAAGTCCTACTATTTAGATTTTACTCTGTGTTTTATGTCCCTCGCTATATATAATAAGTTTGCAGTGTTGCGTTCTGATTTTAAAAGACGTAAATATTTTTTTTACCAAGAATGAGTCATATTAATGTCCATATTTTTATATGTACATTGAAACCCTGCTGTATTTGCATGTATGTACATTACTGTTATAGAGAATGATTAAGGACACAGCTTTACTGATTTATAGGTGGACCAAAGAATGTTTCACATGTACCATATGGTGTTATTGGGAGATCACATCTGCACTGCTCACCAGGTAAACTGAGTGTTCATTTCATCAATGCATAAGGCAATATTCTAAAGAACATTGCATGGGTGCTAACAAATATGTAACCATCTAACTTACTGCATAACAAAATCCTTCTAAGTTGCTTTATCTTATATGTACGTTAGGTGTATGCAGGTTTTTAATTAAAATAGATATCTTATATGCTAAATGCAACTACAATATAAAAATAAAATCCACATATGTACCTTTGTTGTTTGCTGAACTGTTGATTCATTTTCTGGTTTCTCGTATTGTTTTCTTCAGCAGATTTCCTTTTGCGTCTGTAAACTTTTCTTTCATAGACACAGAACAATAAAACAGCTGTTTTAACCTGTCAGGTCACTCACTTCCTTGTTTTCTCATCCTGTATTACCTGTTGGAATCTTCACAGATAACAAGGAAGCATTTAAGTTAATCCTTGTTCATGTGTTTGTAAGTGAAAAAGTATTTCCTCCGATCTCAAATATAATAGTATAGTTTATCAAAAAAAGTTCACTACTGTCTTTCAACTAGATGAGTTTGGTAACGTGTATTTTTTCTAGTGTTACAGTTTATAAAATTAATAATTGTAAGTTCTGCATTTATGTTTGTAATACTGTTGTTACATATTACATTTATAGCATACTTTCCAGTATTTTACTTTAACACATTGTTTGAGAATAAGGGCAAAAAAGTGTAGACCTGAGCCACACCATCCTGAACAGTAAGGGAAGGCAACTGTATTAATATAATAAGGATGATGACAGGTGATGTTTCCTAGCATTCACATGATTTGTACAGTGCCAGTACAACTTGTGAACTTTATTAGTATGTCCCTGGTAGCTGTGGTTCACTTTGGAACCCTTCAGTGTATCCTGCTGTGTCCAGACCCTGCACCAGACTGCTGACTCTTTGAATCTCTGCTGATACTCCTACTGTCAGATCATCGTGACTATTTCAGTCTCCTGATCATACCATCAACTGTGTGCAGCATCTTCTAATCCATGTCCTTGTTCCTGTGCCATCTGATCAGTGTGCAATTGCTCCGTGCCTCAGTTTTCTTTAGTCCAATCCAGTCCAATGTGCAACTGCTCCGTGTCCCAGTTGCTTCAGTCCAGTCCAGGGTGTGACTGGTCTGTGTTTTAGTTGCTTCTGTCCATCCCTGCCTATAATTGCCCTGTGTCTCAATTCCCTCTGTCCTGTCCAGTCTACGACTGCTTTGTGTCTCAGTTGCTTCTGTCCAGTCCTGCCTCTAATTGCCCTGTGTCTCAACTGCCTCAGTTCAGTCCAGCCTGCAATTGCCCTGTGTCTCAATTGCCTCTGTCCAGTTAAAATAAAGTATCTTTTTTGTATATT
Organism: Limnodynastes dumerilii; assembly: GCA_011038615.1. Lineage (NCBI taxonomy): Eukaryota > Metazoa > Chordata > Amphibia > Anura > Limnodynastidae > Limnodynastes > Limnodynastes dumerilii. Next base: position 127,301 of record WWET01001432.1, on the reverse strand, counting down.
TTTTATATAAAAAAAAAAGGAATAAGTGACAATGGGCCTGATCCAGAGCTATGCTGTTCCGCTGTTCGTAATTACAGCCAGCGTAGCTCTTATGCACTCCCCCTGACACTCCCCCTGTACCGGCGTAATTAAACTCTCTTACACCGGCTGAAGGCTACCCTGACTTCAGTCGGCGTAACCAAGTGTAATTATGCCAGGACCAGAGAGTAATGTCTATAACCCTGCCCCTCCAACCTAATTTAACTAACTCCCCCCACCTACCATCCGTAACTGCAGCGTAGTTACAGTGCTCCCAGCCCCTTCCTCTGTAACTACGCTGCAGTTACAGAAGCATGATCCTGGACAAAGATTTTCATTAATTACACAAATCTGCCCGGCGCATGCGCAGATCGGCAAAATTGCCGATCTTACGCATACGCCCACCGTAACTATGGATCTGGCCTATGGATCAGGCCCAATGCTTCAGAGTGATAGTCGAACATTAGAGGGTATTAACAGTACATAGGTCATAGCAGTAAGATCCAAAGACCACAAGTTGTAATAACAATCATGCAATTGACCCAAATAAAGAAGGACACTATGAGAAACAAGTATTTTGGCAAGATTTTCATCTTAATGATGCTCTTTCTCCTGAACCAGGAGAACCACTTTGGGTTCCAAAGTCCCAGGTTGGCCTTAGTGCTAGCAAGGAGGGCTGGGGAGTTTACAGAATGAAAGTGCGGTATCAGTATGACTACTAGGTAACGAATGGTGGTTGAGGTCCATTTAAACAGAAATATAGAGTTTAGACCATCTAGGCTGCTCAGAGGAACTTGCATAGGCATAGCAACAGATTTATAGTAATTCATTAAAATTGCAGAGGTGGACAAAGATTTTAAATTCCTGCATTGGAGGGGGAAGGAAGATTATAGGGTTAGTGAGAAGGTGAGAACATCAGCCGTGAACAGTTACACATGTATTCTACAAGTCCTATATTGACCTTGATAATGATGGCTTGCAGAAGAAAAGCTCTAGCTAGCACCTCTATACAGAGTGCAAATATTAAGGTGGGTAGCGAGCATCCCTGATGAACCATATTAGAAATTTGTCAGGAAGCCAATAAGCTGCCATTGATTTTCACCTTTTCTAATAGGTATATAGGGACTTGGGGCCGTATGCAGAGCTCCGGCCACATTGCATACGCGGCCTGATATTTCCAATATGAGCTACTGCGCATGCGTAGTAATTTTGTTACGACATCTACGTTACTTGTCGTAACAAAATTACTGTGCATGCGCAGTAGCTCATATCGTAAAACTCCGGCCGCGTATGCAATGCAGCTGGAGATCTGCATACGGCCCTTAATACTTTGGATTAAGTTTGGCCCAATTCCATGTGCTACAGCAACCTCTTCAAGAACAACCAATCTACTCTACCAAAAACCTTCCCTGCATCCGTAAATATGGATGTTTGATGTATAAGATTTAAGGCCTTTATTGTGTTATCCTTGAATTCCCTTTCCAAGATAAACCCCACCTGATCGTCATAAACTATATCAGGTAAAAGATGTTTGGGGCAGTTGGCTATGAGTTTGAAAAAAAACATTAAGATCTATGTTGAGTAGTAATCTATAACTAGAGCACATAGAAGGGTCTTTGCCTTCTGTCAGGATCACTAAAATGTGTGGCATCAGGGATTGGGGGTAAAAGTATCTGTAATCCAAGAAGTCGTTTAAGGTGGGTAGTAAGATGAGGGTGAGTTTTCCTTGCATATTTTGTAATATGGGATCAGAAACCGTAGCGCTCTTGCCAACATTTTGCCGGACAGTTGACGCATAGGAAATATTGGCTTTTACCCATTTATATTTATCACTTAATAAACAAGTAAAAGCTATTCTAGCATCTGCCAGTTTTTCAAAGACCCGAGGGTCCAGAGATTCTGTGCTTGATCTCCAGAGATTTTATTTTTTGGAGCTGGGCTTTTCTCTGGCCTTTTTTTTGGCTTTTTTTTAGGGGGGCACCAAGCTGAATGATCTCGTCCCATAGGACGCTTCTCACAGTGTCAACGTGGCATTTTATTTAAAGAGAAATGGGGGCAGATTCAGGGGGAAAAAAACAATGCTTTGGAAAGAAGGGGTGATTGAGGCTATACTTACGGAAAGTAGCCTCAGGTGTATAACAGTCATGGCTCACAAGATGGGAGCCATGAACTAGTCGATGCATTAATCGGGAAACAATTACCCATGTGGTCATAACAATGAAGAGTTAGTAAAACAAGTTAAGCAGAAGCAAAGTTTTTATAAGACATTTTACACCACGGCAAATTCTGATACAAAAGGCAAAGGTTCCTCTTACCTAAAAAATATAACTAGAATCATAAGTGGAAGGGTTTGGAAGTAGAATAGGAACATTATGAGAGTATTGTAAGTAGAATAAGAAGTCACAGGCCCCTAAGAGACTTTTAGTGAAACACAGCTTTTAGGAAAGACCTAACTTGTCAATAGGATTAGGAACAAACAAACAAAAACAAGTGCTTAAGTGCCCATAATTTAGGTGGAATCTAGGTCACTTGTCCATTGGCTCAAGATAGATGAATGGATCTGATGGATCTCTTTTCTGTCTTCTAGTCAGGAGCCATTCATCACTTTAAGGGGTTGGAAGGGCGACAAGTTATTGGACAAACTTCTCTCGGTCAAGAAATGGTACTGAAAGATAGCGATTCCTTCCAGAAATGATGTAAGGCTGTATTGCCATCATAAGTAGTTTGAATTTAGAATGGATATCCCTAATTATATCTAATAGATATTATTGGGGATATCCAGTGATAAAAAAAATCCAAATAAACCCAATTGAAAAGGATCTCATTGTTAACAGGTGTGTTTAACATGGTGTTGAAAATTTTGGAGAATGTGTGCTCTAACACCGGCGCAAGGATGTCTTTCAGGAGTCCTCAAACCTGCAGATTATTCTGCCTGCCTCTGTTATCCATAATTTCCATATCTCTTTTAGACTTCTAATGACAACCGCTTGTGTTCGAAATTGAGAATTCAGATGTTGGATGTTTTGCTTCATTATCAGGCAACATAGGCAGCGCTGTATTTTGTCTATATCCTCACTTTTGTGGGCTATGGACTGTGTTCACACTTAAGAAAGTGCTGCTTTTTCAGTGAGTGTTTTTAGGATCGGTTAAACTACGCATGTGAAGTAACTTTTTTTTACGCAAGCTACATAGGATTTTTGCACGAAAATCCATTAGGCACAGACTTGAATTACGTGCTTAGTGAGATATGTACGAAGGGGCATGCCAGTCCACCGTATGTGGGAAGTTAAGAAAAAATGAGTGGGGGAGGCATTTACATGGCCTATTAAGGGCGCTGTTAAGAAAGTTTGCACGTACTTAAGCAACTCAAGCACAAATATGCGCACGGAGAGTTAAGGTTGCAGAAGTCTACTAAAATCCGTAAGTACAAAGGGAGTGTCATGGGCGTTGCCTTGCCACTTATGCACATATTTTTGCAATTCCATGCGTACTTATTTCACAGTTTATGTAAGTAGTGACCTCCTCTCTTTGTGCAGAGGAGGGACCTGATTTACACTGAAATTTACATTCAATAGCATTTATTCTCACTCCACATGGCTGGACCTCAATTTACTGCTGCAACTAATTACATTCTAAAGGGCATTATGCAGGAGGGAAGTGGTGGACTAACATAGTTTACGGTAAGGGCATGTTTACATGCTTGACAGTTTTCCAGCTGTGAACAAAAGCCAACATTTGTGTACATATGCAGAACCACACTTAATTGTATGGAGTTTTTCCAAATATAAGACGCATTATTTTTTTGCATTATAGTGTGAATCAGGCCTAGTGGGTACTTTAGGTAAATGTAAAGCAGTTTTTGACATACTGGAAGTTGCAGAAAAATGTGAAATTAGGTCTGGTGCACACAGTGGCTTATACAGCTTTCTAAGCTTTTCAGTTCATCATCATCCATTAATACACAAGGTCAGTTCATCACATTATTTCCCTGCTGCTCTTTGATAATATAAAAAGATTCAGAATGGACAGCTCAATCCCTCTTCCATTTTATATTTGATTGTTATGCTATTGCCTGGTTGCCCTGGTGAGACCTCTGGGAGCATTTCGTGCGCTTTATGACCCTTAAAGTCTGTCCTACACTTTCCCACATATATTAAAGAAGAGCTGATATACTGTAAAATATATTTTCTTTATATATTACTATTACAAATTCTATTTTATTATTTATATAGAAGGTCATTCATTTGCTAAATACATTTTTTTTATGACAATTTACACCAGATGCTAGATATGCAACCCACCCTTAAAATATTCAGTAATATAGGCTGCATTAGTGGCCAATTCCAATGGATTTTGACTATTTTCCAGGTATTTCAATTTATCAAGATTTCTTTTTTCTTAGATTGCAGATAAATGTTGCAATGCTATATTGCTCTCCTCCAATACCTAAGCATGGTAACACCTGAGTATATTAACAGGAATTGGCACCTCTAAGGCTTAAAGCATTAAGAAAGTGTTATCTTGTATATTTAAAAGAATTAATTACATGGATTCAGTGTAATTTTACATTTATTTTAAGTCATGTTTTAATTAACACTGAATATTAGTACTATATAGACAAGACACAGTAAGTGCTAGAATATTTTCCTGCAGTTATTTAATTCTGAATCGGAGTCAGTTTGACAATTAGTCCTATAATTTTATTTTAAACATAAAATGAAAGTCCCCTTGCATGCACTGGGCTTTCAACACCAGGGGGTAGATCCACAAGTATGGCCAACAGAGGAATTTCGTACGCCGCATGCATAATTCCCCTGTTATCTAACTTGTGCGCATGTGCACATACTTCTTATGCATGCGTACAGGCAGGCATACGTAACTTTGTTACGTACGCCAGCCGATGCGCAAAAGGGGCAGACCCATATTTTGCGATTTGGAGATAGCCATGTACCTTAGGTGTCGGGCGGTGGAAGACCCGTTAAGATTACGTCTGCAGCCGTAAAGGCTGCCGACCTAGTCGTAATATTTAAGGTAGGAATCTGGACACGTAAGTGTCCAGATTTTCTACCGAGCGCGGGGAGTGTAGGGGGCTATGCGTTTGTACTTACAGAACCTCGCATGTACGTAATGCGTGCTTGGGTCTGGATCTGCCCCCAGGACTTTACCTTAAAATATCTTCATGGTCCCCACGTAAAATATGGATGGTGTTGAAATCAGGACTGTACCTAAGGGCTTAACCAAGCCAGCTATAAAAAAAAAGTGTTTGCTTCCAAATAATGGGAAATATGATCTTTTTAAGCCTCTTTGAGCTGGATTTAAGGAATTTTCTCAGGCTGGCAATCTTTCAGTGACATCACGGCTTTTTTTAGGGCAGTGGTATGAACTATTGAAGGAGAAAGATTTATTTTAAACATGTTTTAAAGGTGGTATGAATTCCCAAATATAAACATTGTCTCCCATGGTTGCTTGTATAGGCTAGGGCATAGAATGTGATAGTTTTGTTTGTATTTAATATGCAAAATGAAGCTATAAACTGCCCATGCGTGATGTTGGTGATATGCAATGTTGACCCTTAACTTAACTTACTAAATTAACTGACACGACAACATGTTAGTGGGAATTAAAGAATTTATTGAAATTTAATACGTTTTTAATTGATGCAGTCAACTTAAGGAAGAACTGCCAATACGTTTTTGATGGGGGCCATTGAAAGCAGAGGTGTAAAGATGTCTTACACAAATAAACATCAACAAGAAAACAACATATAAACTTATATAACTTTAACTTTACCAACATCCAACAGAGGTCTTACACATCAGGCGCACCCCGCCAGCCGAAAGGCACTACACTCGAATTGGAGTGCTACGAGAGACCGTCCGTAAAGGCATTGGACCTCAATCATAAACCATGACAGTAATCTTACTCCTACTCCTTCTCACCACCGTTTACACCTCCACGTCATGCTGTTATGCAAACAATCCGCTGCTTTCTTCCCACTTTGGTCCCTCTGACCAAACCGCCGCCATCAAATAGAAAGAAAACCAACTAAATCTCCTTAATAGCTAACTCCAAATCTCCTAAATATAAACTCATCCCTTCAGGCGATAAGTGCACCCCATCCGGCCTATACAATTGAATATTGTCAAATTTTATGTGATCATGAGGCACATACACTCCACCATGCTGGCACAAAAAACCTTTCACTGATCTATTCACTTTCTTTCTCACCTTGTCCATCACTGCCCCATTACTGGAGTACCTCCAAACACACTTGGGAACGATCTCCAACCACACCCACTTCATTCGCGGCCACCTGCGCATCGCCAAGCTCATATCGTTCTTAATGGCCCATGACAATTCTACAGCCAGGATGTGGCCAATGTCGTTACCCCTGAGATGTATAACAATAATGTCCGGGGGCTCACAAACTCCCAAATCTCGGTTCAACCTTCCCATCATTGACGACCAGACCATTCCCCGCATACCCTTCCAGATTACTTCCATACCCAATCACGCACGATTCATGCCTTGCAGCCCAAAAAACATAAGAGTGACCCAGCACCCAAACCACCCGCCTCCGCGGGACTACCACTGTAGGGAGAGAAAAAGAGAAAAAACATACATTATAACACAACAGTTCAACTTATAACCTTGCAGGCATCTAAGGAAGGGAAGCAGGAGTGGGATCACGGCACCGTGCGAAGGTGAAAACCCTCATCTTACCCCTGGCCTGACTATATAGACTATGGGGAAACTAAAACGCCAGGAGGTATCAGAGGGAAAAAGCCCTTCGTGCTCCAAACACTTGGTGTTGCGGGCCAGCTACCGGGCTAATCCCGGGAACCATGTCCGTACCGTGTCCCGGGGGTGGGAGAGAAAAGGAACATCTAGGCAAGAATCTAACAAAGACATGACCTGTACATAACCCTAGACGTAAATCAAGTGGTTAGTATGCCCTGGATCCGTCCAGATCCTTCCGAACACTCATCCTCCAAAGGTCTCAGGTAAGTCCTGTATGCCCGCGATTTCCAGTGTCATAGTTTTTTGATGTGATCCTCTGAGTGACCCTGAGCTGCAGCCGATGATGCCGCGCCAATTCGAAACGAATGCGTCCCATAATCATTCGGGTTCAAACCCAGCCACTTCAACGTTCTCTGCAAAGTAACTGAAAACTGATAGCGGGAGAGCGAAGAGCAGTTTTTATGAACAAACCAAATCAAACAATTATCAGGGCGCTCCCGTGCAAAAAGGCTCCCCAACCTCACAGGACAGATGCTAATATCCCTGTTACTCTGAAGCTCCAGCCAATGCCCTTTACCCACTTGGTCGGATTTGCCCTTCGTAATCCGGCATTGAGTAAACCCCTCATGTATGACAACATTCTTGGTGAGCAGGCCTGTCTCCAAGGAACTCCTGGAGGTAGATACTAGCTCGATGTCGTGGAAGGCGCCGGCGAACGCAAAGCTAAAAACCGTACGAAACAATAATGTTTTGTAGCTATCACATGCTACCGACGCAATCGCCTCCATCATTCGAGATAAACAGCTAGCTGATATCGGGCGTCTGGCGTCCGGGGCCACTGGTCTTAATTTCACCCAGCCTCACAAAGCCTTTGAAATAAGGAATCCCTTAGTGACATTCTGCTCACCGTACAGGTTACTAAAGAAAGAAATGCCAGCAAGCGCAGCACCCATAGATGCCCGAGATCTACCCTTTTCATACTCCTGACACAAGAAATCCTGCAGGCAAGCCCTCCAACCCTCCCCCTAGCGTGAGTCTGCCGATAACTCAACCACTCCTCCCAAGCAGCACAGTACCTTCGTAACGTGGAGGGGGCTAGCGACTGAAGCGCAAGATCACTTATTCCTGACCCGCCACCTGCCAGATGAATACGGGATATGGTGCCGGTCAGCTCAGCGGCAGGTGCCAATTGATGAAAACGTACCCAGTCAAACCGAGAAAGCGCATCCACCAAGCCGTTATCCATTCCCGGCACATGGGCCACACAAAAATTGATGTTAAACTCCAAGCAACGCAAGATGATATGCCGGAGCAATCGGATAATCGGAGGAGAGAATACGCTCTGTCGGTTAATGACCTATACGACTCCCAAGTTATCACACCAAAAAACAATATCCCTGTTCTGGAAGTAGCTGGCCCATAATTCAACCGCTACTGCAATAGGGAACAATTCCAGCAGGGCTAAGTTCCTAATCCACCCTGATGCAATCCAGGAGCCCGGCCATGCCCCCACGCACCATTTTCCTTGGAAGAAGGCACCAAACCCAGCCCCACCCGCGGCGTCAGTCAAGAGCTGCAACTCCTGGCTAGAAACTGGCAGTTAGGGCCATACCCGGAACCCATTGAAGAGACCCAGGAAAGTATCCCAAACCTTGAGGTCAGCGTTAAGCTCCACAGAGAGTGGTATCCAGCTCCAAGGAGCCTCTGCTCCGACGGTAGCACGCTCCAGCCTCCTACAAAATACTCTACCAAATGGTATAACCCGGCACGCAAAGCACAAAGATCCCAATAATGACTGCATTTTAATGACAATCTGCGTGCCACCAACGCTGATTTAATAAGAGAGTGGAGATTACGCACCTTATCTTCCGGCAGCCGTCACAACCCAGCCGCGTGACGGGGCCCTCCGTCTTCTCATGAGCCACGGGAACTCCCATGGAATGGAAGAGGGCCTTCATGGAAAAAAGCAACTGCTGGAAGGCATTGGTCCCCGCATGACCCACTACTAGAAAATCGTCTAAGTAGTGTGCCACCAAAGCTTGACCGGTGCCTGCTACCACACACCAATGTAAAAAGCTGCTGAATGTCTCGAAATACACGCAAGACACCAAGCAGCCCATAGGCAAGCACTTATCCACGTAAAAAGAGCCGTGCACTCTGAAACCCATGTACCTGAATGATGATGGGTGAAGGGGGAGGAGCCTAAAGGCAGATTCAATGTCTACTTTTTCTAGAAGCGCCCCGCTCCCCGCCTCGCATACTAGCTCTAAACCCGATTCAAAGGACTGGTAGACTACCTGCGCACAAGATTGCGGAATGGCATCATTAACCGAGGACGCCGGGGGGTAAGACGTGCTGTATAAGCCTAAATTTCCCTGGGGCCTTCTTGGGCACTACTCCGATGGGAGTAGTCAGGGAAAGGGGGGTCTGAAAAGGGGCCGGCCATTCGTCCCAATGCAATTTCTTTAGATATCTTTTCCCATAGTTCCCCAGGCAGCAGAGACGCGGATTTCAGATTACGTGGATAGGCCGAAGAAACCTGCCCAACAATTGGTAAGCAAAAACCTTCCTGAAACCCTTGAAGGAGAAAACAAGCCATGTCCTTCCTAGGATACAGCGCAAGCCACCTCGTCAGTGCGCTAATTTTGATTGGCGTTGGTGCCAGCCCTAGGTCCCGATTGTTGACCGAATGCTTGAGAAGCAGGCTTATTGCAGGATTTGGCGGGATGGGAGCCGTTACACTTAAGGCATGCATGTTGGAAAATACACTTAGCCCCTCTACGGCAGCTGGCATTGTTAAAGCTGTAGCACTTGCCCCGTCCAGAGAAGGGGGTGCGGCCGTGCCCCCGTCCCTGAAACCACCCAGGCGCTGCGGCCTCAACTGGGGATTCGTGGGAACTGAGCGCCAACTCAAACCAGAGCTCTGCGTTCTTTTCCCCGAATGGAATGGTCGCCTAACCATCTGCGTTCAGACGAAATTGCTTGTCATATTTGCGCCATGCCGGACCTCTCATAGTGACGTGCATGTCCTGTATAAGGTGAAGATAGCGTACTGTGCCCTTATGCTCCCCCGGCCGAGACTCTAAATAGGTCTTTGTGAACGTGCACCATGCCGTGAGCCAAGTATCAAAACTGCAGAACTGTACCTCAGCTAGCGCCCCTTTCTTCTGCGCAGCACTTAAAGCCTTCCGGCTATCCGTAGTTAGCGCAAAAATGTCGACATATTTGCCTTTCCTGATTTTTTCTTTTACCCGCAAGCGCAACCCCCTACAGACTGCTGTATAGTCACATAATATTCTGCTGCGGTCAGGAGGCGGAGGAGGGGCCAAAGCTGAAGCCGCCTTCTCAGCCTTCTTACGTAGGTGCCTATCCATGGCCTTACCAAACCCACGAGTGTGCCGACGCGACGCATCAGACGACACGGACGAGGCAGACAAGCATGTGGACATGGATTCGGAATCATTCATCCCCGCCCCCTGTACAACATTGTCAGACTCACCGGGTGTAACGTGGGAAGGTCCTGGTTCCTCCCGCCTTTCTGGGCCGACCTGCCGACGGGCGGGTCCGCACCTGCTCCTGATGTTGCGAGGAAGTAGCCGCCATACTATTTTCAGATCTGGCACGACTTGCAGGGTGAGCCTGTGAAACTGACAGAGAAGACACGTCATGCGGATGCTCAGAACCCTTGTCACGCCTGCTGCTAACGTGCCTACGCGGTGGCGGTGATGAATGGGGCCCCCGGGAGCTGGACCTAGACCGGTAATAATACCTGTGCCGGGAATTACGGTGGGCAGAGGAACAACAGGGGGACCTGCTTCTGCCATGCCTATGATACGGGTGGCAGGCAGGAGGAGGGGAATGGGGATGGCTCCAGGGTGAATAGCGCCTGCTATGGTAAGGGGAGTGTTCCCTACTGCTGCCACTATGCTCCCCATTGTAATGATGATGGCCCACCCTATCATCATAGGACCAGTCCCGGGCCTGTAGCTGATGCCTGCGCTGCCTGTGTTGTCTTACAGCCCCCCTAGGAGGGGGTGGGCTAGCCGATGCATGGCTGCTGTACAGGGCTGGGCTGCCAATGTGGGGGGTAGACTTGGCCCTGTGCACCTCCCCTGAAGGACCCACAGCCTCCAGCCGTGCCACGTCACCCCTCTGGACCCCCAGGGAGACACCCCCTTCTGGAGGTGGCCCTTCACCAGCAGCCGCCATTACCTGGCTTCCCTGCGGTAACGGCGATTGCTCAGCTCTGTTATCCATCCCCGATTTCCGGCCCGACCACCAGAAGTTTGGGCGCGGGCACGAGAAGCGCGCCCACGCCCATCTCCACGTGCGGCCCAGCCGCCATCTTCAGCGAACGGCGAACGGTGTGAACCACCGCGAACGGAGGCTTGTCGGCGCTGAGCGCCTGAAGGTAAGACCTCCGTTGTAGACCCCCGCCCGACGGATCCCCTGGGCGGAGTTGTGTCAGGGACACAGTCCGGAGACTGGTCCCTGAGTCTGGCAGGGGGGCGGACCGCACGTTGGGGCCGCGACATCGCCGCAGGGGGGGGTGCAGGGAACAGCGGTGACCGCAAGCTGGGGGTGACCCGGGGAAGGAGCACAATAAGCTGGCCAGGCACTAAATGGGCAAAAAAAAAAAGGGCCAGTAAAGCTAAGGTGGGGACCAGAGAGCAGACTACTACAGAGAACTACTAGGTGCTAACAGACAGGCAAGGGAAGAAAAGATAGGTGAAAAAAGGATATAGAATAAGAAAGGATAGGAAAGAAATGAGGAAGGAGACAAAGGACAGGAATAATGCAAAGACTTATCTTCGTCTGCAGATGCTGCACTGTGATCCAGACAAATCCAAGCGAGAAGAGGCCTTCTATGATGTCATCTGCTCCTTTTGATGCCTCTGCTGAAATCAAACCCTCCCCTTTGAAACCATCTGACCCTTTAGGTCCAACCAGATGTAAGCAAAATCTCTTAGGTCCAACCAGAGGTAAGCAAACTCTCTCATCACCACCCACGCCGGGAGTTTATCTCTGCTACATGTTAAATAAATTAACCCTCCGCTCCCTTACTGTCAAGAGTGTCATGGATGGTAAGATGGCAATAAAAAGGAAGAGGTCATCAGCAAACAATCAGATTTTGCTTACATCTTTTTTTTATACAAATCAACATGGAAAGGGGGAGGTCAGAAAGTTTTTACTTAAATTATGAATTTATTAGGTATGAGGGAAGGGCGCTTAAAATAAAAGATCCACTGTAGTCATACCAGCCGAAGAATGCTGGATTAAATGTTAAGGACATTTTGAAAAATTATATATATTATAAGCCACCAGCCACTTACAAGGCTTCTCTGTTTTGGTGGTCAAACTCTAATACTGTGAGAGGACCATATTCACACTTAATAGTGAGTTAGGTGCAGACAGAACTGCACCTAACTCACCTGTCCTGCCCCCCCCTTGTTTCTAGGAACCTTATGACACTTAAGAGTTCAATAGGGTTCCTTAAGTAACTGCGTTTTTTTCTTCTTAGAAGGAAAACACGCACAGAGAAACCCTTCCCCTGTCCTCCCCGGCTAATCGAGATTCCTCCCCTACCACTTCTACCTAAGTCCACCCCGAGGTGGCATTAGCACGCCTCCTTCTAACTAAACTACTCTGTGCGGTCTTTAAAGACAGAGTCAATCTACGTACCTAACTGTTACGTGGATTGTGTAAATGACGCAGATTGTGTATGACGCATGCGTGATAGGTCATTTCGGGAAATTCCGCACTTAAGAAGCTAGAGCTTCTTATGTGTGAATCTGGCCCAGAGCCCCAACTTTGGGTCATATATCATGTATTTTTAAATTGAGAGCTCACTCATTGCAAAGGTCCCCAAGGTTCCAAAATAGCTACTCTGGAATAGCACCCCTTCTCGGCTGCTATCCCAGACAAATTTTAATATAAACACACACAAAATGGACGTGGCTCAAATCAATTTATAAGTTCATCTAGAGCAGGTACTAGAAAGGCATGGGGAAATCTCACAGATACATAGAAAGTCACCCAGCATTTAACGGCAACTAACCATGATATGCTATCTTTAAAATAAATATCAGAGAGTTTTGTTATATACATTTACAAATATAGGATAAGCCATCAACCACTTGCAAGGTTTCTCTGTATTGGTAGTCCTAACGCTAAAACTTTTAGTCATATATCATTTATTTTTAAATTGAGCTTATTTACCGCAGATGTCCCCAAATCTCCAAAATAGCAGCTCTCTAATAGCACCCCCTTTCAGCTGCTATCCCAGACTTAGAGGCATCTGCGCTGAGTGAGCTCTCAATTTAAAAATACATGATACTCATATTATTATCATAAGTTATTTGTAGCATTGTTTTCTATGTTTTTTCTTTGCAGAAAAAAGAAAATGCAGGCCTGTTTGCAAGAAATTTAGGTTCAGAAATGAGAAAGAAAAAACTCAGTTGTTGGTGTAAAGATTGTTTGAGGAGAAGAGACTTATTTTCTCATTTGTTACTGCTCCTTGAGATTTGTGAAAACAATCCTGATGATTTCCAAAATTTTCTTTGCATGGATGCGGAAACATTCATGGAGCTACTGAAAATTGTAACTCCCCTTATATAGAAGGAGCACACGCACTTGCAAAAACCAATACCTGCACATCAAAGGCTGGTGACAGTAAGGTGTTTAGCAGCTGGGAGGAGCTCTGCTGATCTGGAGTTTAGCACTGCAATTTTGCCACAAGCACCTTGGACAAAAGCATGCCTGAGACATGTGAGGCAATTATCCAGGCTTTACAGGCAAAACTTATGTATGTGGGTAAAATAACACTTAGATTTTATTTCAACAAACATTTTTTTTAATAGAATTTTACCAGTATATATTAAATACAACATTCCAAAGTGTCATTTATGTATTAACTTTTAAATTATAGACATGTTTACAAACAAGAGTTTTGAACCATAATGGTAAATTGTTTCATTGTTAAAAAAAAAATTTTTATAACATAAGATCAAACAATATTGTGTACTTATCAATGCAAAACAAAACACTGTTATCGTTTATTGGAACAAAAATTGCGTTTAAAAAAAAAGGTCACATAAACAATTTCTCAAAATTTAAATGATCACTGCCATTGAAGGATAAACGGTTTTTGTTAAGCTGCATTAAACTGACACTGTGGCTTGAATTTGGGCCCATATACCCTGGAGGTGCAATGGCTTGTCTTTACATAGTTTGGTTATTGCTTGAGAGCAAATGGCATAAACTTAGGTGATTGGGTAGACCTATATAACCCTTGTCCATAAGTGATTGTGATTGTGAGGCAGCATTATTCATTGGAATAGATTTGGTCCTACAGGGCTCCCGTAGGAGCCCTGTTTATCCAGGACAGTTAATCTGAATGACGTTTTTGTTCACTGCGCCGCATAGGAAGGAGCAAGAGGGAGAAGGTAAAGGTAAGTTAGAGTTTAGAATACATTTTTATTTTTTAAAAAAAGTTGAGAGACTGAACACATATAAGGGGGCACAAAAGGAGGCTAAACACATATAGGTGGGAGCAAAAGGAGGCTGAACACATATAAAGCATCACAAATGAGGCTGAACCCATATAAGGGGGCACAAAAGGAGGCTAGGCACAAATAAGGGGGCACAAAAGGAGGCTGGGTACATATAAGGCAGCACAAAAGGAGTCGGGCACATATAAGGTGGCACAAACGGAGCCTGAACAGATATAATGGGCACAAAGGACCTGATTCACATTTAAGAATCTTCTTAAAATAAGAACTTAAAGTCACTCCTGGACAAAACCATGTTGATTGCAGGGGGGGTTAATTTAATTGTATTCTTTGCAAGCAGGGATATATCTTTGAATTGCTTACTGCACACAGATACTTACCAGCTTTACTATTACACTGTTATTTAGACTTGGGCTGGGAAATATCACCTCTCAACACTAGTACTGTTTGCAACAGATGAAATTTGACTCCCCTGCAATCAACATGGTTTAGCCCAGGTGTGACTTTAAGTTCTTATTTTAAGAAGATTCTTAAGTGTGAATCAGGTCCTATATTACTCCATGCAACAGGGTCTCCACGAAAAGTGCTTATGATTTCAACCACCTTTGCATAAGTTCTTGTGTGCACCAGGTTTAAAGATTTATCAACAAGAAATGCTTAGGAGTAAGATCATATATGTAAAAATCAATAGTAGAAGAGACAAGAGAACAGCTAATTTATACTTATCAAAAACGGAGCAAGGTTTTTAAAGGTGTATCCTTTTAACAACAGTATTGCAAATAGTTTCCACAGATACTTATTCAGAAGACAATCAACAAATGTAGCTAACCGCTACCTTACTTGCAAGGCTGATGATTCAATGTGGTAATGATCCATCTGGCAACCTGATGGCAGGGGTGATAGGATTCAGTCGTCCCCTTTGCTCCAGTTTTCTGGGTCTGTGTACACTTACAATACTGATAATGCAGTGCGATCTTGGACTGTCTGTGCACCTTACTTGCAGGGCTGGTGATCAGGGCCGGATTAACCACAAGGCGATCAGGGCGGTTTACCCCGGGTCCCCCACACACAAAGGGCCCCAACAAGCATCTAATCTTCAGCGATCCTGCAGCTGTCTAGGAGGATGGATCTAAATTATTGACATCCTCCACTTAAATACACTGTCCCGCAGCCGCGATAGTGCTCTTAGGAGGAAGACGTCAATTACTTACATCTAGCCCTCTGGACAACTGCGGGAGCCTGTGTTTGTGTGTATATTTGTGTGTTGGAGGCCCCCACAGTTTAATTGCCCAGGGGACCCCACATACATCAATCTGGCCCTGCTGGTGATTCAATGCGGTAATGATCCATCTGGGAGCCTGATGGCAAGGGTGATAGAATACAGTGCTCCCCTTTGCTCCGGTTTGCTGGGTCTGTGTACACTTACTTGCAAAATTGGTAATGCAGTACGATACTAAACCGTCTGTGCCCCTGACAGCAAGGGCGATATGAATCAGTCCTCTCTTTTTCTATGGTTTTCTGGGTCTGGAAACACTAAATAAAAGGCAGCAAATCAACAACTTGGTAAATTAAAAAGACACCTTTGACGCGTTTCATCTGCTTAGGGATTTCTTCAGAGGATCAATTGTGTATGTCCATATCGGCTCTCTGTGGTCTCTTTTATTAGGCATCATTGAATTCATTAATGTGCAGGTGTGTGCTCAGCAGCTTTCTTCATTCACGTTTAAAATAATTAAATAGGCTTCAAGCAATGTACACTGCACCTACTGCCAGAGACCATGGGCTTGATCCTGAACTACGCTGATGCACAGCATATCAGCATGCACTCCCCCTGACACTCCCCCAGTGGCTGCTGTAATTACACACTGTTATGCCAGCTGAAGGCTTCCCTAACATCAGCCGGAGTAACAGTATGTAATTACGCTGGCCCCAAGATCATAATGTCCTAACCCAGCCCTCCCTTCCTAATTTCCCTACCTCCACCCGCCTAGCTTCCGTAACTACAGCGCAGTTACGGAGCTGCCCGCTCCTTTGTCCGTAACTACGCTGGGTGCCCAATCCAGGGCACCCAGAAAAATGGCTTACGCCGGACAACATCTGCCCGGCGCATGAGCAGATCGGCAGAAATGCCGATCTTACGCAGCCGCCCACCGTAGTTCTGGATCAGGCCCCATGATCTCAAAGCGTCCTTGTGGACCCTTGTGCCATGGGTGATGGCAGCGACCGCACCACCCTCATTATGGCCCTGACATGGTGGCTTGGATACTAGGCAAGAAGGATCCCTCTTCTACTATCTTAGTAATTACTCCATTTTGTTTGCATATCAGTTTGTGCTCTGTAAATATCCTTCCTGGGATAATTCATGAACATGATTCATTAGTAGGGGAACAATATAGTCAATGCATGCACATAATACATGAACCACTATGTCTATGTGGCTAGGCCTAGAGGGCCTGCAGACAGGGCAAGAGTATGCACTTGTATAGGTCCTAAGCAATTCCGAAATAAATACTTGAATCCATTTGAGAACGTTCATATTAAAAATGAAGCCAAAGTCTCACCGTTCCAGACGGCTCAGAGGTGAAGTGTTGGAGCAGTGAGCTCTGCAGTCATTAAATTCCATTATTACAGCGTGTGCATCTTATGCGGGACAGGATGTTAGGGAAAACCTTTTATTAGAGCAATAAACTCTTTTGCAGTAAGTTTTTACAGGAGTTTGCTTCATGGCTCACAAAATACATGTGTTTTTGGGCACACAGCCCGTATGTGGCCTCTGTTTTAATTATTAGTTCAGTTTTCAGGCCAGCACTTCATCACATCCAGACTAAGCGCTTGCGCTGCATGTCGTCACTGACTGTCAGGGTTAGTTCTAAACTCTTGCTGTTAGGTCCCATATGAATGACTAACCCACACTAAACAGAATAAACATTTTTTTTGCCCTTTACTGCAGGCAATCCCAAGGTAGTGGGAATCAGAAGAGGAGAGCAGAGTCTAAGCCCAGACCTGGTATTCACCAGAGCCTCTGATGGTGGCAATAGACTTGGGCACAGGTAAGGGGCAGGTCATAGACTCATGAATTGTTCTGGAATCTCACTTGGACATTCCCTAGGATTAGATAGCCAAATGCTGGATTCCAGAAATCAAGAGAGCTGGGACTGCAAGAGGACATAAATCCTTGGTAGGAACACTGCAGAATGGGAAGATGCACGTATAAGAATGAACCGAAGCACAACAGTGAGCACAGATTACAAATGGGAATTCAGCAGGCAAGATAAACTGTTTCTCTGAGCCACACCACAGACTGCCAAGTCTCTAGAGCCTGTGCCATAAGCAGCAAATCACCTACTGTCAAAATAGGGAATTTCTGCTTTGCTGTCTCAGTGGAAGACTCCTGCCCTGCACCTGCTGTACATACATAACCAGAGCCTGCACCTGCCACCCAGCCACCAGAGCCTGCCCTGGCCTTATGGCCTGAGAACAATACTGCCTAACCAAAGACTTTGCAGAGGTATCTTTGAGTTCAGCATTGTCCGGTCCCAAGGTTCCCGGTTTGAAATATTGCAAGGTTTCTTTTGACATGGGTGTTTGGTTACCATACTTCCTGAGCATTATAATACGAGTGGTATAGCCAAGGTGCAGTGGCACACTGAGGGGGGTCTCTGGTAACCCAGAACGCCCCC
>WWET01001432.1:19322-45216 GCA_011038615.1 Limnodynastes dumerilii | reverse complement strand
TCATCATAAGCTTCCACCCTGGCCCAGAAAGCATCTCCATGACTGTGATCTCTGGACCACATTCTTCTGTTACTCCGTGTGCTCAGTAACATAATGGAGGATATACTGGACTTGATGAAAGCTCTCCTCCTGCGCCTGTAATGCCGTAGTCTAGTCTCCCTATCAGCCATGAATTGCTCTATCTGCCTCTGAAATCCGCAGTGTGCAATAAAGCACAGTGTTAGCAGCTGCAGCAAGCTCTCCTTTGCTGTGTTAAACATCACAATAGCACAATAAAGCACTAGCTCATGAGTCAACACACCTCGTTCGTCAGCCATCTTGCAAACAATGAGTCAGAACACCACCCACTTTAAACATCATCATTGTGTGCCAAAAAGCATAGTCCCCTTTAAATGACATACTATTCTGTTATCCTATCACAGCACTTAAAATGAATGATTGACATTAAAGCCAGGGCAGACCCGTGTTCAGTGTGAACGGGCCTGACCCGGGAATTTCCCGGGTCGCGGCTGCAGTGTGAACGGGGTTTCCCCTGCTTTTTTGCTTCGTGCCCCGGCAAAAACCCTGCTTTAAAAACCCGGGTTTTTGCCGGGGCGTCAGTGTGAACGTGGTATTAGACTCTCTTTCTCTCTGCTTTGTATTTACAACTGTGATAAAAATGTTTGAAACCTTGGATTAAATGAAGAACAGCACATGATTTCGGCTGAAGATGTGTATGTAAATTTGTAAAAGTGTATAATGTAATACATTTGTACACTGCCTTTGCAGTAGCTCATTTATGCAACATTATATAAATACCATTACTGAGACTCAACGTAATGCAGAGTTTTCAACCTTATTGGAGATGATTTTAAATAATTTACTGTTAATCATAAATGACCCATTATACTTAGTGACCCTACCCAGCATCTCACTGTATAATAAATTAAATATGGTAAACGTATCCTGATGTGTATTTAAAGTAGAGATGAGCGGCGACACCCTTTGTAAAAATTGTGTAATTTGTAAGAGTTTTTGCTCATTTTTGATTGATTCAGAGAGATAAAGACTAGTAGATAAAGCAGAAGTTATTGAAACAAGTTAGTGGAAACAAGGAAAAGGTCATTTCAATGAAGAAGAAAAAAAGAAAAAACTTCTTTTGGAAGCCTGTAAAAATGATCATTTTATGGGCATGTTCTCATCTCCCCCATCCTCAAAATACCTATTGGCCACCATTGACATTGAAGCAGTCACTCCATGTATGTCATTTAAACAATTATCCAGTATCTACATTTTAGAAACCAACATCGTGATGCTTGGCTGTCTTAGTCTTCTTGCCCTTTAAATGCTCGCTGCTGCCATAGTTCTCTGGCCTCTTGGCTAATAAGAATAATAAAGCCTTTATCAATGTAAGAACAAGTACTACTGAAACATGGATCACATTGTATTAGAAGAATTTATCAGTAACCTGGAATTTCTGGCCTCAGCTCACGATAAGGGTTTGGAGGAGTTACTTGATGTAATAGCTTCTATCAAAATAAAAGGAAAAAAAAAAAGAAACATGGACCATTTTATAAAAGCAGAATGGAAGTTGCTCAATCAATTTATAGGTATATGTTAAACAGGTGCGTGAAAGGCAGGGGGTTAATCTGCTTGCCACAGAAACAAAAGGAAAAAATAGCCCCAGCACACTCCCATAAACCAGTAACAAACTCTACTGTTCTATCTGTAAAATAAAACACAGAAATGTTCATTACACATATTTGATCAAATATGGGATAATCCACCAGCCACCGTCAAGGCCTTTCTGTATATGGTGGTCCTAACTCTAAAATTGAGAGTCCCAATGTTAGGTCCCATATATATGTTTATAAATTGAGAGCCAACTTACCTAGGAGACACCCCTTAAAGTCTCCAAAATGGCTGCCGTGAAACAGCTCTCCCTCTCAGCAACTGCTCCCAGACGTGCCCACAAACAGAATAAAAACAGAATATTTCAAATCTATTAGAGCACGGAAAACTAAAGGGAGTATTGTAGATCTCAAATAATTGTATATAATTATTGATATGGTATATGATATATACTTCCCTTGTGCTATCCTATACACATTCACATAGTTAAGACCAAAAATAAAAATAAAGTAAGTTTGTAGGATTCATTCTTCCAGTCATCATTAGATAGTGTTAAAATCAATTAAACTTTATTATAACCATGAAAAAAATCTAATTATTATATAACAAAGTTTCTAGACGAACTATAGCACACCCAGTGTGCCCAATTATACCTTTCCCAAAACAGGGAAAAGTTCAGCATTTATAGCGTAAAATCAGGTCCATCTGCTGGGGAAAGGTGACCAGGATTAAAGAGAATAATAAATGACTGTTTACTCACCTTTTATTCTGAGTGTGTTCAGTGGAGCTGACATCAACCATTAATAGACACAGCAGGAGCTTCTGAACTGAAACTGGCATTCCGAGTACAGGTAAGAGTTTTGACTGCTCTGCAATGTAGTGTGAATAAGTGAAATCTTATAAACTAAGATTAGATTGTTACTATGCTGAATGTGTGTGTAGACCATTCTGTCCACTAAGTGAAAGTTATGACCTGTATGTCCAGTCTTATGCTGTATCCTGTATGTGTGCGTAGACCATTCTGTCCACTAAGTGGCAGTTTTGACCTGTATGTCCAGTCTTAAACTGTATCCTGTATGTGTGCGTAGACCATTCTGTCCACCAAGTGGCAGATTTGACCTGTATGTCCAGTCTTTCCCAAATTAACAATGACAATACTATTGTGTTGTCTCCGGTCAGGCAATTGTGCAATGCCGCTATGTTTAGGTGATTATGGAGAGAAAGGGAGCATACAGAACTCTTATTTACTATTGTGAATTCAGCGTCAGGTTGACTAGCAACCAAACAACTTACCTGCAAATTGCCCAGATATTATTGTTTTTATATGTTAGCACATAGTAAGAAACAAATGGCCTGATTCAGACTTAAGAAGGAGCTTCAAAATAAGGTTTTTTTAAACTGCGCATGCCCAGAACACATAATTACGCACATAAAACTAACCTCATAATTCACTTACACATACCTTAACCTTCCGACAGATTCACGCAGGTGTCCATCACTTGGCCGGCATCCGTATCACTAGGGGCAAGACATGTAATGCTAATGAGCTCAACACGGAATACTAATGTGCAGTGAGGGCATGACAATGCAGTTACGATAGATTCAAGATCAGGAGTTGCTTACGTAGGGAAACATATGCACGGAAAAGTTAAGGTAGCCTTATACCACTCGTAAGTTGTTTGACCATGTCTATGGAGCAACCAAACCTATTAACCTACATGCACACAACACACACATGTAGTAATTTTTTAAGTACCTGAATGTTGTGCTCAATTAACTTTAATGACAAACCCTTTTTCAAGCAATACTGCTGTGCAATTTTATGTTCCATCTAAGTTTCCTTAATGTAAAAGGTTTGTTTTTTCTGTTTGTTACATTATTAATTTTTTTGCTACCTTTGTTTGCAAAACGTTATTTTTGTAATATTTTAAAGATTTAATTTGGTTTTTATTTCTTTTGTTTTTAAAGGTGTGTATTTTAAATGTATTTGTTTATAATATTTTTTTGGCTTTTTTTTTTTTAATAATGATTTTTTAAACATTTGTTTTAAATGTTAATGGGTTTTTTTTAATAAAAATTGTGACTCTATAATGCATCACTACAAAACTATTTTTTTTTTTGTATGTATTTATGTTGTTTTCATTTTAATTTTTTATTTTAAAACAAATTGCAAATTGATTGTTGTCCACACTTATTCCTCCAAAGACCACAGCATTGCAATTTACAGATTGCATTGCTATATTCCCAGTGGCGTGCACACTGGAACATGAGAACACTTTGGGCCTCATTCATTAAGCTTGATTTTTAGCTGCGATTTGAAATCGCAGCACATTGCGGCGATATAGCCTCGATTTTTTTTTAAAATCACCCGATTCATTAAGAATCGATTTGGCCGCGATTTTTCCAATCTCAGGCGATTTGTAAAAGGCTGTAAACGCGGTGGTTTTCTATTGACATTGGTCCTCTACTGTTTCTGACGTCATCTCTTAAAACACTGCCCCCTAGTAACCAAATGGTCATTAGGAGCAGTATCGCAGCAGAGAAGGAGGTCTCCTCTACGTGTCAACTGGAGAAGACCCCCTGAGAACCAGACCAGATACTACAATCAAGCGGAACTCAGACTGCAATCCAGAAAAGAAAATTCTGCACATCCAGCACCGCTTCAAAGAGAGATGTCAGCAAACGGTGAGTGCCCCAAACTTTTATTATTTTACACACGATACACTGCACACATGACACCTAGAATAGGAGAGATGACCACCGGAGGTAAGTGCACACAGTAGGGAACATTGTTAGTTAGGGAATATTTATTTTTGACATGCCTACTTAGTGTTAAGGGTTAATGTATGTTTATTGCTGAATGTAATCTTTTAAAACACACACTACACGCAGCCACGCATGGTTAGAAGCCTAACCATGCTGCCGCTGATATTATTACAAGGCTAAGCAATGCTGAGAATTGTAGTTCTATCAGCACAACATGGCTAAGACTTTCAGCCATGCAGCACTTAGATTTTTCACACACATGTCAAGTCTATTGACATGTGTTTTTGCTGGTCAGGGACGGCACATCACCCGCAAATCGCACCTCTCTGGCTGCAAATTTTTTTGGGTGATTTCAAATCACACTGAAGGCGATTTGTGCAAATCACCTTTAGTGAATAGGGCGATTTTTATTTTTCTATCTTTTACATGGCAAACATCTGGACGATTTCTGTTCAGCGATGTTTGCCATGGCGATTTGAAATCAAACTCAAATCATGCGATTTTGAGCTTAATGAATACTGATCAGAGATTTTTTAAGCTCAAATCACGAGATTTGAGGTGATTTAGCCCAAATCGAGCTTAATGAATGAGACCCCTTGAGTAAATTTAATTACGGATGAACTGTAAAATGTAATATGATAAACCAATGTTACAGCGCGTACCCTTATTGTCAAAAATTAACATTGATTACTGTGTATTTGAAACATAAACTAAATATTTATGGTTTTAGTCTGGAGTGTATAGAAACTCAGGTTGCTTTAATAATGAAAACAATGTAAATGTTTTGTTGAAACAAAAAGTTTTATGGTTTAAACAAATTATATGTTCCATTAAAGACGTTTTGCAAAACAAATATAAAGCTTTATTGAATGTCATTGTCCATTTTTGTAAAATTGTTATTTTTTTTTGTTTTAAATCTTTTTTTACCACCTTCAACCACTGTGTCTGATTTTTGTGCTCACGTACTGTGACGAGATGTTGTTGGCTTGATGCTTGATGGGTCTTGGGCAGTATTCCCAAATCCAGGATGTAATAAGTGCATTTTTTGTTTTTGTTCTTAAAGCTCAAATTGCCTTATTTTTAATTCCAGGCTCTGCCTCTTAAGGTCAACCAAAACTTACAGAGTGTCTAATATTTTCTTGTTGTCCTCCTTCATACTATGCATTACGTCAAACATTTCTTACATAATTTTATTTTTCATAATAACATGTATAACTGTGAGACCCCAAGTCCTCCATAACATTTTCCAGATGCTGGATAGTTGCATTCAAAGCAGATGTTGTTGTTTTTTTTCTAATAAGGTTGTGGTTGATCTTGTCGAGTGGTCTCCTGGTGCTACACACTTGAGGATTGAGCAGTATTTGACGGCTCACCCCAAACATTGTATGTTTGTTCTGCTTGCTCATAGGAAATGGGTGGTAAAGCTTCTTCCTCAAGTGTGTCCTCAGAAAAAAGTTGTGTTGAATCTGTTGCTGAGATTGGCTCCACGGGACAATCAGCTGGGTTTTGCTCATCACAATGTTCTGTGCAGACACATTTTAGAATTGAAACAAATATGTTAGCAAAAGTTTAAAATAAAGTCCAAATTTTAACATATATAGTTAAAATAGTATGTTAAGTAAAACAATCACAAAACATTGTATTGTATTGTATTGTAACATTGTAGAACTAAATGATAACAACATTCGGTAGACTTTGCCGTGGCTCTGTAAACACTGCTTCTAAGTTTCTTGGTTGACTAAATAAATTGTACATATTTGTGTGAACAGGTATATAAATCACAGGATAATATGATATTTAAAAATTAAGACAAATTACCAAGTCTCATCACTGGAGGCTCCTCCTGGGGCATAGGTTGGGTCAAATGTTGAGGGGCACCCTCTGCAAAGTCTACATAATCGGGTTCGCCCAACAGCTCATGAACATTCTTCCAGCCCCTATCCTCCTGGTTTAGTTTGTTTTAAAGATAAAAAAAAATGTAATTGTGGAATTTGTTTGTAAAACTGTACAAATATTTGATGAATAGTATATTTTGACAATACATTTAAATTCACACCAACTTATGTACTGCTTTATTTGTCTGTAAGCATACCTAAGTTAGCAATGTCTTACCTTATGAATTTATCATGGTCACCCTTTAGGCTTGTGTGAAAATTCTGCCTCCTGTAAATGTTAAAGGTCATAATGAATTCAATAACTAGAATCTACAGTCATGTAAACACATGCTGTAGTGTAAGAAAATTTTAGTAAAATTGTGTAACTTTTACATGAACTTTATTTGCAATATAAATGCTAACTTAGTGAATTAAAAGTGTGTTTATATATGTTTTATTTTAAGGGTCTAACGAAGGTTTACAATATCGGTCTCTTTGTGGATCAAACACATAGGATTTATACTTTCAACAACTAAAATGTCAGGAACATTCGCTAAAATTTTAGTTAATAATAAAACGCATTTATATGCAAAATATTCAATAAATACCTTTTTTTAACCATTGTTGCAAAATGCTCTGTTACATCTCCATAGCGTTGCTGGGAAAAATCAATCAAACTTGCAGTAATGTCCTCCCATGCTGCAGCTCTTTGATGTGGTTCTAATTCTGGATCTCCATCAAATAATTTCATAATCAATAATCAATAAGTTTTTTTTACTTCCGTGCTAGTAAAATTCCTGTTTCTTTTCTTATCTCTTGTTGAAACCATTATGAATATGTCATCCATAAGTTTGCGGTAGTGCCAAGCCACTTTTATAAGCAAAGAAACATCATGATTGGGTGACTAGAATGTTTAACCTTTTATTGTCTTCCTTTCAGAACGTGGAAATGTTATAAACATCTGTTGTTTTTGAATGTGTATAGTTAAAAGTAATTTTGTTTTATACTTGCATAGTTCTGGGCCATTAACATTGTATTTTAAAGTCTGAAGTTGAGAATAGTGATGGATGCGACATGTGTCTTTCAAAGTTGAAACTGCAATTAGCACTAAGTGCTAACTATTTGCTGCTCTTTGTGGACATTCTTTATAATTTACCAATAGTGTTCGTTTTTACTACTACAGTGCCTTGTTTTCGTGATGGACAAATTACATCTAATTACATTCTAATGCTGTCAAAATGTCTGCATATCTGCGTGCCCACAGACTGATCTGGCACAGGGCCAGGGTCCACAGAAGAGTTGATCAGCTTCAGAGAAGATGGTCTGACCTGAGAAGGCGCCAGCCTGAGCTGTTGCAACACTTGAGAGCAAGAATCGCTAGTAAGTGTATTTTTTTTTTTTTTTTTAAATTACATTTTTATTAAAGTTTCCAAATGAAATTCAAAGGGGTACAGAAACAAAAAAGGTAAAGGGGGTACATACAAAGCATATACCATAAAACATAATTTTAACAACGTACCAACAAAGAGAAAGTAGGGGAAGGGGGGAAGGGAAGAGAAGAGAAGAGAATTCTCCTGAGGATAAGGAGATAACTTTGACGACCATTGGTTACATATAGTTTACTCTTTATTC
Source organism: Limnodynastes dumerilii (assembly GCA_011038615.1). Lineage (NCBI taxonomy): Eukaryota > Metazoa > Chordata > Amphibia > Anura > Limnodynastidae > Limnodynastes > Limnodynastes dumerilii. The sequence goes on along the minus strand of WWET01001432.1, from coordinate 37,333 downwards.
TAAGCTCTCAACGACTGGCCAAGGTGGCGATTCAGCCAGAGCCAAAAGGGGATTATGATGAGGGCGGGAAGACTGGGCAATATATTCCGCCCATTTAAACCATAACATAGCCGGAGACGTAGCTTTAGGGGAATACGGCAATCCCATCGTTTCCATTGTATGGCAGAATGAGACTTTATTTATTAGTTTGGACATAGAGGGAATAGTCTGGGACTTCCAATGTTGCCCTATGAGGGCTTTAGCAGCTAGGAGGATATGGCCGATAATATACGAGCAGTCAGAGGTAATACCTGGGGGGTAGGAATGCAATAGAGCAATTTCAGGAGAGAGGGACAATTCAGTCCTACAGACGTCGGAAATGAAAGCCTCTACTGCTGACCAAAATGGCTGAATCAATGGGCATTTCCAGAAGATGTGAAATATATCACCAACTTCTCCACAAAGTCTCCAACAATTTTTGGATTGTTGTGGCCAGATCCTGTGGAGGTGGTCTGGAGTGTAATAAACCCTATGTAGAAGCTTGAGCTGGCGTTCCGAATGGTCAGTGCATTTAGAAGATTGGAAGGACAGCAAAAATATACGTTCCCACTGGGAGCTAGAGAAAGTGATATTTAAGTCCCGTTCCCATGCTAATTGAGCCTTCATCTTGGATGGGGAAGGGTCTGACATTAGGGTCTTATACCAGAACGAAATGTCTTTTTTCCCCGTGGGTTTAGTTAGCCGGGACAAAAAGGGCTCAGGGGGTAAGGTCAGTGGGCCACCTCTGCGGGCTATAGTCTCCCACCAGTGTGTTATTTGCAGATATCGTAAATGTGTAGTTACCGGGAGGTCATATTCTGCTTGAAGCTCAGTGAAAGATTTAAGGCCCTGCTAATGCGTAATATAAGAAAGGGTGAAAACTATTGCTAGCGGGGAGGAAAAATAAGCGATTCGCGACAACACAATTGTCCCATGTTTTAAGTGCATGCGAAATGCTAAGTAGGGGAGGGAGACCAGCTGGTCTTAGTAGGCACGGGGTCCAAAGGAAATCGGCTAATGGGAAGAATTTAGTCATAAAGCGCTCCAGGTCTACCCATATCTTAGCCCCTTGTGACAGAGACCAATCACGTAACTGCGCCAATATACATGCCTGCTGATACCACGCCAGATCTGGGAGTGAGATTCCTCCCACATTCTTATGTGAATATCAACCTAAATAAAGCAATTCCGGGGGACCGCTTGCGCCAAACATAGGACGTCATGAGCGTACGTAACTTATTCATCAGTGCAGCAGGGAGAATATAAGGGATAGTTCTAAAGAAGTACAAAAATTTTTGTAGAATAGTCATTTTAAATGCGGCTACACGACCTAACCAGGAAATTTCGTGTTTCATCCAGCCTTTAGTTAAGGCAGAGAGGTGAGAAATTAAAGGAATATAATTAGATTCGAAGATCTTGTCAATGGAGGACGGGACTTGTATGCCAAGATAGGAAAGGGAAGCTGTCTTCCATACATAGGGGTAGGAGGAAGTGAGCTGGTTAATCAGCTCAGGGGGCATGTTGATAGGGAGGACCTCCGTTTTAGAGGTGTTAAGCTTATAGAGAGACGCCCGGGAGAATTCTGAAAGGATGGTGTGGACAACCGGTATGGAAGAAAGAGGGTTAGAAACGAACAGTAGCACATCATCCGCAAAGAGGCATATTTTATGTGACGTTTGTCCAAATTGGAAACCTGGAAACGAGAGCGTATTCCGAAACTTTTCAGCTAGGGGTTCCATGGCCATGGCGAAAATTAATGGGGAAAGGGGGCATCCTTGGCGCGTACCATTGGTGATGTGGAAGGGTCTGGAAAGGAATCCATTACAAAAAACACGGGCATGGGGAAGTGTATACAGTGCTAGGATAGAGTGCAATATAGGGCCCTGAAAGCCAAATTTATGGAGGACCTGCTGCATATATCCCCAGTGCAAGCGGTCAAAAGCTTTCTCTGCATCTAAGGATTATAATAGCCCCTGAGATGCAGTCTTGTTTAAAAGTTCTATTACGTCTAAAACCCTCCTAGTCGCATCCGACGCCTGACGCCTGACGTCCCGAGATAAGCAATACTTGATCGGGTTTAATCAAGGAAGGTAAAAGGGGTCCTATCCTGGTAGCTATCAGCGTAGCATAAATCTTTAAGTCCACATTCAAGAGGGCAATGGGCCTATAATTTTGTGGGACACCAGGGTCTTTGCCGGGTTTGGGGATAGTAACTACTTAGGCTGCAAGCATTTCAGCGAGGAAGCTGTTCCCCTTAGCAATCTGATTAAAAAGGTCTGTTAATAAGGGAACTATAGTTTCTGTAAAGGCTTGATAAAAATCTGAAGTAAAACCATGAGGACCCGGGGCTTTCTCCTTAGGAAGGGAGTTAATAGCCAATGTCACCTCTTGAGTAGTCCACGGGGAGTTCAGATGCAACAGGTCCTCCTGGGATAGGGAGGGCAAATCAACGTTGGATAAGAAAGAACTAATCGTGTCTACAGTTGGTTGAAAAAGGGTAACATCTGTGTCTAAGTTATATAGTTGAAAGTAATATTCCGCGAAGTGATTAGCAATATGGAGGGGATTGACTATTTTATCTCCACCAGATGAAGCTAAGTGTCTAACAGGATTAGAGGTTTGGCGGACTCTAAGTTTTCGAGCCAGCATTTTACCCGCCCTATTAGCCGAAGAGTAGTAACGCTGCTTCAACTTTGCAAAGGCTACTTGGGTACGTATAGATAGCAAATTTAATAGGTCTTTGAAATTTAATAGATCTTTGCGGGTCATGTCCAGGTCAGCTTGAATTTGGGGGGTCGGGGAAATTTTATGTGCCTGTTCTAAGCGAGACAGCTTTAACATCAGTTCTGAGTTAGCTAAGGAATTCTGACGACGGGTTCGGGCCCCAAGCTGGATAGCAACCCCTCACAAAACTGCCTTCAGGGTACACCAATGGTTAGTATGGCAGGTTTGAGCGGGAGCGTTATGATATAAATAGTCTAAAATAGCATCACTGAGTTCCTTCTTGAGGATAGGATCGGCAAGGAGATAACCAGGAAAACGCCATGGCCGAGGCGGGCGTCTATATATCAGGGGATCCCAAGCTAAGACTACAGGGGCATGGTCCGACCACACTCTCGGAAGAATCTCCGCAGATAGGACTCGTTGAAGGGTCCATTTATCCACAAGAATCAGATCGATGCGAGAGTACGTGTTATGAGGGGCAGAGAAAAAGAAGAAATCTTTACAACCTGGGTGTAATACTCTCCAAACATTGAATAACTCAAACTCATGGAGCAGTTTAGCAAACGCATTAGCAGATGGATCTCTGGACCCAGAAGATCTATCCAGCCTGGGGTCGGGGACCACGTTAAAGTCCTCCATAATTATAAGAGAGCCCTTACTAATCTCTAAAATGCGCTCAAATAGGGATCTAAGAAACGGTAATTGATGAGTGTTAGGTGCATATAAGGAGACGATAGTAACCTCTTGAGACTCTAGGGTACCCACTAATATAATATAACGACCATTCCTATCAGTAACTTGTGAAATCAGATTGAATTGCAACCTAGCATGGATTAGGATCGCCACCCCATTTTTCTTGAACGGGCCATTAGATGTGAAACAGAGGGGGTATCTATGATTCTGAAAACTCAGGGGTCCACGGGAAGAAAAGTGTGTCTCTTGAAGGCCCATTATGTCTGCTCCATGAGAGTGAAAAGAAGCTAAGGCTAGACGTCTTTTAGAAGGGCTATTCAGGCCTTTAACATTTAATGACAAAACCTTGACCATCTTGATGGTAAACTAGTGATAGGAGAATAGTGAGCAACCATGGCCAGGGCATGAATTCAATGAAAAGAATCCTCAGAGGGAGTGGGAAGCTAAGAGTAGACTCGATGAAATTGAAAAGGGGGGGGGGAGGAATACAAAGGTAGAGGTGAATAAACCAAACAAGCCCAGTATATCAGTCTGACGTGGGCGCCACAAAGGGACGTATGACGCCACTACCCTAGTGGGGGCGAAGTCCTGCATGAGGAAAACAGGAAGGGGGTATCCCTAGGGTGGTCAAAGACATAACTTAAATAATCAAGCATAACATTACTAAGCACTGTGAATAGGAACAGAGTGCACAAACATGTTCAAACATTTCCAAAACCTATGACTAAGGCTGTCTGTAGAGACCAACCAATTAAAACAATAAAAACGGACAACATTTCAACCAAAAGGTCTAGGACCTCACTAAAACTAGGTATTAAACAAGCATAAGTAAATCTATCATTCAGAGCAAGCAAATACAATGAACATCGAGGAGCACAGAACACTCACGATCCGCTACTTCATCTCAGCGACCTGGGACCAGTCCGCCTGAACGGAGGACAGGCGACTTGGTTTGGAGACGGACATCGGGATGTTCCAAGCTGCGAGAAGAGGTCTTCCTTCTTCCACGGAAGATATGGAATGGAGCTTGCTCGAATGTTTCACTAGCAGTTTATCCAGGAAACCCCATCTATAGAGTATGCCCTGAGCTCTGAGAGCGACAGTGATGGTGCGAAGTTCTCTTCTACGAGCAAGGGTAGCCAGAGAGAGGTCAGGGAAGATCTGCAGGTCCCCTAGAAGATCGGGATCATCCGCCTCTCGTGCAGCCCGGAGGATATTCTCCCTGGCATGGAAGAAGTGGATCCGCATCAAGGTGTCCTGTGGTTGCGACGGAGGAGCAAGATTGGATTTTGGCAGTCTATGTACTCTGTCGATGAGCAGGTTTTTGTCAGGAGCGTCAGGAAGGAGTTTGCAAAATATACCTGTCACGAAGGCTGAAAGTTCGCTATTTGCAATTGTTTTAGGGATTCCACGTATTTTGATGTTGTTTCTACGTGAACGATCTTCCAGATCTATTAACTTGAGTTTAAGAGCCTTCACTTCCTTCTGAAGAGCATCATGCGAATCAATTAGGCCATTATGTGACTGGACAACTTCACCCAGCTTATTTTCAAGATGATCTGTGCGATCACCCAGGTCTCTTATCTCCTCCTTGATTTCCTTCAAGGTTTCTTTAATGTCCGCTGTAATGTCGGCGCGAAGGGTCAACAACATTTGGTGCATAGCCTTAACCATCAGCGGCGCATCAGTAGTAAGATCAGGGTCGGGCGTAGTAAGTTGAGAGAGAGGTTGCGAGGAAGGCTGCGGAGGAGGTAGAGATGCTCCCTCTTTTGGTTAAGACCTCTGGAGAGGCTGTGAAGGAGAGGAGCGTGGCTGGAAGCGCACGGGTGGATGAAGGGGGGAAGGCTTAGGTTTTTTTGAAGGCATAGTAGCAATACAGGCGATGTAGGAGAGGGAATCAGGTTGAGGAGCAGCCAAGGAGGTGAGTGGTCACCACAGACAGGTTCAGGATCAGTAGCTTAGTAAAACAGAAGGCCGAACACCCCAGGGATAACATGGGGGATTGTTACATGCTAGGCATAGCAGGAGTTGTAGTGGTTAATGGCATTTTTAAATAGTCCCAACACGTGGAGAACAGCAGAACTTTGACTCCCCACCACGTATATAATGTGGTCAGAATTTAGAGTTTGCTATGAGAATCTAAGAGTAGGATTGCAGAACAATGTCACGAGTGTCACTCAGGAGGGATTAATTCAGCAGAGCCTGTAGCAAATATGCAGAAAGAAGGTCAAAGCACTGCTTAAGGAGGGACTGACATAGAGCTGTAATGGTTTCCAAACAAATTTATATTGTATAATGTGTGCAGCTCTCAGGATAGGCAGCTAAGATGGCGCCCAGGGCTTATAGATCCTGCTACTGGAATCCCTGGAACGTATAGGAAGCACAGTGGGCCCACAGTTGAAGACACCCACACCTCAGCCAGGGGGGAGGGCGTCTCAGACCGCCGCCAGCAGAGCACAGCGCAGACCAGCCAACACAGCCCCCCACAGGCTCTCACGCTGGTACAGGAGACAGGTGAACCAGGACAGCGGTGCAGGGCTCCACCGACAACTCCCCGTCCTCCGCGGGACACCGCCGTCGCCCAGAATGGGCGGGCGGGTTCAGTGGCAGAATGGATGCGGCAGCGGCATCCGCTGGAAGGCCGTCACCCAGCGTTAGGCCGCACAAGGCCGCGAAGTCCAGGAGCCGCAGGATCGCCTCCAGAGGTCCGTGGATGGTGTGAAGCGTGAGTGCTGGTCTCCGAGAGGGTAAGGCTAAGTTGGGGTGCTAGGTGAGCAGTCGGGAGGGAGGAATAGAGGGATGTAGTGGGGACAAGGACCGGAGCTCGCAGAGCACACGTCCGAGCCGCAGGACAGGCAGGACACGCCCCCCGTAAGTGTATTTTTTTATGTTTATAAAAGTTAGCATTTACACACAAAAAAAGGTTAAACAAATTAGAAGCGGTTATTATTAACTACTATAATGTACTTTTTCAGTGTGTGTCCGATAAGCACAAATATATACTTAAGAAAAATCTTAGACTTGCCTTGTATTAATGATTGCTTAACGTAAGATTTTACATTTAACATTAGGGTTTTTATATATGTGTTTTAAATTTTAACATAGGATTTTCTTTAAGATTTACATTTACATTTGATTGTGTATGAGGGATGTAAACCATTGCAACATAACTGCAATAACGTAATAAAATTGAGAAACATGGCGTATAAACATGACAAGTAAAGTTACGTTTTAAAGTGAGGCGCAATAAACTACCTTTCATCAATTCACATTTTAACCAACATTTATCACATTATGTTTCCATTAGGTATTCTAAATCTTTGCAGGAGGAGAATCAGATGAGGAAACCACAGCCCAACACCTTCCCCTGCCCATTCCTCTTCCCCTGCCCATTCCCATTCCCCTTCATTGGCCCATTGGCAAGAGCTACAGGTATTAAAATAATAGTTATAGATTGCAGAGAGGTGTAGGCAACGTAAGAAAACTCAGAAACTGCTTTGCACCAGCATTTACTTAAATAGATTTTACTTTTGAATTTTCATTTAAAGATAAGCAGAAAACTTTACTATTTCACATAGTGCAATAAGAAAAATTAGCAAGTTTTAGTAATAGCGAGTTTACAATGAATGGCACCAATAACTGATATATTCTGCCAAAACTAGGTATATAAACAGTTACATTCGAAGAAAATATTAATTTTGGCAAATGTAATGGCTTTGATACTGCTGCCACGGGACTTATGAAACAATTACCATCAGTAAATAACAACTCAGACAGTGAACCTTGACAAAGTACAGTTACTTAATGAACTAACCACATTTATGGCTGCTATCTTTAAATTCTAATATCAAACGCAAGGTTAGCTGCTATTCTTATACTAATTTCCTCTAATTTGGCTTTAAATATTAACCAGGTAAATGTATAATTAACAAATTACACCTAATAAAGCAGTTCTTAACAGTTTTATGGATTTTACATAGAGCCAGTCCACCAACAGTCTATACTATGGCTCTTAATCCCTTCTTAACGGCCCTCAAATGAAGGTACAAAGTATACCCGAGTCTGTACTGATGAATTAGTGTTTTAAAATATAGCATGGAGTGTTCACTTCTAAACCTTTACTCTTTTAGCCTTCACACCTGCTTTAGCTGATCCGCTACCTCAAATGTCTCTCTCATACTTCTCCCAGCTTCACCACCAACTCCAAGTCTTAATTTTTTTTACCCCTCAGCTCCTTCTTTCTGATCAATGCTCTCTTTAGCACTCTCTCTGCCTTCTCCGATGTCACAGCTCTCTGTCTCAATGTTCACTGTCACTTCACGCTCTCCCTCAGCTCTCTCTCTCTCTCACAAATCTTTTCCTTCGGCTCGCTGTCATCAATAAGGCTCTCTCCCGATATCTCTGCTGTCTCCTGCTTCACTGCTTCCATCCTCCGTCACACACTGTCACGATTTGCGGCAAACGCCGCGTCACCTACCCTGTCAGGAGGCAAATGACAACTGCTGTCCCACTCCGGTCCCGCTGTCATCAGTCTGAAGTCCACAAGACTCTTGTCAGGAAAGCTTCAGCGGCGGTGCCTCCAGTGTCTTCACGTCTCCTGGGCGCCGCCATCTTTGATTCTGCACGTGACTCCCCTTGGCCAATCTGGAAGCAGGCCAGGGGAGCACGTTATCTGATGGGCCAATCAGTGCTAAGAGCGGGGTATTTAAACCCCAGGCACTGTTCCTTCAGTGCCAGAACTTCTTAGTCACTACTTGAGCCTGGTTCCTTCCTGAAGTCCACAGTCTGAAGTCCACAGTCTGAAGTCCACAGTCTGAATACCTCAGTCCACAGCCTGAGTCCTACCTCAGTCCACAGCCTGAGTCCTACCTCAGTCCACAGCCTGAGTCCTACCTCAGTCCACAGCCTGAGTCCTACCTCAGTCCACAGCCTGAGTCCTACCTCAGTCCACAGCCTGAGTCCTACCTCAGTCCACAGCCTGAGTCCTACCTCAGTCCACAGCCTGAGTCCTACCTCAGTCCACAGCCTGAGTCCTACCTCAGTCCACAGCCTGAGTCCTACCTCAGTCCACAGCCTGAGTCCTACCTCAGTCCACAGCCTGAGTCCTACCTCAGTCCACAGCCTGAGTCCTACCTCAGTCCACAGCCTGAGTCCTACCTCAGTCCACAGCCTGAGTCCTACCTCAGTCCACAGCCTGAGTCCTACCTCAGTCCACAGCCTGAGTCCTACCTCAGTCCACAGCCTGAGTCCTACCTCAGTCCACAGTCTGACTCACAGTCATATCTACAGTCTTCGGCCTGACACTCTCTCCAGTCCGGTTACATCACCTGCTCCAGTCCGGTCTGAAGAGCCCTGCCCCTATTCCAGGGACTACCTGACCCGAACGGGTACATAAGCACCCTCAATACCCTTAGACCACCCAGCTTCATCTTTGCTACCTCTAGCTCACCCTCTCTCCGACCCGCACTTAACTCTGACTTGCCCAAGAACGTGATACACACCCTCAAGATCTTTACCGAAATCTCCACTGTCTCTCCCTCATGATTCCTCTGGTACCTGTCACCAACAGCCTCGTATATTCATCCTCACACAGACACCTCACATCAATGACATTCTGAATTTCGAAAAAGGGACATATGAAAGTAACTTTTTGGATGTCCCTTTTTCCTATACTTACCGCTTTCTACTTTTTTTACTGAATGGGTGAGTAAACCTTTCAGCATAATTCCCCCATTCACTTTTGCAATGCACGATATCCCTCCACCGTCCTTCCGCCGCACCTCTGCTGCTGCTATCGCCTGACCTGGAACAGGTAAGTAAATTATCTCTGCGGGGTTAGGATTATTGTTAGGGTTGGGGTTAGGATTATGGTTAGGGTCAGGCTGCAGGGGAGGGAGAGTTGGGGTCAGGCTGCAGGGGAGGTAGGGTTAGGGTCAGGCTGCCAGGAAGGGAGGGTTAGGGTAGTGAGAGGGGGGGTTAGGGTTAGGGAAAGGAGTGTGGGACTATTTTTTTTACAACTTTTAGGACCACTGAGCTTTCTGTGCTTCGTGGATCGATTTCAATGCCTCTTCGAGGCATATGTAATTGAAATCCCAGCCAGTTCGCAACTGGTTGGGAGAAATCGGAATTTTCGCAATTCAGATTTTCTTTGCGAGGACCAACACCGCCGCCACCACCACCCTAACCACCTGTTAGTTTTTAATGTTATTAAAAATTAATAATATTAAATATTAATAATTTGTGTATTTTGTACATCTAAAAAAAAATGTTATTTCATTTTTAGTAATAACATTATTTACAAATTTAGCCATTTTCTTAAAAAAACAAAAACAAAGCATAAACGACACATGTTGTTACAATGTAAGATTTCATGAAAAATAAACATTTCCTTTAACAACAAACATTTGTAGGAAACAAAAAATTACATAAGGATTAACATTTAAAATAAGGTAAATAGTATAGAAAAACACAGTATGATGTTTCTCTTTATAAAACTTAATAAAGTCCTGAAAACATATCATTAACCTAATGGGTTAATGTGTCCGAAACAAAATCCATAGATCGTTGTAGGTAAATTAAGATTTTCAAAGTAAGGCAAATGAAACAATTAAGGAAACTTAAATAGTACTATGTGTGGTTTGTTACGTTTGTATGAATCGCTACTAGAAAAAAGATCGCATTAGCACGCTTGATTCAGGCAAATATATATCCGTGCTGTACTAAATGTATGTTATCTAGCCACATAAAATAACATCCACATGAGGGGAGTGGCTATATGAAGACAGCCCAATATTTGCATTGCACTTATGTATATATTTGCATTGCGTATTTTTACGAAAGTACAATTTCTATCATAAGTGTGAATCTGGTCCTAAGAGAGGAAAGTTACTCCTGGGCTAAACCATGTTGATTTCAGGGGAGTCATATTTCATCTTTTGCAAACAGTATTATAGCTGAGACGTGATGTTTCCCAGGCCAAGTCTAAATAACAGCGTAATAGTAAAGCTGGTCAGTATCTTTGTGCAGTAAGCAATTCAAAGATATATCTCTTTATGCAAATAATACAATTAACTTGACTCCCCCTGAAATCACCATGGTTTAGTCCAGGAGCCTTTCCTCTCTTACTTTTAAGCTCCTTCTTAAGTCTGATTCAGGCCCAAAGAGTTAATAGACAAGTCCAACAGTGATCTCTGCCTTTTTCCTAGCAAGTACTTCCCTTAAAACTCCCCAAAAAATGGTGATACCAGCAGAGCACATACCGGCATCCAGGGACTCTGCTGATTCATGAATGGGAAGATCCTGTCCATTATAGTCAACGCTACAATTAAAAGCTCTGCCTGCTAAACCTCTAGTGAGATGGACAACAGAATTCTCCCCACCCCCAGCATGGCCAGCTGTGGATGCTGCAGTCAAGAATCCCGTCATTTACAATGATGATTTCTTGCAGCTGCCTAATCAAAAACATCTGTGCACATTATGCTAAATTATAAGTTATAAAAAAAATTACTGAATTAGAGCAAGCAGCGCTAAGCACTGCAGCTGCTATGAGATATAGGAGACAGTCCTATACCCTCTGGAAATCAAAATGAGGAACATAGTTTATATCTCTAAGGCAGCGCTGTGAATACAAAATAAACTCAAAACAAATATTGCTGTAAGCAATAACAATAAAAAAGTCCCAAGGAAGCATAGAAACCTTTTGTTCTTCAAAAGCAGGTGAAGCATGTAAAGAGAAGCAAAGGGGTGATCAGCCATAAAATAACATATATTTTACACACCTTAAAACCAGTAAAATGATAAGCACATAATGGAGTCTATATACTCGCAGAGTGATAACAGAGCGGTCCTTCCTGGCGAATAAGGATGGTGAAATGTGCGGGAAAGTCGCTGGAGGACGAAAGAGCCCAGGAACCCTCTAGATGGAAGCTGTTAGGAAAGCCGTCTAGATGCCCGCCGGTGAAGGAGACTGCACCGCAGTAGGATCTGAATCACCTGCTCTGAATTGTAAATTCACTTTGTGCCATTCACTTTGGATGTTTTTCCATTTGACTCTTACTCTATTCCGGGGCACTGATAGCCTTTTCGACTTCACACTCAGTGTAAAGCATTGTTAAATAGTAGTCACAGCATAGGCACTCATAAATTTGTCCTGTATCTTAGTGGAGAACTCATACACAGTTAGGAGAGGCAAGAGGGTCTTTAGTACATTAAAGGCAGTGAATGCTCAAGTTGGCATAATGGGAAAATAAACGCCTTGCTGTACAGGCAGACACGTCATGCATGAAGGGGCTAGATATCTATCTTGGGATTAGCCAATTAGAATAGGTCTGGGGGAGGGTTTTTAGAGGGGGTAAATAACTGCTGGAGGATTTGAGTGCAGCCTTCTTTTGGAATTTTCTTCCCTCCCTCCCTTCCCTTTAGTTAAAAATACTAACATGTTTTTGTTTCAGTTGGGGCATAGTTTGGCGGTAGTGGTGGGGCAGTCAGCAACTTCTGGTGCTAGCCAAGTGCATTAGGTATGGTAGAGGGAAGGCACACCCCTTCGAGATGAAGCAAGGAGGCTCTGTCAGTTGCTAGTTTCCTGGTTTACCTCCCTGGTTCCCCACCGAGGTGTGCAGTTATGACAGGGGTGTGTGCTTGCATTGACCATTTCCTCCAGAGCGTCGAGGTCAGGGAGTTCCTGCCCTTCATTACAATGTTGCCTCCTCCGAGCTGACTCCCCACCTGCTAGAGGCGCCACCTATTTTCTATCGCTTCAATTCATAATCTTTTCATAGTTTTATTTATTGAATGTATGATGTGGGTGCCCTTGTCAGCCATTGGTAATTTATAGGAAGATCATTGATAGTTAGACAAGAAAATACCATATTGGAAATCAGTTGTGTACCTGAGTTCTCATAGACAATGACATTTCTGGCTTAATTGAAATAAGACACAAATCAGCATAGAAAAATTGTAGGCCACGCCCTACAAAGTTCTATCTACAGTTCTGTTAGATATGTTTATTAATGTCTGTCATACTGTAACACAATGGGCTGGATCCAGACCTTGTTAAGTGCATGAATCTAGTTACTCCTGGGCTAAACCGTGTTGAATTCAGGGGGAGCCAAGTTAATTGTATACTTTGCATGCATTGCATATATTTAAATTGCTTACTGCACACAGAGACTGACCAGCTTTACTATCACACTGTTATTTAGACTTGGGATAGGAAACATCACCTCTCAACACTAATACTGTTTGCAGCAGATGAAATATGACTCCCCTGAAATGAACATGGTTTAGTCCAGGTGTAACTAAGTTCATGCACTTAACAAGGTCTGAATCCAGCCCAATATCTGTAATACTATATGCTATATGGACATCATACCTTCCAAATAATGAAAAAGTTAAAGAAAAAATTGTAGGAAGAACATAAAAACTGAAGGTTTTGAAGGTGAAAAGAAAAGTGATAGAAATCAGCAGTTCATGTGAGTTGTTTACCTATGCAGAAATACACAGTTCAGCCTTCGCTCAAAATAAACAAGAAAAACTCACAGATACCTTTCAATACTAATTCTGGGCCTAAGTCTAAGTTAGTAAAATTGCGAAATTCTTTAAATATACGCACATGAAAAATTTGCAATACCGATTCAGAAAAAAAAAGAAAAAAGAACCCAATTAACCACTCCCCCTGTGTCGGGAGTGCTACGTAAGTACTTAGGTCTTTGCTCCATATATTTAGGTACGCGTAGACTTAATTAGCTGTGAATCGACCATGTGTTTATTTGCTTAAAATAGGTTATGATTCAAAGATCTGTAACTGAACACACTGATTATGATTCTGAAAAGTAAATATGTTTGTTGTTGTTTTAAAAACAGCAAATACTCTCTTTAACATATGTACACAAAAGTAGCATTAAAAATACAACTTAAAATACAAAATATCATGACATATTTAACAAAACACATACATGCATGCTACATGAAGTTATAAATACAATAATCCACTACATACAGAGTTCATAAACATTTTACAATTTTTTATTGAAATAACATAATCAACACAAACAACCAATGCTATTAAATATGTAAATCTAATAGTGTTTGTTCACAAAATTTAATGGGAAAATAACCTGCAAATATAAAAAACAAAAAATGGCTGCTTTTACAAGGTGACAGTCTTTCTTTGATTCATATGACAAACACATTTATTGATTAAAAACATGCAGTTGGTGTGGCTGTAACTAAGTAAGTGATGATGTCTGGCCTCACAGTAAACAATATGGTTCATCAACTTACGAGTGGTCGAGGGCTACCTTAACTTTTCCCGTGCATATGTTAGTGCTTGTGAATCAGTCCTAACTCTGTTGGAACGCCCATACTGTACATTAGTAGCCCGTGTGCAGCTCATTTGCATTAAGAGTCTTGCCCCTCTAGCCACACATGCAGGACTTATTCCATGCTGTAATAATTGATAACACTAATGCATTTGACAGCTCAGCATAACAAGCATTAAATGTGGTGATCTCTCACCCCGGTCCTTATTTTTACCTTACTTCCAAATAATTCAAATCATCAAAAGGTATCTTGGAATTGTGGAAATGCCCTTTCTTTTTATAGATCTAGGGCCAAAATTAAGTAAGTCAGACGACTTATGTGCATGCCAGATGTTATACTAATGAGACTTCTAACTTACATAATTCAGTTCCATAAGGTCGACCCTTTACTTCCACATTCCTAATCCCCATCAAACAGGGCAGGGGGTGGGGGTGGCAAACAGCAGTTCTTGGCCTGCATTCGGACGGATGCAGATCCGTGCAGAAAAGTTAATGTAGGGTTCTGGATACGTAAATGTCTACAACTCTGTGTGAAGACGGAAGTGACGGGTGTGTACTCCCTTCTTAGGTGCGTACTTTCAGACTATTGCTTGTATGGAAAGCCCCTAGTTAAGCTGTGATGCCTATAGAGTCAACTCTTCTGAACGGCCTTAGCAAATTTAAGTCTTTGGGCCAGATCCAGACCTAAGTGCAGTTTAAGGATAATGTAGAATATTTACGCAATCGTAAGTACTATGCACTCCCCCGGGCACCCCCCTCGGTCGCACGAAATTGACTTGATTTACGAGTACCAAAACCTACCTTAACTTTTCCTTGCGTAAGTACGGTAATGGCCTACGTAATGGCCTAGCTCATACTGTATAATTTAAATGCCTCCTCCACCTAAAAAGCACATTTCCGGCTGTCTTAGGGAGGACCCGCCCCTTTACAAGGAAGGTACGTATGATTAGAGTTACGAGGCTTAACACCTGCCACGCGCATGCACAATACATACAAAAAGTCGAAGTTACACAAGCGGCTAGCATAAATACGCTTTCATACTGAACTCAGGATCTGGCCCTTTGTCACCAGCTCAACCTTAGGCCATGATAAACATATAGCTCTCCTTTCTAACTTTATCAGCTGCATATTGGTCTTTTTCTGATGATTAGAAGATGAGCTTCTGGTGACTAATATTCACACATCATTGAGCAGCCTTTTGAAGCACAATGCTTGTGATCTGCCACAGGAGGCAGATTGCACTATAGAGATATAATATGAATTAATATAATGCTGCTCATTATTTGTGTGCAAAAAAGCGAATTCCAGCCAATATCTCCTCTGAATAGAAGAATATTATTATTTACCCAACATCCTCAACTATGGCCAACAGGGAACTTTGCAAGTCATTTGCGTAAGTCCCTTGTCAGGAAACATCTGCGCATGCGTGTGCCAGATGTTCCCTGTGCGTGAAGTACTAACGTTAGTAAGATAAACACAATGCAACAGATAATAGTCTGTGAAACTGTTGCAAAGAAAGTCCAAAGAAACAGGAACACTTGTAACTCAGAGATCACTGTAATGATTCCAGTCCAGGAACATTTCTAAATAATAATCAAAAGGCAAATTATTATCTATTTTCAATCTGTTTTATTCATTCTGGTTATTTAAGATCCAGTTAGGTTCACAGCGTCTTTCACCATACCACATTATTCTTTTTTTTTTGTCATAAGTACTTTTTGTTGTGTTATTTTATATTATTTTATTTTGTAATGTGGATCATATATTTTTATCTTCAGCTCTATATATGTTATATGAGATAGGATTATGCATAGTCGTAGTGATCAGCCTGCATTGGTTCATGTTATTGTATCATTTGGATTTTTGGAAAAAGTACAGTGCTTATTTTTCTTATACTTAAATGTAATAACATGCTTTGTATTTAAATTTAAAAAAATGAGTCCGTTGTGGACTAATTAATAAATTGGATGTCCATTTCAACCCAGTGTGCTATTGGTCTGACTATCATTTAGTCTTAACCTTTGATAAACCTGTGTTAAAGTGCAGAGAAATGCATCAGTTAACACAGACACTGATTATACAAAGTGGTTTTTGGAAGTTTAGTGATAGCCAACATTTGTAATCAACTATTACAGCCGTCCAGAAGTGAACAGTTACATGTATTGACTTTTGAGCTGGATTACTTGGTGAGTATCACCCAATTAAAGATTAAAGTTTTTTCTCTCTTACCTATGAAATTAATGAAGAGTTCTAGCATTCCCCATGTCACTAGATGGGAAGTAATGTTTAATTTGATAGATTCCCAGATTATCTATACAAAGCAAAATTAAGGGAAATTTATTCATGCTTTTTTAAATCAATTTTATTTATATAGTAGAAATTTATTCATGCTTTTTTAAAATCAAATTTATTTATATAGTAGCACACGGTATACTTTACCTTTGAACCCCTATCCTCCCACTGGAGGATTAAGGGGACTCCTGAGGCATCCCAATCACCCCCTGAGGCCATCTTCCCTAGCCCTCCCACTCTCCCCCTCTATACCTACCCCAACCGGGCCATAGCGACACTACTCAGTTCAATTAAGGTCAGGGCAGGTAAGCTACATCTTTTTGCAAAACTAAGAGCTGGGGCATAGCGAGGGCGGAGCAGCTGGAGCGCAAGCTCCAGGCGCCACACTGACCAAGTGACACCGCAGGAGTCCGGCAGCTGTTATATCTCTGACAGTCTACCGGCTCCAGGCGCACTCATTAGCAATCAGTGCCGCAAGCTCCAGGCGCCACACTGACCAAGTGACACCGCAGGAGTCCGGCAGCTGTTATATCTCTGACAGTCTACCGGCTCCAGGCGCACTAATTAGCAATCAGTGCGTCTGGAACCGGCAGACTGTCAGAGATCTAACAGCCGCTGGCAGGGGTGGATTGGCAATAGGCATGAGGCCCCTCATAAGGACAGCACATGCAATTTTTTTTTTATGTTAGCAGATAAGGAGCTGCTGCATCTCGGTCATTGCGTGCAGGTCCTGTACTGCAGTGACAACAAATGGATTAGAGCGCTTGTACTAGTCTATTTATTACAAAAAATTCTAAAAACAAATATGCTGAATATAGATTTATAGTAGGCATATCCAATACAACCTAAATAAAATATAACAGTAGCAATATATAGTTAGTTGGCACACAAATCTTTAGATTCTTCTGATAGAAAAATTGCTAAATAAACAGGTAGGCTTAGAGAAAGAGACAGTTCATCTTCTGATAGAACAATTGCTAAATAAACAGGTAGACTTAGAGAAAGAGACAGTTCATAAATCTGTAGTCTATAGATTTATGAATTCTCTCTTTCTCTACCTGTTTATTTAGCAATTCTTCTGTCAGAAGAATCTGAAGATTTGTGTGCCAACTAACTATATATTGCTACTGTTATATTTTATTTAGGTTGTATTTTATATGCATACTGTAAATCTATATTCAGCATAATTGATTTTAGAATTTTTTTTGTAATAAATAGACAAGTACTAGCGCTCTAATCCAATTGTTGTCTTGTTTTATAAGGACTAGTCATCCTTTAAAGACCAGCTCTACTGTCTGATTTTCACAGTATTATGATATTTTAAGCGCCAATTTAGCCTATTTGTGTGTTTCTTTTCTGTACTGCAGAGGCCTCTCTCAGTAACACACTTTCCCTGAGTGGCCTCGCAGTACAGGATCAGAATTGGGCCAATGAAGGAGACACAGCAGCTAAAGAATGATCGTCCCCTGCAGGCTGCAGCCAGGAGAGAGGAAAGGAAAGATGGTCTAACAGTTGCCAGGGGGTGGTCCCAGCCGTTGCTACAGAGCAACAGGCAGCCAATTGCAAGGCTGCATGTTGCTAAGTGGTGTAGAGGCAGCCTCCTGGTAACTGTATCCTGTCTCTGCGGGGCTGCTGACTGCAGGATCTGTGAACAGGTAAAAGTGTGTGTGTGCTCTGTGTGTACCTGGAGTGCAGTGTGTGTGTATGTATCTGGGTTGCACTGTATGTGTGTGTGTATGTATATCTGGGTTGCACTGTGTGTGTGTGTGTGTGTGTATGTATGGAGTGTACTGTGCATGTGAGTGTATATGTTTATGCAGTGGTGTGTGTGTGTGTGTGTGTGTGTGTGTATATCTGGGTTGCTCTGTGTGTGTATGCATGATGGAGTGTACTGTGTGTGTGTGTGTGTGTGTGTGTGTGTGTATGTGTGTATGTATGGAGTGTACTGTGCATGTCAGTGTATAT
>WWET01001432.1:0-10333 GCA_011038615.1 Limnodynastes dumerilii | reverse complement strand
AGACAGATAGATAGATAGATAGATAGATAGATAGATAGATAGATAGATAGATAGATAGATAGATAGATAGATAGATAGATGAATAGATAGATAGATAGATAGATAGATAGATAGATAGATAGATAGATAGATAGATAGATAGATAGATAGATAGATAGATTACATAGGCAACGCCTCACCTTTTCTTGTTTTATTTATCCATCATTATTTATACTCTGGCTGCTAATCTGTATATATTTTTTTAAGCATATTGTAAAGAATATATTTAGAGCATATGTTCACTATTATACCTTTCAGTCTCTATATCATTACGAACTCTTGCACTTTATATATTAATTATATGTGATTGTGAACTGTTTCCCTTATTTATTGTAGGGTTTTATATGTATTTATTGGCCTTTAAATTTACCAGGCACTTGTATACCCACCCCCCAATCATAGCACTGATTTTTAGAGAGTTTAGGTGGACCCTCAGTGGTATCCGTGGCAGCTTTTCTCTATAGGTCTTATTGTTCACACCCATACTTACTTTTCATAATATATAACATATATATCCTAATATGTATATATAGCCTACTATATTTTATATACACTACCGTTCAAAAGTTTGGGGTCACTTAGAAATTTCCTTATTTTTGAAATAAAAGCACTGTTTTTTTTCAATGAATATAACATTAAATTGATAAGAAATATACTCTATACATTGTTAATGTGGTAAATGACTATACCAGCTGCAAATGTCTGTTTTTTAAATGAATATCAACATAGGTGTATAGAGGCCCACGTCCAGCAACTATCACTCCAGTGTTCTAATGGTACATTGTGATTGCTAATTGCGTTAGAAGACTAATGGATGATTAAAAAACCCTTGAAAACACTTTTTCAATTATGTTAGCATAGTTGAAAACAGGTTTTCTCGTTAGAGAAGCTATAAAACTTTCCTTCCTTTGAGCTAGTTGAGTATCTGGAGCATCACATTTGTGGGTTCGATTATACTCTCACAATGACTAGAAAGAGAGAACTTTCATGTGAAATTCGACAGTCTATCCTTCTTATTAGAAATGAAGGATATTCCATGCGAGAAATTGGCAAGAAACTGAACATTTCCTACAACGGTGTGTACTATTCCCTTCAGAAATAGTACACTAATAAAACAACAATATGAGACTCTGACGCCAAAAAAATAAAATAATAAAAATAAATAAAATAAAAAACTAAAAAAGGAAATGTCTGACTCCTTGATACTAGTAAGTTAACAATTTTATTTAGTATAAAAATATAAAAACATATTTGTTAGTCCTGTAGTACCAAAACCCTATTAACACAAATACCCTGGCCACAGGTAGAAGTGAATAATGATGAATAATGTTCCAGATGGTACAAAAAAGATATAATATAATAAATACAATGTGCAGTTTGAAAAGCTGCTAAATTGAAAGTATATGATATACCAGCAGTTTTATGATAGTTCTTTTGAAAAGCGACCTAATGAGAATATTAGGCAGGCAAAAAAAAAGTCTGAGTTTCAAAAGTACTGAATATCAATGGTGGAGAGTATATAATGAGTGATGATGGTTGATACTCACATAGAAATGTCCAGAAAATTTCTTTAAAGTTGCCAGCTGGGTATTGTGCCTGTATACAATAATGTAAGAATGGATAGCCACCGCTACAACAGGTGATCTATTGTACTCACTTGTAGATATTCATCTGTGATATGGAGTAATTTCAAAGTGGCTGGCTGGCACTGTGGTGAGCAGAAATGAAATTTTGTAGAACTGTGCACCTTGATAGGGAATAGATGAAGAAAACGGCTAATAGCCAATCGACCAGCTGTCTTTGAGTGCCGCACTGTCCAGAACAGAAGCCATCACTACAGCGGACTCGTGGAAGGCTCATAGAGGATTCTATGTGTTTGTGCGCCTCCAGAGCATAGACGAAACAATAGGCTGACAGCCGATCAGCTGATGGCGGGGCTGAAAGCAAACCACCCTCTTGGTAATCGGCAGTGAAACTCCAGCTGTGAAACTGCAAACAAAAGTGTTCAATAAAAAACGATTTGAAAAGATAAAAATAAAGTCCTTTGCACCAAAATGAAATAAACAATGGAATGTAGAGGGTTATGGCAAGGTATCAACAGGATAAACCATCCCTACGCGTTTCATCACTTGATGTGATTTCTTCAGAGGGAAAGCAGTGTGTGGCTGGACGTTGAAAGGACATTGTGGCTGGACATTTTCTAAAGGATTTTAATTTATGTTAATTAGTCAGCACCTGAGTCATTCAGAACAAACACTAAATGTAGAATCAAGGAGTCAGTTGTATAAAAAAGATATAGAAAGAGAAGTGGGAGGTCCCAGTGCACAACTGAGCAAGAAGACAAGTACATTAGAGTCTCTAGTTTGAGAAATAGACGCCTCACAGGTCCTCAACTGACAGCTTCATGGGAGCTGGAGGGTCTGGTGGTACTGGGTTAACATGTAGGGCAGCAATAGCTTGATCCTGAGATTCCACCTTGGAAGTGAGATTTTGTACCATTTGTCCCAGATGCGACACCTGGGTGATGAGGGCCTTAATGGCTTCAGAAGCTGCGGGATCCATGTTGGAGACAGCAATAATGAGGAGGCACTGTGGGGATAAGGAGTCGAGGGTCCACAGGATGGGTGTCCACAAGAATTTGCCTAGTAATTTTTTCGTGGCTGGTGATAATGTCTGGACACTCCGGGTTTACCTGGTGAGTACCGGAGTGGTCTAGAGAGTGTATTGTGGGTACTCTGGGATTACCCGTGTGGAACCGGAGTGACACCAGAAAGTACCAAAAGGGTGTGCGGGCAAGCTTCCTGGGGTCGGAGTCTTTACCAATCAGGGGGTCTTCACCAGAGCCCCTGATGGTGGGGATGGGCTGGGTAACCCCTGACGGCCTGGTCGTCCCATGTTGAACTTGGACCCACGGAACCGGAAATAGAGAACACCCTACCGTGAACAATAGAGACAGATGACAAATAAAGCGGGTGGCGAGACTGGGCAGAAGAGGCTGCCCAGCACAAACGACGTGGAACAAACAACAAAAGACTGCGGACTGAGTAGGTAGAATGGACTGACAGGACTCACTAGGGCTTATATACTTCAGGCACACAGAATGATCCCTTACGGGATTACAAACACACTCACACAGGTAAAAGTGGGAACACCAGGTAGGTAGGTATATGTAAGGAGGGAGACCCGGAGAGGTTGGAAACAGTAAGGTAATAGGTAGGTAGGTACAAGGCAGGCAAGGGGGACACTCAACGGTCAATTCACTAGCAGAGCACAGGGCTGAGACTAGGCACACAGAAAAGGCAGGCAACAGTACTGGAATCAGAAACTATCACCAGCAACTGCAGTGTGGCAGAAAGGGAGCTTTAAAGGAGCAGGGACCAATGAGAGACTGCAGAGTACGCGCCAAGGGAAGCGATAGGAGATCCCCATGGCAACCAGGATGCAGCGCCGACCCGACGGGAGGAGTGAGCATCGCCGTTGCCAGGACAACTTGTGAGTCAGAGCCAGGAAGCCAGCGAGGGAGGCGCAGCACGTGCAGAGGTAAGGAACGAAGGGGAGAGACGGACGCAGGCTGCCAAGAGACGCTGCGTCATAACACCTTCTAGGCAGAGTGGCAAAGAAAAAGCCATATCTGAGACTTGCCAATAAAAGGAAAAGATTAATATGGGCAAAAGAATACAGACACTGGACAGAGGAAGATTGGAAAAAAGTGTTATGGACAGACAAATCGAAGTTTGAGGTGTTTGGATCACACAGAAGAACATTTATGAGATGCAGAACAAGTGAAAAGATGCTGGAAGAGTGTCTGACACCATCTGTCAAGCATGGTGGAGGTAATGTGATGGTCTGGGGCTGCTTTGGTGCTGGTAAAGTGGGAGATTTGTACAAGGTAAAAGGAATTTTGCATAAGGAAAGCTATCACTCCATTTTGCATTGCCATGCCATACCCTGTGGACAGTGCTTGATTGGAGCCAGTTTCATCCTCCAACAGGACAATGACCCAAAACACACCTCCAAATTATGCAAGAACTATTTAGGGAAGAAGCAGGCAGCTGGTATTCTGTCTGTAATGGAGTGTCCAGCGCAGTCACCAGATCTCAACACCCCCATTGAGCTGTTGTGGGAGCAGCTTGACTGTATGGTACGCAAGAAGTGCCCATCAAGCCAATCTAACTTGTGGGAGGGGCTTCAGGAAGCGTGGGGTGAAATTTCTTCAGATTACCTCAACAAATTAACAGTTAGAAAGCCAAAGGTCTGCAATGCTGTAATTGCTGCAAAAGGAGCATTCTTTGACGAAAGCAAAGTTTGAAGGACAAAATTATTATTTCAAATAAAAAGGTCACATATCCAATATCTTTCTAAACCAAGAGCATACCTCACATGGAGAAGGTAAGGTATCCCAAACTGCTACTCTGAGACTGCACCCCCTCTCAGCTGCAATCTCAGAGAGACTTTAAACCACATATCCAAAATGGAGGCAGCTACAAAATCAGTTTATAAAGTAAAGTAATATATATATAGTTATACACACACATATACATACATTTACAAATATTTATTACAGTGGGTTATAAAGAGTGGGGTAACAGGTGTGACTAACCAAGCCAAACCAGGAATCTGTTATTCACTAGAACCCCTAATGTTGGGGTTCGGCTGGGCTGCAGAAGCCTAGAAGGTCTCAACCCCTAGAGGCAACTCCCAGATAGAGCAGAGAAACAAGAGCCCAAGATAACCAAGGGGTGAGAGCAAGAATTCCTGATAAAGTGAAGTAAATAGAGAGAACTTACAGTCCTAGATAAAATATACTGGGAAGTAAAGCAAGATGGAAAATGTCTAGACTGGAAAAACAACAACAGTCTCTGGTATATTGTTTTAAAGAGACACTGCTACTAAAATTTTGGACCAATCAGTGACCTTCTTCATGTACTAGTCCTTTATATAGAGGCCACGGTATGTCACTATAGTTTAGCCTTGAGAAAGACAGGTGGACAGTCGAAACGCGCTGGTAATTGTACCATTGGACCATTCAAGTTATTGAAAATTTGATGCATCATTCAGCTAATTCTTGAGCAAATTGGTCTCACAGCTCTGATATCTATTTATGCTTTTTAAGACATGTAAAACGTCTTAAACACGTCTTTAACCTTTGTGAGTATATCTGAATTCTTTTAATTTGATAATAAAGCAATTTTTACATTTTACACTATTAGTATCCTTTTTATTTATTGTTCACTTGGTTTAAACATACGCTATGGGAGACAAACCCGGAAGTCAAACCACAGACCCGACCTGTCAAGCCTGCATACTGCTGCAGTGAGCAAAGCAGGACGTGCTTTAGTGCTGCTACAACTTCTTATTGTCAGAGGAGCGCTGGATTCTATTTGCCCTGCCTTCAAACTGTAAGCTTGAAACTTTAAGACTTAACGTTTTTTCACAGAGATGTTGGGCACTGTTCTTTATCTTATATATAAACCATCTGGAAATATCGATACAGTGCTCCGCATAGCGCTGCTACAGCTTCTGAGTGTCAGATTTTATTTCTGCCATGACTGTTGCCTCCTAAGAATGACTTTCTTTGATTGAGGCTTTGGATATTATTCCTCTTTTGAACTATTGATATAGCATTGCATTAAGGGAGTGTTTATCAACATTCCCTATTGGTGATTCACTGTCCATGTGAGAATATTGTTGCCAATTCTTTCCCAATGCACAACTATCTTCCACATAATTTCATTGCAGTGTGTTTTTGATAGTTTCTGTGGGCATTTAGACCATATTCAAAATTAATTTCTGGTATTGTGCATATATAAGGTGAGCTGATACCTATCTAACTGAGCATAAGCAGCGTATTCTACACCTTCACTTTGTATTATTCTATGATCAGGGCTTACTGTGGAGAGAGGAGGGAGGATGGATGCAGCTGCAGCCTCCTCACCTTTATCCTGGAACTGGACTTTGCAACAGATCTTAGTGACTGCCATGCACTATAAACAAGACCATTGGGGCCGCATACAATACATACTACATCCTAGTTACTGTCATACAATAATGAGTTTACTCTAATGACCCCCATACAATACTGCATTTTTTATGCAAGTGGATGATAGAGGTGGCTGTATCTTTTATCAGCTCTGTGTCCAACCTCTCATTTACAAATCTTTCATATTTAAGTTTCCAAATTTTAAATCTTCCCTGTGGAGCACTTTTCCTAATACTGTGAATGAATGAATGAATGAGAATAGTAGCTGAATAAGTCATTAGATACAGGGAAATCCTTCAATGATAATCCTAAAAGCAATAAATCGTCTAAAGGCTTACCTGACCCCTGCATCACCCAAACCTTACTTACTTATCTTATATCTATATCGATATATAAATAAAGACACAGGCAACTTTTTGGCTATAAAAAGGGGGCACAGGTTTTATTAAAAATTAGGATATGAATTTGTGTAGAGGTGGCAACAAACGTGTGGGGATAGGTGACATTGGCGAGTCAAAAGTAGCTATAAAGAGTGAATGTAGAGGATAGCGCTGTCCCAAAAGGGTATGCACTAGTTGGAAAGCCGCCACTCGTGTACTATTAAAAGGGATTCCCCAACCCCTGGGTCAGAACCAACCCAAATCGCAACTGGAAATATAGTACTGGGCGCTATGTGGTATGTGCAACACAACAAAATTTATTACAACAAGCTGAGTGCAATAAAATCACATAAAAACTTATGAATCAGGCAATGTTACAGAGAAAATCCATATATATACACACAACCCTGTATCAAGGTGAATGGTCAATCTTGTAATGACAGTGTAATAACACTGTGAGCAATAACAGCTGTTTGTGGATTCCGTAGGTATAGCCAGGAGTCCCGGGGTCTAGTCTCTGTTCCTCCCTGCCTGTCCGGATGAAGTTTCCTGACGGAGAAAACCGCTGTCACCGCTGCTTGCACTACAGCGTTGCACGAACACTGTACAGAAAGCGTGTTAAGTTTTAGAGATCTGTATGCGGTTTGTTTTACCGCTGCTCCAATCCAAAGTATGTTGCACATACCAGATAGCGCCCAGTACTATATTTCCAGTTGCGACATAGGTGAGTCGCCTAGGGCGGCATTTGGTTAGGGGGATGACACAAACTCTGGGCAATTTTAGAAATGGACAGCCCAGAGTTTGTGTCGCCCCCCTGACCAAAACTTCAGTGAGTGACGGGAGCGGGCGGGTCAGAAGCAGCGGTGATGGCTGAGGAGGAGGATCAGCCTGTCAGAGTCTCCGCCTCCTCCGCTTCTTACCCAGGGACTCCGCAGTGCTGTGCATCATGACGCTGACGTGACTGTCATGTCAGCGTGGTTACTGATGAGAGAGCGTGACACGGAGGAGAGGAAACAATGAAGAGGGATGACACAGCTAAGTCTTCTGTATAAAGAACATTTTTTATAAATTGGCAAAGGGTGAGAAAGATTGCATAGCGGCACAGAAATAGGGGGCAGAAACGCTGGATGTTCACACAAAGAGGTGACAGAAACAATGGATGGGCACACAGAGGGGGCAGAAACGCTGGATGGGCACACAGAGGGGGAAGAAACGCTGGATGGGCACACAAAGAGGGGGCATAAATTCTGGATGGGCACACAAAGAGGGGGCAGAAACAATGGATGGACACAGAGGGGGCAGAAACAATGGATTGACACAGAGGGGGAAGAAACAATGGGTGGACACAGTGGGCGCAGAAATAATGGATGGGCACACAAAGAGGAGGCAGAAACAATGGATGGACGCAGAGGGGGCAGAAATAATGGATGTACATTAGGAGGGGCAAAAATAATGGATGGACAAAGAGGGGGCACAAAGACTGGATGGGCACACAAGAAGGGCAGAATTACGAGACAAACGGGGCAGAAAAATTATATGGATGCACAAAGAGCAAAACAAACTTTTAATTAAGAAGGAAAAACCTGCAGAAAAATAAAACATAAAGGGTCTGATTCAGACTTGAAACTAGTGAAACTATGCTACGTAAAAATACGCAATGACGATTGCAAAGACAGCACGCAAAACAACAAACACGACCACATACACGGAAGTTCAGAGACGAAACTTCCGTGACTATCTGCACGTGCGTATAATAACGAACAGCCGTGCAACACCTAACTCTGCATCACTCGTACATTTGTGTACGTATCAGTACCTATCAGTACCTATCGTAGTTCATCAGCACATATATAATAATATCAGCATGCACGCATCCACCTCTTCAGAATTGAATATGGCAGCAAGTCATGAGAAAAAGAAAAACAGAAACTTCACACAGTCTGAAGTGGAAAAACTAGTTGACCTACTGTTGGAGAAAATCTATGATGGTCCACAAGAATTAGGGCCACATCTGAGGGCCTGAGCATGGGAAGAGATTACTGAGGCCTTAAATGAGTTCAGTTGATTACAGTACCCCAATGTGGCTGATCGATATTCCACCATGGTTAAAAAAAGGTAATTTTTGCGTATTTTTGTGGGTTTTTTTTAAGTATTAAATGCAGCATAATTGTACAGTATGTTTGTCTTTTGAATGTATAAGTACCTAAGCCATGGGCTGATGTATATTTATTATTTATTTGTACAAAACTCTTTTTTACAATATCTATGTCATAAGTATGTTATGATATAAAATTGTCTATTTATTGATATAGTGTATCTTTTATGTGTGCTGTTTGATGTAAGTAGAACAGTTTAAACATGCTTGGGATAAATATAAGGATATCTAAATTGTAAACTAAATTGAGGGTAAATAGGGTCTAGGGTCAGTATAATTTTTTTTTTTAACATCAATAATTTTTATTGAAAATTAATTGGGATACAGAAAAAAACAAGGGAGAGGGGGAGGTTAGTGACAATTGACAAGTCATACAATTAACATTGTAACAAAGCTATAAAACTTTTGTTAAGCTAGAATGGCAATACAATACCTCCACCTCGGAAGAAGCAGTACGCAAATAGAGTAGTGCAGAACAATAGATCTAAACTAACGGAAAGGAAAAAAAAGAGGAGAAAAAAAAGGAAAAAGTGGACGCTGTTGGACTTAAAAATTAACAGCTAAGCCATATATTGCAACCTAGACGAGCCGGGGCTACAGTGGATTGTGATTAGACCTCATCCCGTTCCACCTATGGTGCCGGCTGAGGTGGTGAAGCCAACAGCTGTCTAACTCCACCTGTCCCGGAGATGGTATCCATATAGGTGGTCCAGGGGAGCCATTTTACAGTAAGGGAGTTTGTTTTCATAGAGTAGGGTGCGTTTCTAGTTTCCATAGTAAAGTTAAAATTGACTTAGGCAACAATACCAGGAACTGTGGGTATCACAGTAGTTCTCCAATTCTGCCCTGGTAGCCACAAGTATATGGTCCACTATATACCTATAATTGAGAGGATAGTCAATCGGATATATATGTAGTAGTGCCATCTGAGGCGATGCAGTAATCTGGCTAATAAAGACTCTGTTAATGAGGAGGAACACTTCGCTCCACAACTCCTGAATCTTTGGGCAATCCCAAAATATGTGGAGGAGATCTCCAACCATACCACAGGATCGCCAACATTGTTTCGATTGATCCGGCCTAATGCGGTGTAACCGCTCCGGGGTTAGATAGGTCCTATTTATTAATTTATAAAACATCTCTATGTGATTCGTGCTTCTGGATATCTTATGGGCACTCTTGAAGACTTCGACCCACTGGGCCGGAGAGAGGGGAAGCGCTAAGTCCTCCCAACTCAGTTGAGCTAGTGTCTTTGGCGGTTCCACCGAGGTGGTTAAAAAGTTATACCAGAAGGCCACACCTCTAGGAAGGGTGTGTACAATAAATCTATTTAGAATATGTGAGGGAGGAGGTTGTAACCTCAGGATACCTTGGGGAATCCGGGATATCCAGTGGGCTAGTTGAATATACCTATACTGTTCTTTGATCTGTAGACCAAAAGTAGTTTGAAGATGCTGAAAAGAACAAACCTCCGTCCCCCGTAGGAGGTCTCGAAGGACTTGTATTCCCTGAGTCTGCCAAGACGTGAGAGAGAGGTTAGGAATGAGCTTAGACAGGGCCTGCAGAGGAAGTAATGGTGAGGGGACAGAAAATTCCTGCAAAGAAACCACCGCTTTATCCCAAATCTGAAGGGCATGCTGGGAAGACATCAAAAAGGGATTTACCTTTGGACGCATGTTTCTAGGGATCCACTGTAAATCCTTCAGCGGAAAGAGAGTGGAGGCATGAGTTTCTAAGTGGACCCAATGTCAATTTGGGTCCAGTCTTCCATTTGGGCAA
>WWET01001431.1:333738-353872 GCA_011038615.1 Limnodynastes dumerilii | reverse complement strand
TTCCCCCCCCCCCCCCCCCCCAAAGTCTTGTCCTCTCCTCATTTTACATCCAACTCCATGCTGAGGCTTAAGTATTGACCCCTGGAATGGCTGTGTACAACGAGTTTATGCCACCTCCGGAGTGCCCGGTGTTTGAACCCAGCTGGGAGGAATTCTCGGACCCCCTTAGCTATATCGGACGCATTCGGCCCATTGCGGAGCGGACCGGGATATGCAAAATAAGGCCTCCCAAGGTAAGACAGACCCTGTCTGGGGATCAGCCACAGCGACGGATTTGTTTAGCAGGTGCAGCATTTGCATGGAGCTGAGAGATGACCTAATAAGCTGGTCCGGCTGCCATTGTTTTGTCATTCCCTTCATCCTATTTTTTCTTTGAAGCTGATAATACCTTTATAAGGTGCCGGGGAACTCGGGAATATTTGATCTTTTGATTATGTTTTTTTCCCCCACCCTTTCTAAAGCTGTTAAAACGGATAGACTTGTAATTTGGGACAATTTGAGAAATGTATCGTAAAGTTTTAAGAGCCAATAATTTTTAGGTATTTGATTGATGAAAGAGAGCCAATAATACAATACCTGCATACATTGCGGTCGATCCTGAAGTACGTATGCTAGGCTTTTTACGCTAGCCGCTGACGTAAAATCGCCCATAAGTATTTACTGCGCATGCGCACGCCAGATGTTACGCCACGTAACACTGAATGTACTTGCCACCCTACGATCAGCAGCGTAACGACGAACTAAGGGGCGTGCCAGGAATAGGGGAGTAGACCCCTCTCCTGTGCGGATTAGGCGACTGCCATAACCCTACTTTACGTCTCCTGTGTGGATCAGTGGTCGCACCGATGGTACGATGTCGGACAAATATGTGTAACGTATACAAATTTACAACCGTCTGTCTGCCTCTTCTCACCTATCCTGTGCAGCATAGACAGATATCTGTACAGTGTGTATGGAGTCACAATGGTTTCACAGATGGTTGGGGTGAGACGATGATCTCAGATCGGCGGGTAGATTGGTGTGGTGTGTACACGGGAATCACATGCTCATTGCATTACATTATTGCTCATTGTGTGTCATTACATAGGTGTGCACCCAGATGAACAACAATCTATAAAGGGCTCTGGGGCATTTTAAGAAACTACAGAGAACAAATGTCAGTGAGTG
Source organism: Limnodynastes dumerilii (assembly GCA_011038615.1). Taxonomy (NCBI): domain Eukaryota; kingdom Metazoa; phylum Chordata; class Amphibia; order Anura; family Limnodynastidae; genus Limnodynastes; species Limnodynastes dumerilii. The sequence continues at coordinate 352,705 of WWET01001431.1, read as the reverse complement.
GAGAGTAGAGGAGAATATGTACAGATTAGACAATGAATGGACTGTGATGATTTGTTTAACATGAGCCTCATAGAACAGCCGGAGATTTCTTGGCAGAGTTGCTCGGAGAAATATAAAACTATAGGCAGGAGAAACGGCTCTTGTCATGAGAGCTGACCATCTACAAAGCAAGCTTTCTGTCACCATGACTCTCTGGCCTTTGTGCATTGTCTGTTCCGTAACAAGGATTTCGTACGCGATATGTATCTAATATGTATAATGCTTATTAAAAAATAGTGGAACTTTTTAAGGAACGCTGTATGGAAATATCCTATTTTAATATGTATAAATCAGAGACCGATATAGGGCCGTATTCAGAGATCCGTTTTTTTCTCCATTTTCCATGCGTATTTTTAGGTACGTTCCATGCGTAATAACTTTTTATACGCTGTTCACGTAGACTATATGTGCGAAAGGATGGACTTGTGAATTGCATGTGGGTAAATACGCATGGAACTCCCACGGAATAATGCGCAGGGGGGATTTACATAAAAATGCGCGGGGGAGGTATTTACATGAAGGGAAGTGGGCGTGATTATAAAAATACGCACGGACGGAGGACACAAACACTCGGAGAGAGTTACAGCTGGTCTGTGGAGGCGGAAGTGTCCGTGTTCACGGATTAGCAAGGGGAGTGACTGGGGTTTTGGTGGGTGTTACTTGCTCCCAACGTGCGTATATTTGCTATCCGGATGCCAGACGGATCTCTGAATACGGCCCGTATATCTCAAGGACTGGCGTCGCATTAGTCGCATCGCCTATGCAAACCCACCAATTAATTATTTTGTTTTTGGCCGGTGGTCTTTCTGGACGGTCTTGTTGGCAACGATTGGTCCAACATACACGTCATAGTTATCGAGCATCGTTACAGCTATCGATCAGCAGATAATTGTATCGTGTGTATGCTGCTTCACGGGCTTCGAGATCGTAACAATATGATTTCACTGTCAATCAGCTGGTTCCTTAAAATATTCCTAAATCCTCTATTTATTAAGGAGAGAGATTTTTATTTTGAGATTTCTAAAAGACAAATTGTTTCTACTGGCAAAAACGTCCGTCTATGGCGTGATGGATAAATCCGGTGAAAGCTATGATGAGCCGTCAGTGGAGGGATCGTTGAGGTTGTAGTTTCACACTCGCCGGTTCTGTTATCCGGGGGAGGATTCTGTCTGTACATTGACATTTTTGTTTCTGTTTTTACTGACCCGTAACATAATAAGTGAGAAAAACCCTCCTTCTGAATGGGCCTTTTGTTGCGCAGTACACGAGATTGTCCGCGTGGATTATTGTCTGTCTGGCCACTAGAATACAGTCTGGGATAATCTCGTTTTTTCAAACCTTTCCACCCTCCTGTCCCTCTGGTGTTTTGAATACATATTTAATGGGCTTCTATGTTACCAGCCCTGGATGGCATCAATGAGAGGCTTGTCTGACGCTATAAATTACCTGGCAAAGGCCCATTCTATGTACTCACATGACATGTGGCAAACAACGATCCTGTGTTCTGGGGGGGCATTGCTGTGTGTAATAGTGACATTGGGCCTGATCCAGACCTACGCTCGCAAGCGACCGTACGCTGGTCGTAAGCGTAAATTTGGCAGACTGCGCACGTGCAGAGTGACGACTTCCGGTCGTACCAAAGACCTTTTCGTAGCGGCGATTCAGGCGTCCGTATTCTTTGCGTTTTTTCCGACGACGGGGCGTGTTTATATTACGACGTTAGTACGGACGCTGGAGTTAGGGAATGTAGGCGGGGGGAGCCATTTAAATTGTACAGTATGGGCGTGCTTAGTCCAGTACGATCAGCGCGTCGCTACGAAAATTCGTACCGACGCCGGGAAATGTTAAGGTAGGGTTCAGCCGGCGTATGGAGATAAGGGTAAGGGGAGTGTCCTGGGAGTGAAAGTTTTTCCGCTGGAGCGATAATACGCGCCGCTCCCATGCGTAGGTCTGGATCAGGCCCATTGAACCACTAATTCTGCGGCCACACGGGATTCAATATCCAGCAGAATGTCTGTACCACCTCTCAATGGTCCGGATTCACAGTGACGTAGTTTTCGTCTTACATACGTTGTTTTAAGAATTGAGTAAGCGCAGTGGCTTATTTACGCTATCTACATACCACTTCTGTACGTAGATTGCGTAGACGCATGCGTAATAGCTCAGTTTTAAAAAAAACAATGTGCATAAGACGTAAACTAGGTAACTGAATCCAGACCAATGTTGTTGTGTCCGCTCTCCTGCCCCTCTCTGCCACCCTGTCCCTCTGTGCCACAGAGCTCTCCGTTCCCCCGTTCCCGCTCTCTTGCCTCTCTCTGCCGCCCTGTCCCTCTGTGAAAAAAAAACAATGTGCATAAGACGTAAACTAGGTAACTGAATCCAGACCAATGTTGTTGTGTCCGCTCTCCTGCCTCTCTCTGCTGCCCTGTCCCTCTGTGCCACTGAGCCGCCATTCCCCCGTTCCCGCTGTCTTGCCTCTCTGCGTAAATGTATTTCTCATTTGAAATAAAACCTCCTCGTCCTCAGACCTCTGATTGATTGTTTAGTTACACGACTCGGACATAATTCTACAGACAGGACATACGAGTGCAGAGACATGACAACAGCAGTTTGCAAGCGGATGAGCCAGTTCACATGCATAATTAATGCAGGAATATAATTAACTAAATAGATGTGATAGCATGTAGCAACTGATCAGCACTGACAGTCGACACACCTAACACATGCGATGGAGGGCTTTGCTCATAGGAGCTTACAATCTATAGACAGACGGAACAGTATGGGCAAGAGGGACATTAAATGGTAAGGTACAAGCTTAGGAGGAAGAATTGCAAGTGTGTTTGGAATAGTTGTTTTGTTAAGCTGACTGGGGTAAGGACACTGGGCAGGAGAGATGAGATGAGTTCTTTTCTTGGTTCTAGTTGACTTATCTAAGAAACGTACTTCAATAAAGCTTCATTATTTTCTCTTATGGCTATTTTTTTTACTTAGTTTTTTTTTGTGCAATTAACAAGCGTTATTTACCTGCACCACAATTGTAGCTTGTATAGCCCACAGGAAGCCATAAAGCATGGCGGCTGTGTAACCTCTTTACCGATACTTCAGTGCTCAGCGCTGTCAAATCATTTTAAGCAGTTGCAGACGTAACCTGTGTTAGTAGTTTGAGTCCTCTTTCACTGTCCCGATTATATATAAATGAATACACCTTGAAAGAGAGAAACCACGTTTGCAGGAAAACGCTATTTGCGGCTTCCAGTGTTAATGATGAGCTTTAGATAAGAAGGAAATTACGCAAGGATTCGCAGAAATACGTAACTAAGTAGCAAGGCAATTCCCGTGGCACTTCCCTCGTTCCTACGGATTTTAGCTGACTTCCGAGTCCATAGGGCGACCTTAACTCTCTGTGCGTACTGCCTTCTTTAAATGCCTCCCCACTTCCACTTTACGTAACTTCCTGCTTACGGATTAGTGACACGCCCCCTCTAACGGATCTCACGAGCCACGGAGTTTAACTTTATGCCTAACGGTTTTCCGTGCATAACACCTGGACTGCGCGTGCACAATTCAAGCAAAATCGCCACTGTGCGCACACGGTCTGTAAGAAGGTAGCGTCACAGTCCATTGTCTCACTCATTTATTTTTATCTCTCATCTTCTGCCCCTGTTCCAGGACTGGCAGCCCCCTTTTGCCTGTGACGTGAAAAGCTTCAGTTTTACCCCCCGGGTGCAGCGTCTCAATGAATTGGAGGTAAGTTTTATGACGAAAAATTACAAAATCATACACTTGTGGCACAAAAACCCAAAAGCTCAATATATCATTAATGGCACTACATTAAAAACTACTAAGCAAAAAAGGGATCTAGGAGTCACTATTTAATGTGGCTTAAAGGCAGCCAAGCAATGTAACAAAGCAATGAGGAAGACAGATGCTTGGTTGTACAGGGAGAGGAATTAGTAGCGGAAAATAGATCATTGGTATGGCCTTCCATTAGAGACTGTGCAAAGAACTGCAACTAAAATAGAGCATGGCTTGTGCTTGGAGCAGAGAAGGGCCAGGGGGGATATTATAGCAGCTCTTGCATATAAACTATGTATAAACGGCAAAACGACTTTACTGAAAGGATAGTGAATGAGTAAAATAGCTTCTCATCAGAAGTAGTGAAGGCTAACAGAATAGCACAGATTAAACATGCTTGGGGCAAGTATTAGAATATTCTAAATCTTTGATGGGTAAATACGTTCTAGGCGCAGTATAGTTTATAAAAAAAAATGGGTAGATTGGATGGGCCAAGTGGCTCTTATCTGCCGTTACGTTTTATGTATTGATGAAGAAACCTTTTTGTTGGCAATTAAAATTAGAGCGCCGTATTCAGAGGTAAGACCGCATGGCGGCTTCTGCAAGCCGCTAGTGAAATTCCCTTGCATGTAACATCTGCGCATACGTGAGCCAGATGTTACGCAACGGATCTTCATGGGGATGAAACTCTGTTTGCAATGGAGATGGGGTTTGCCATGTTAATAAGGCATGTGGGTGGCATTAAGCATATCCGCACAGGTCAGCATTCGTATGGACACAGTTCCGTGCGGTTACCTTAAGGTTGGGTGATGGACACGGAATTGTCTGTAATTTCGCATGTCAGAGGGCAGCGGCGGAAGTTCATCATTTCAGTATTCTATTAGACAGGTGTCGTGGTAAAGACTCAAGGAAGATCATCAGAACGTCGAGCCACAGGCGATCCTTTTTATAACAGAAACTTGGAAATGTCTGTAACAGGATTCTAGCTGTCACTTTCCAGCATTAGTTCTTACAATCCGGTTGCTATGGGCAAAAATTCCACCTTTTAAAAGGCTTGTTAACTCTTCTTAGTGCTTAGTCCCCTTAGTAATGAACGTGACTGTACTGAGATTCTGCTGATTAATTCACCCCTTGGGCTAAATGCATGTATCTTGTCTTGTGAATAGGCCATGACCCGTGTGAAGCTGGACTTTCTGGATCAACTGGCAAAGTTTTGGGAATTGCAAGGATCGACGCTTAGGATTCCCGTGGTGGATCGCAAGCTCTTGGACGTGTACGCACTGAGCAAGGTGTGTGGATGTAGATTGTACAATATAATGACATGTGGTGATGGGCACTGAGGGCAATGTAACAGTCCTGTTGTCATGTTCAGGTCTATGTATGATAAATGCACCATGTCAGGAGCTATTCTGTTACCATTTGGACACAGAATATAAGGAAAATATGGCCGTGTGCACAGAGCAACTTGTAAACAGGTTTCTGTTGACACAACCGCTGAAAGAAGAGTGTATATTCTGTCCTCTGATATCGTATACCCTTTTTGCACCACACTGAAGCGGTTGTGGGTCTGCGGAAATAACCGTTCTCTCCCGAACTGGCTTAGATTTCCATTGCATATGCCTTGAGGAGGCGTAGCGATCGATCCACGGAGCACCAAACTTTCGGTGCTCCGAAAGGTAAGGGAAAAAACTACCCCAACCCCTAATTCTAACCCGAACCCTTCCCTTCTCACTAGGCTGACACTAACCCGCCATCTCCCGCAGCCTGACCCTAAGCCGTGGTGCAGGTCCTGCGGTAGCGGCGTTGTTTCCTATCGGCATACTCGCCCATTCTGGGAAAAAAAAATCTAAATTGTGGGGTTTTCGAAATAGGGACATCCGAAAAGGAATGACCTTGTAGAGGATCCAATGACCCGGGCTGAGGTGTGATGTGAAAGGTCCTGGGGTCCTCTTCATTGGACCCAGGTGAATAGAGTGGTTTTTCCCGGGGCTTCACCCTGGCAGGGGTGCACCTAACTCGGGTCGCACGGCACACAAATCTTTCATTGCCGCCCATCACACCTGAGTCAGGGCAGACCCGTGTCCCAGGTGAACCCTGCAGTGTGAAGGGATCTTTATAGGTTCTGTGACCCTGGGATGATCTGTTGACATGGCGGTATCCCGGGACAGAGATGTGAAAGGGGTATTGCTCCGTCAGATGATTTTACTCTTCCAGCATATGTCTGAGCGTCTTTCCCATTCCAGGTGGTTTCCAGTGAAGGGGGCTTTGAGGTGGTCAGAAAAGAGAAGAAATGGTCGAAGGTGGGCAGCCGTCTGGGGTACCTGCCAGGAAAGGGCACAGGGTCCCTGCTGAAGACACATTATGAGCGTATTCTGTACCCCTACGAGCTCTTCCAGTCCGGCATCAGCCTCATGGTAAGACCATTGGATGAATTGGATCTACAAGAAAGGGAACGGCTATGGGTACAAAGATTACACCTGCATAGAGAGGCATAAGAGCTGAACCCATTATTTACAAACAAATACATTTTCTTTTAATGCAAATGAATATTTTAAATGGTATATTGACAGTATGTTAATGTTCACCCTTTCCTTTCCCCCTCTAAAAATAATCGTTATTTAATGAGTAACTTCGTTAGAACATATATGTTTAGATCCGATATGAAATATCCAGATAAACGACACTAATAAATAAAAATAAAATGTGTCTCTCTGAACATTGGCATTCTTATAGAAGTTTATATTTGTACTAATGGACCGCATCCAGAGATTAAGAATAAGAGACAATCGTCAGGATAGTTACACCTGGACAAAACCAGATTGACCATCCGTGGCAGTCAAATGAATTCTATTATTTGCATGTAGGGAGAATACTTTGCTTTTGGTTATTGCACACAGATTCTGAGCAATGTTACTATTACACTGTTAGTTTTCACCTCTAATCTCTAATACTATTATTATTATTATATTATTACACAGGTACTGACCAGTGTTACTATCACACTGTTATGTATCACCTCCCATCTCTAATACTATTATATTATTACATAGATACTGACCAGCGTTACTATCACACTGTTATTTATCACCTCTCCTCTCTAATAATATTATATTATTATTATATATCGCACACGTCCCCTGATGCTCTTTCTCTCTCTATCGCACACGTCCTCTGAAGCTCTTTCTCCCTCTATCGCACACGTCCCCTGATGCTCTTTCTCTCTCTATCGCACACGTCCTCTGAAGCTCTTTCTCCCTCTATCGCACACGTCCCCTGATGCTCTTTCTCTCTCTATCGCACACGTCCTCTGAAGCTCTTTCTCCCTCTATCGCACACGTCCCCTGATGCTCTTTCTCTCTCTATCGCACACGTCCTCTGAAGCTCTTTCTCCCTCTATCGCACACGTCCCCTGATGCTCTTTCTCTCTCTATCGCACACGTCCTCTGAAGCTCTTTCTCCCTCTATCGCACACGTCCCCTGATGCTCTTTCTCTCTCTATCGCACACGTCCTCTGAAGCTCTTTCTCCCTCTATCGCACACGTCCCCTGATGCTCTTTCTCTCTCTATCGCACACGTCCTCTGAAGCTCTTTCTCCCTCTATCGCACACGTCCCCTGATGCTCTTTCTCTCTCTATCGCACACGTCCTCTGAAGCTCTTTCTCCCTCTATCGCACACGTCCCCTGATGCTCTTTCTCTCTCTATCGCACACGTCCTCTGAAGCTCTTTCTCCCTCTATCGCACACGTCCCCTGATGCTCTTTCTCTCTCTATCGCACACGTCCTCTGAAGCTCTTTCTCCCTCTATCGCACACGTCCCCTGATGCTCTTTCTCTCTCTATCGCACACGTCCTCTGAAGCTCTTTCTCCCTCTATCGCACACGTCCCCTGATGCTCTTTCTCTCTCTATCGCACACGTCCTCTGAAGCTCTTTCTCCCTCTATCGCACACGTCCCCTGATGCTCTTTCTCTCTCTATCGCACACGTCCTCTGAAGCTCTTTCTCCCTCTATCGCACACGTCCCCTGATGCTCTTTCTCTCTCTATCGCACACGTCCTCTGAAGCTCTTTCTCCCTCTATCGCACACGTCCCCTGATGCTCTTTCTCTCTCTATCGCACACGTCCTCTGAAGCTCTTTCTCCCTCTATCGCACACGTCCCCTGATGCTCTTTCTCTCTCTATCGCACACGTCCTCTGAAGCTCTTTCTCCCTCTATCGCACACGTCCCCTGATGCTCTTTCTCTCTCTATCGCACACGTCCTCTGAAGCTCTTTCTCCCTCTATCGCACACGTCCCCTGATGCTCTTTCTCTCTCTATCGCACACGTCCTCTGAAGCTCTTTCTCCCTCTATCGCACACGTCCCCTGATGCTCTTTCTCTCTCTATCGCACACGTCCTCTGAAGCTCTTTCTCCCTCTATCGCACACGTCCCCTGATGCTCTTTCTCTCTCTATCGCACACGTCCTCTGAAGCTCTTTCTCCCTCTATCGCACACGTCCCCTGATGCTCTTTCTCTCTCTATCGCACACGTCCTCTGAAGCTCTTTCTCCCTCTATCGCACACGTCCCCTGATGCTCTTTCTCTCTCTATCGCACACGTCCTCTGAAGCTCTTTCTCCCTCTATCGCACACGTCCCCTGATGCTCTTTCTCTCTCTATCGCACACGTCCTCTGAAGCTCTTTCTCCCTCTATCGCACACGTCCCCTGATGCTCTTTCTCTCTCTATCGCACACGTCCTCTGAAGCTCTTTCTCCCTCTATCGCACACGTCCCCTGATGCTCTTTCTCTCTCTATCGCACACGTCCTCTGAAGCTCTTTCTCCCTCTATCGCACACGTCCCCTGATGCTCTTTCTCTCTCTATCGCACACGTCCTCTGAAGCTCTTTCTCCCTCTATCGCACACGTCCCCTGATGCTCTTTCTCTCTCTATCGCACACGTCCTCTGAAGCTCTTTCTCCCTCTATCGCACACGTCCCCTGATGCTCTTTCTCTCTCTATCGCACACGTCCTCTGAAGCTCTTTCTCCCTCTATCGCACACGTCCCCTGATGCTCTTTCTCTCTCTATCGCACACGTCCTCTGAAGCTCTTTCTCCCTCTATCGCACACGTCCCCTGATGCTCTTTCTCTCTCTATCGCACACGTCCTCTGAAGCTCTTTCTCCCTCTATCGCACACGTCCCCTGATGCTCTTTCTCTCTCTATCGCACACGTCCTCTGAAGCTCTTTCTCCCTCTATCGCACACGTCCCCTGATGCTCTTTCTCTCTCTATCGCACACGTCCTCTGAAGCTCTTTCTCCCTCTATCGCACACGTCCCCTGATGCTCTTTCTCTCTCTATCGCACACGTCCTCTGAAGCTCTTTCTCCCTCTATCGCACACGTCCCCTGATGCTCTTTCTCTCTCTATCGCACACGTCCTCTGAAGCTCTTTCTCCCTCTATCGCACACGTCCCCTGATGCTCTTTCTCTCTCTATCGCACACGTCCTCTGAAGCTCTTTCTCCCTCTATCGCACACGTCCCCTGATGCTCTTTCTCTCTCTATCGCACACGTCCTCTGAAGCTCTTTCTCCCTCTATCGCACACGTCCCCTGATGCTCTTTCTCTCTCTATCGCACACGTCCTCTGAAGCTCTTTCTCCCTCTATCGCACACGTCCCCTGATGCTCTTTCTCTCTCTATCGCACACGTCCTCTGAAGCTCTTTCTCCCTCTATCGCACACGTCCCCTGATGCTCTTTCTCTCTCTATCGCACACGTCCTCTGAAGCTCTTTCTCCCTCTATCGCACACGTCCCCTGATGCTCTTTCTCTCTCTATCGCACACGTCCTCTGAAGCTCTTTCTCCCTCTATCGCACACGTCCCCTGATGCTCTTTCTCTCTCTATCGCACACGTCCTCTGAAGCTCTTTCTCCCTCTATCGCACACGTCCCCTGATGCTCTTTCTCTCTCTATCGCACACGTCCTCTGAAGCTCTTTCTCCCTCTATCGCACACGTCCCCTGATGCTCTTTCTCTCTCTATCGCACACGTCCTCTGAAGCTCTTTCTCCCTCTATCGCACACGTCCCCTGATGCTCTTTCTCTCTCTATCGCACACGTCCTCTGAAGCTCTTTCTCCCTCTATCGCACACGTCCCCTGATGCTCTTTCTCTCTCTATCGCACACGTCCTCTGAAGCTCTTTCTCCCTCTATCGCACACGTCCCCTGATGCTCTTTCTCTCTCTATCGCACACGTCCTCTGAAGCTCTTTCTCCCTCTATCGCACACGTCCCCTGATGCTCTTTCTCTCTCTATCGCACACGTCCTCTGAAGCTCTTTCTCCCTCTATCGCACACGTCCCCTGATGCTCTTTCTCTCTCTATCGCACACGTCCTCTGAAGCTCTTTCTCCCTCTATCGCACACGTCCCCTGATGCTCTTTCTCTCTCTATCGCACACGTCCTCTGAAGCTCTTTCTCCCTCTATCGCACACGTCCCCTGATGCTCTTTCTCTCTCTATCGCACACGTCCTCTGAAGCTCTTTCTCCCTCTATCGCACACGTCCCCTGATGCTCTTTCTCTCTCTATCGCACACGTCCTCTGAAGCTCTTTCTCCCTCTATCGCACACGTCCCCTGATGCTCTTTCTCTCTCTATCGCACACGTCCTCTGAAGCTCTTTCTCCCTCTATCGCACACGTCCCCTGATGCTCTTTCTCTCTCTATCGCACACGTCCTCTGAAGCTCTTTCTCCCTCTATCGCACACGTCCCCTGATGCTCTTTCTCTCTCTATCGCACACGTCCTCTGAAGCTCTTTCTCCCTCTATCGCACACGTCCCCTGATGCTCTTTCTCTCTCTATCGCACACGTCCTCTGAAGCTCTTTCTCCCTCTATCGCACACGTCCCCTGATGCTCTTTCTCTCTCTATCGCACACGTCCTCTGAAGCTCTTTCTCCCTCTATCGCACACGTCCCCTGATGCTCTTTCTCTCTCTATCGCACACGTCCTCTGAAGCTCTTTCTCCCTCTATCGCACACGTCCCCTGATGCTCTTTCTCTCTCTATCGCACACGTCCTCTGAAGCTCTTTCTCCCTCTATCGCACACGTCCCCTGATGCTCTTTCTCTCTCTATCGCACACGTCCTCTGAAGCTCTTTCTCCCTCTATCGCACACGTCCCCTGATGCTCTTTCTCTCTCTATCGCACACGTCCTCTGAAGCTCTTTCTCCCTCTATCGCACACGTCCCCTGATGCTCTTTCTCTCTCTATCGCACACGTCCTCTGAAGCTCTTTCTCCCTCTATCGCACACGTCCCCTGATGCTCTTTCTCTCTCTATCGCACACGTCCTCTGAAGCTCTTTCTCCCTCTATCGCACACGTCCCCTGATGCTCTTTCTCTCTCTATCGCACACGTCCTCTGAAGCTCTTTCTCCCTCTATCGCACACGTCCCCTGATGCTCTTTCTCTCTCTATCGCACACGTCCTCTGAAGCTCTTTCTCCCTCTATCGCACACGTCCCCTGATGCTCTTTCTCTCTCTATCGCACACGTCCTCTGAAGCTCTTTCTCCCTCTATCGCACACGTCCCCTGATGCTCTTTCTCTCTCTATCGCACACGTCCTCTGAAGCTCTTTCTCCCTCTATCGCACACGTCCCCTGATGCTCTTTCTCTCTCTATCGCACACGTCCTCTGAAGCTCTTTCTCCCTCTATCGCACACGTCCCCTGATGCTCTTTCTCTCTCTATCGCACACGTCCTCTGAAGCTCTTTCTCCCTCTATCGCACACGTCCCCTGATGCTCTTTCTCTCTCTATCGCACACGTCCTCTGAAGCTCTTTCTCCCTCTATCGCACACGTCCCCTGATGCTCTTTCTCTCTCTATCGCACACGTCCTCTGAAGCTCTTTCTCCCTCTATCGCACACGTCCCCTGATGCTCTTTCTCTCTCTATCGCACACGTCCTCTGAAGCTCTTTCTCCCTCTATCGCACACGTCCCCTGATGCTCTTTCTCTCTCTATCGCACACGTCCTCTGAAGCTCTTTCTCCCTCTATCGCACACGTCCCCTGATGCTCTTTCTCTCTCTATCGCACACGTCCTCTGAAGCTCTTTCTCCCTCTATCGCACACGTCCCCTGATGCTCTTTCTCTCTCTATCGCACACGTCCTCTGAAGCTCTTTCTCCCTCTATCGCACACGTCCCCTGATGCTCTTTCTCTCTCTATCGCACACGTCCTCTGAAGCTCTTTCTCCCTCTATCGCACACGTCCCCTGATGCTCTTTCTCTCTCTATCGCACACGTCCTCTGAAGCTCTTTCTCCCTCTATCGCACACGTCCCCTGATGCTCTTTCTCTCTCTATCGCACACGTCCTCTGAAGCTCTTTCTCCCTCTATCGCACACGTCCCCTGATGCTCTTTCTCTCTCTATCGCACACGTCCTCTGAAGCTCTTTCTCCCTCTATCGCACACGTCCCCTGATGCTCTTTCTCTCTCTATCGCACACGTCCTCTGAAGCTCTTTCTCCCTCTATCGCACACGTCCCCTGATGCTCTTTCTCTCTCTATCGCACACGTCCTCTGAAGCTCTTTCTCCCTCTATCGCACACGTCCCCTGATGCTCTTTCTCTCTCTATCGCACACGTCCTCTGAAGCTCTTTCTCCCTCTATCGCACACGTCCCCTGATGCTCTTTCTCTCTCTATCGCACACGTCCTCTGAAGCTCTTTCTCCCTCTATCGCACACGTCCCCTGATGCTCTTTCTCTCTCTATCGCACACGTCCTCTGAAGCTCTTTCTCCCTCTATCGCACACGTCCCCTGATGCTCTTTCTCTCTCTATCGCACACGTCCTCTGAAGCTCTTTCTCCCTCTATCGCACACGTCCCCTGATGCTCTTTCTCTCTCTATCGCACACGTCCTCTGAAGCTCTTTCTCCCTCTATCGCACACGTCCCCTGATGCTCTTTCTCTCTCTATCGCACACGTCCTCTGAAGCTCTTTCTCCCTCTATCGCACACGTCCCCTGATGCTCTTTCTCTCTCTATCGCACACGTCCTCTGAAGCTCTTTCTCCCTCTATCGCACACGTCCCCTGATGCTCTTTCTCTCTCTATCGCACACGTCCTCTGAAGCTCTTTCTCCCTCTATCGCACACGTCCCCTGATGCTCTTTCTCTCTCTATCGCACACGTCCTCTGAAGCTCTTTCTCCCTCTATCGCACACGTCCCCTGATGCTCTTTCTCTCTCTATCGCACACGTCCTCTGAAGCTCTTTCTCCCTCTATCGCACACGTCCCCTGATGCTCTTTCTCTCTCTATCGCACACGTCCTCTGAAGCTCTTTCTCCCTCTATCGCACACGTCCCCTGATGCTCTTTCTCTCTCTATCGCACACGTCCTCTGAAGCTCTTTCTCCCTCTATCGCACACGTCCCCTGATGCTCTTTCTCTCTCTATCGCACACGTCCTCTGAAGCTCTTTCTCCCTCTATCGCACACGTCCCCTGATGCTCTTTCTCTCTCTATCGCACACGTCCTCTGAAGCTCTTTCTCCCTCTATCGCACACGTCCCCTGATGCTCTTTCTCTCTCTATCGCACACGTCCTCTGAAGCTCTTTCTCCCTCTATCGCACACGTCCCCTGATGCTCTTTCTCTCTCTATCGCACACGTCCTCTGAAGCTCTTTCTCCCTCTATCGCACACGTCCCCTGATGCTCTTTCTCTCTCTATCGCACACGTCCTCTGAAGCTCTTTCTCCCTCTATCGCACACGTCCCCTGATGCTCTTTCTCTCTCTATCGCACACGTCCTCTGAAGCTCTTTCTCCCTCTATCGCACACGTCCCCTGATGCTCTTTCTCTCTCTATCGCACACGTCCTCTGAAGCTCTTTCTCCCTCTATCGCACACGTCCCCTGATGCTCTTTCTCTCTCTATCGCACACGTCCTCTGAAGCTCTTTCTCCCTCTATCGCACACGTCCCCTGATGCTCTTTCTCTCTCTATCGCACACGTCCTCTGAAGCTCTTTCTCCCTCTATCGCACACGTCCCCTGATGCTCTTTCTCTCTCTATCGCACACGTCCTCTGAAGCTCTTTCTCCCTCTATCGCACACGTCCCCTGATGCTCTTTCTCTCTCTATCGCACACGTCCTCTGAAGCTCTTTCTCCCTCTATCGCACACGTCCCCTGATGCTCTTTCTCTCTCTATCGCACACGTCCTCTGAAGCTCTTTCTCCCTCTATCGCACACGTCCCCTGATGCTCTTTCTCTCTCTATCGCACACGTCCTCTGAAGCTCTTTCTCCCTCTATCGCACACGTCCCCTGATGCTCTTTCTCTCTCTATCGCACACGTCCTCTGAAGCTCTTTCTCCCTCTATCGCACACGTCCCCTGATGCTCTTTCTCTCTCTATCGCACACGTCCTCTGAAGCTCTTTCTCCCTCTATCGCACACGTCCCCTGATGCTCTTTCTCTCTCTATCGCACACGTCCTCTGAAGCTCTTTCTCCCTCTATCGCACACGTCCCCTGATGCTCTTTCTCTCTCTATCGCACACGTCCTCTGAAGCTCTTTCTCCCTCTATCGCACACGTCCCCTGATGCTCTTTCTCTCTCTATCGCACACGTCCTCTGAAGCTCTTTCTCCCTCTATCGCACACGTCCCCTGATGCTCTTTCTCTCTCTATCGCACACGTCCTCTGAAGCTCTTTCTCCCTCTATCGCACACGTCCCCTGATGCTCTTTCTCTCTCTATCGCACACGTCCTCTGAAGCTCTTTCTCCCTCTATCGCACACGTCCCCTGATGCTCTTTCTCTCTCTATCGCACACGTCCTCTGAAGCTCTTTCTCCCTCTATCGCACACGTCCCCTGATGCTCTTTCTCTCTCTATCGCACACGTCCTCTGAAGCTCTTTCTCCCTCTATCGCACACGTCCCCTGATGCTCTTTCTCTCTCTATCGCACACGTCCTCTGAAGCTCTTTCTCCCTCTATCGCACACGTCCCCTGATGCTCTTTCTCCCTCTATCGCACACGTCCTCTGAAGCTCTTTCTCCCTCTATCGCACACGTCCCCTGATGCTCTTTCTCCCTCTATCGCACACGTCCTCTGAAGCTCTTTATCCCTCTAATATACACCCCTCTGAAGCTCTTTCTCCCTCCCTCTAATATACACCCCTCTGAAGCTCTTTCTCCCTTTGAAAAAAGCCCTCTTAAGCTCTTTCTCTCTCTCCCGCACACCCTCTTGTACTTGTCTGTAGATGGTGCCCACCGAGCTGGTAGAAAAGGAGTTCTGGCGCCTGGTCAGTTCCATTGAAGAGGATGTGATTGTGGAGTACGGTGCGGACATCTCTTCGAGGGATTTCGGGAGCGGTTTCCCAATGCTTGATGGCCGAAGGAAGCTGACAGCAGATGAGGAGGTGAGAGGGAGGCGCGATAGGCAACAAGGCTGAGATTGGGGTAGACTCCTGTGGCAGAAATAGTGCCGCATACCCCTCTGGCTAGCCTATACTCCTCTGAGTCCTCTGAGAGTACGAGTCCCAGCATGCTTTGCCAGGTATACCCTAGATAGAGCATGCTGGGACTAGTAGTCCTACACCTTGCACACAATGACGCCTCGCCTTCTGGTTGCAGGATTACGCTCATTGCGGCTGGAACCTCAATAACATGCCCCTTCTAGAGCAGTCCGTCCTCTCGCACATCAACGTGGACATTTCGGGCATGAAGGTGCCCTGGCTTTATGTGGGCATGTGCTTCTCCTCGTTCTGCTGGCACATCGAGGACCATTGGAGCTACTCCATCAACTACCTGCACTGGTAAGTAGCGATTCTGCTGCCCAAGAGGACCTTCCATGCCTTGCCCACCCCCCTCCTTAATGTAAAGAGGCTATTTGAAAGGCTCGGTTGGTTTGGGAGATGGAGCTGGTCAGCATGGTAATGTCACGGTGATTGCCACCATCATTGTCTTACATTTCTGATCTCCGTCCTATCCAGGGGGGAACCCAAGACGTGGTACGGGGTCCCGTCGCACGCGGCCGAGCAGCTGGAGGACGTCATGCGGGAACTGGCTCCGGAATTGTTTGAGTCACAGCCGGACCTGTTACACCAGCTGGTCACCATCATGAACCCCAACGTGCTGATGGAACACAGCGTCCCCGTGAGTGTGAAACGCGTCGGTCTGTTTTTTATTCTATCCAGAGATTTCTGATGACGCAGGGCTCTGATCCAGGAGCACATGCAATTCAGCACAACGCACGATAATCCTGGGCGGGGCAGCGTGCAATTCAAGGGCGCGCACAACATTACCGCTAGATGACTATGCCAGTACAGCACGAAGCGCACAGGCACAAAGGGCGTTTTCTCTCAGCCGGTTCCGAACTGGATGGGAAATCGATTGCTGCTGCCTCGCCAAAACCTTTGATTGCTGGAAGATTGCTGCCTGGCATTTTGAGTATCTAACACCAACCCTTACCCGAATTGTTACCCTAATCTCTCCTTCCATTACCATAATCCTAACCCTCCCTTCCCCACAGCCTAACCCTAAGATCCTCCTACTCGCAGCCTAACCCTCCCTTCTCCACAGCCTAACTCAAAGACCCCCTTCTTTGCCGCCTGACCCTAAGACCACCTACCCACAGCCTAACCCTAAGACTCCTTTTTCTGCAATCTAACCCTAAGAATCCCCCTATCCGCAGCCTAATTCTAACCCTCCCTTCTCCGCAGCCTAACCCTAACCCTCCCTGCCCTGCAGCCTACTCAAAGACCACCTTTTTTGCCGCCTGACTCTAAGACCACCTACCCGCAGCCTAACCCTAATCCTCCATTCAACGCAGCCTAACCTTAAAACTCCCTTTTCTGCAACCTAATCCTGACTCCCGCTACCCGCAGCCTAATTCTAACCCTCCCTTCTCTGCAGCCTAACCCATAGACCCCTTCTCCGCAGCCTAACGCTAAAACCGCCCACCATACACGTTGCACAAGTGCAGGATAGTCCCCTATCGTTTATACCGGAAGTTGAGGCCATGAATAGTGAGAGCGCCTCCGTCTCAATGGGAAGTCGCTAAACAAATACAGAATAACATTTTTATTGCGTTTTGAAGTATGAAATTCTAATGCAGGTTTCTGTGGCTTGGGAGAGACCGCTGGTAGAGATGGGGGTACGGTATATTGATCACCTCTCTCTGCTCTCATTTGCAGGTATACCGGACCAATCAGTGTGCAGGGGAGTTTGTCGTCACCTTCCCCCGAGCCTATCACTCTGGCTTCAATCAAGGCTACAACTTTGCGGAGGCCGTGAACTTCTGCACCGCTGACTGGGTATGTCCACCTAAAGTAGACCTTCCACAGTGGGTAACGTGTACGATTGATTGTCTCAGCGCCCAAATGCAGGGTGAAGGCGGCCATATTGTGCTGGCCATTAAGTGAACTCAACTGATACAATGAGTTCTCATTATTGTCGGCTAACAAAATGGCTGCGTGCACCGTGTTGAGGCGGCCAGTCCGGTTTTACCCTTGTACGGTTTGCATGTTTTATATGACTTTATAGATTTATTTTTTTTGCTCTCGTTGATAGCTTCCTTTGGGACGCCAGTGCGTGAATCATTACCGACGGTTACGGCGACACTGTGTATTCTCCCACGAGGAGCTCATCTTCAAGATGGCCGCTGATCCCGAGTGCTTGGATGTCGGTCTGGCAGCGGCTGTGTGCAAAGAGATGACGATAATGATCGAGGAGGAAATCAAGCTGCGGGAGACCGTCATACAGCTGGTGAGGAGGACTTTGGTGTGTTTATATGACGCATTGTCCGTTGTGCATTACGCTATGTTCCTCCGGTAAACGGGTGTAAGAACTCTTCCTATTGTCTCTCAGGGTGTCGAGCAGACAGAGGAGGAGGTCTTCGAGCTTGTGCCGGATGACGAGAGACAATGCTCCTCCTGCCGTACCACCTGCTTCCTCTCAGCTCTCACCTGCAACTGTAGCTCAGACAGGCTGGTGTGTCTGCATCACCCGGCGGAGCTGTGCGGCTGCCCCATGCAGAGCAAATGTCTCAGGTAAAGGCAGGTTAACTAGGAGCCAGTGACATCCTTCACATTGCAGCCTATCCAGTCATTAGGAGCCAGTGACATCCTTCACATTGCAGCCTATCCAGTCACTAGGAGCCAGTGACATCACTGAGTGTGTAGCCTATCCAGTCACTAGGAGCCAGTGATGTCATTGAGAATGCAGCCAATCCAGTCACTAGGAGCCAGTGACATCACTGAAAGTGCAGCCTATCGTCACTAGGAACCAGTGACCTCACTGAGAGTGCAGCCTATCCAGTCACTAGGAGCCAGTGACATCACTGAGAGTGCAGCCTATCCAGTCACTAGGAGCCAGTGACATCACTGAGAGTGCAGCGTATTTTAGATATGCTCTATGTTTTTTTCCGTTATTGTGACAGTGAATCAGATGAAAGTAGCAGAGTAGGTATATATATATATAGGGAAAAGCCCGTCTAGCCGTTTCACCAGTTACATTGTCTTTGTAGCTTTTCCCACCTAACCCTCTGCTGCTCTTAGGATCCGATATTCTCCTGAAGATTTCCCCGCGCTGCTGTATGGAGTGAAGGCCAGAGCACAGTCATATGATACCTGGGTCAGTCGGGTGACAGAGGCGCTGACCGCCAGCCTGAATCACAAGAAAGGTGCGTCTGCGATTACTCACAGCTTCGTTTTATTAAAGCTTCTAAAAATAAAAAGCAACCAATGGATTGTAATGATCATCAGAAAGCAGTCACTAGACAGCAGCTAGATTCTGGTGCAAGATATTGCAGCATTTACTTAAATCTGGTGGATTATAGTTACAATACTCCGCTGAATCTCTTAATGGTGACTGCATGATATCAGACCCGCTCATCTCTCCACATCTCTCTCCTCTCCTTCTCGCCTCTTGTTCTTCCTGTTCTCTCTCTCGTCTTTTGTGGGCTCTCTCTCTCTCTCTATCCTTCTCTCTGTCTTCTGTTCTTCTTTTCTCTCTCTCTCTCTCTCTCTCTCTCTCTATCCTTCTCTCTCTCTATCTCTATCTCTCCTTCTCTCTCTATCTCTCCTTCTCTCTCTCTCTCTCTCTCTCCCTCTCTCTCTCTCTCTCCCTCTCTCTCTCTCTCTCTCTCCTTCTCTCTCTCTCTCTCTCTCTCCTTCTCTCTCTC
>WWET01001431.1:294406-306112 GCA_011038615.1 Limnodynastes dumerilii | reverse complement strand
TATCCTCCCCTGTCCCTCCTCTCCGCTCTATCCTCCCCTGTCCCTCCTCTCCCCTGTCCCTCCTCTCCTGTCGCTCCTCTCTCCGCTCTATCCTCCCCTATCCCTCTTCTCTCTCTGCTCTATCCTCCTGTCCCTCCTCTTTCTCTGCTCTATACTCCCCTGTCCCTCCTCTCTCTCTCTGCTCTATCCTCTCCTGTCCCTCCTCTCCCCGCACTATCCTCCTCTGTCCCTCCTCTCCCCGCACTATCCTCTCGTCCCTCCTCTCCCCGCTCTATCCTCCCCTGTCCCTCGTTTCTCCGCTCTATCCTCCCCTGACCCTCTTCATCCTCTCCTCTCTTATCCTCCCCTGACCCTCTTCATCCTCTCCTCTCTATCCTCCCCTGACCCCCTCCATCCTCTCCGTTCTGCTCTTTCCTTCTCCCTATAATCTCTACTCTCCGCTACAGGAATATGAAATCTAGAATCTCATTAGTTGCTAAGGGCAACATCTCCATTTTTCATTTTCTGCAGTTTAGTAAATCTACTCCTAGCTCTGTTTCCTTACATACAGAATGGTGTTGGATTAAGTTGGCTGGTAATTAATGCAAATATAAGCTAAAAACACTTGCACAGCCGATTACCGGTATATAGGTTTCTGCAATAAATGAGCATCGTCGAATCAGTGTTTTTGGTTTGATATTTTACATTATTCCTCCATAAAGTAGATTTGGCAATATTTTAACCAAATTGTCAACTCAGCTCAACGTTGAATCCTGTGGCTTAATTGTCTGTGAATTTCAGGGGCTAGAGGGCTCTCCCTAGATTTTATATAAACTATTTTACTATAATATACTTACTTTACTATACTTAGATGCTGTATACTTCATATAGATGACCATAGGTTACTGTTGTATGGCACACTACACGACCTTGGTCTGTCCATCGTTCCTTAACCTTGAACGTTTGTAGGGACATTGCTGAATGATAGACGGATGTTTAAAAACAGGAGTCGCAAAACACAGGATATACAAGAATCCGTATTTTGAGGTAGATGTGGAACTGGTGGGTTCATTCCCTTAATCCGCACCCCATCACAGCACAGAGACCCTCTGGGAATCTGTGCCATAGACCTGTAGACTAATTATTTTCCTTGTTGTGAATACAGAAGCTTAAGTCACTTCGATCACGTCAAACTCTTTAATCAGTCATCTGTCTCTGTCCCATGTTGCCAAGAGCCCATTCCTAGAAACCGCTGGGACACTGTTGCTTCGGTTAAAGCCGTTTAGACATTTTAAGTGTTCAACAGAATTAAACATTAAAGTATTTCATTAAACATTAAAATCTGTAGAAAATTAAGAATTTTTCCAATGTTTGTGCAAATGTTTAGTGCATAATAATGACGGACAGCCAATCTATACAGACAGACAAAACCAAACACCTGACATGAAAAGCTGAACTAATTAACGATGGATCTTTAATACAATATGTTAACCCAGTTTGATAAATGTTTGTTATGTTCACCTACCAACAGGACTGGGTCCTGATTTAGGAATGGGGGTACTTATGGATTGTGGGGGTCGGTTTTGAAATTCTGCTTTTAGAGACGACTAAAAGCTGATTTTTGGCTGTCTCCATTGTGAAAAGACTGCAGTTTGCTAAAGTTTTTTCCAGAGTGGATACGTTTTCAGAAACGCTGCTGCCCGGAAAGGTGAGTAACACTCTCCAGGGAGGTTTAAGGTTAGGCTGCGGGGAAGGGAGTCTTAGGGTTAGGCTGTGGGGAGGGGAGTGTTAGGGTTAGGCTGTGGGGAGGGGAGTGTTAGGGTTAGGCTGCGGGGAAGGGAGTCTTAGGGTTAGGCTGTGCAGAAGGTAGGGTTTAGGGTCATGCTGTGGGGAGGGCAGTCTTAGCGTTAGGCTGCGGGGAAGGGAAGTTTAGGGTAAGGATTAAGGTAAGGGTTGGGGGTAAATTTACACTTACCACTTAAACCAGTGTCTTCCTTCTTGCGGGGATCGATTACTTTGTCTCCGTTCCAAACTTGCTGGGACAGAACGGCCCTTTCGGAAAAGCCATTTGCAGCTGTGACCTACACCCCTCACGAATGTGTATGTAGGCCGGTTACGCACTGGCACTTGGCATGATCGTTGCTGTATTCCGGGCAGGGTGGGACGGCTCGCTGTGTGTGCTGGGGAATCAATGCTGATCATACAGTAAGGAAGGGCATGGCTCACCCTTACCTATAATACAGCATAATGCACCTGTCCCTTGTTATGTGGGTGCATAATATTTAAGGTAGGCGCCACAACTCGGAAGGTCTGTGCATGGAAGGGGAGTGTATTACCCTCGCATGCAGGGACTATTGCATCGTATTGAATTTACAATCAGCTCTATTGATAGCGAGGCAGGTATTGTGAAACTATTCTAATGATAGAATTATAAGATTATTTGGCAATTTCTTGTAAAGCTTTAGATGTAGCTTTTTTAGTGCAATTTAGAGTTGAACCAGCACGCTCTGAATGTGATTGGACACTGCCTCCACATTGCTTTGCACCATAACTGCTCCTGTGCAAATCTTCATTGCTGTAACCTCGGCCTTATATAGGAAGTCACAATAACGTGGGATCTGAAAAGATTATGGTCCTGAATCACAGTGACGCACGTTGTTTTAAGAATTGAGCTACTACGCATGTGCAGTAGCTTATTTAGGCTATCTACGTACCATTTCTGTGCGTAGACTGCGTCAGCGTGGTCAAAGACCATGCTGACGCAATCTATAAATAAGCTACTACCCATGCGCAGTAGCTCAATTCTTAAAACAATGTGCATAAAACTAAAACTACGTCACTGTGAATCCGGACGTATGATATAAGTAACGCCAGTTAAATATGTGTGTGTGTTTCCCCTTTAACGTAAAGCCACTTACCTTACCATGAAATCCAATCACTGGAATGCTCTGTCAAAGATTCACTTTTATGAGTTAGTAAAAGTGTAAGGAAGTGACCAAATCAGCAGAAACCACGAGTGCGGCCTGAGAACGGGGGCGGGGAGGGAAGACCGAGGATCAAACACTCAATCCATGACCCAAAACCTTAAGTCATGACCCATCGTAAAAGCAGAGGTAAGATATAAAAGCTAAGATATAAAAGCTAAGGAGCAGTATATATAAATATATGTGGAATTATTCTGCAATAGATCATGTTTGAAGGGGTTATGTCAAAGGGTAGACTGTGATGTCCTGATTTTAATTCAATGTTAGCACAGCTTTGGCTATTAAACATACGTCATGGGTACTTCATTAAGCCGGCTACACGCTGTGACAGGCCGGCCCAACCTGAGGCTTTCCTGTCCCAATGCTTTATTAGCATGGCCGATACCTGACAAAGCATGCTGGGAGTTGTAGTTCCAGAGCACCTGGAGAGCCACGGGGTGGCCAGACCTGCACTATGGGATGTCCTGGTGACCGGGATAATTCTCCAGTAGCCGGGGACACCATATGGTGCAGCCAGATTTAGCTTTCTAGCTCTAGTAGTGAAGATCCATTTGCCAGCTAAAACGTGGCCAGAATTAGATGCCGGGATCAAGAACAATGCTCAGGTAGGTAATACAGTCAAGAAAATAAGTCGCGTTAGGAACGACAAGCTATGTCACATGGAGAGTGGCCTATGTGGTAATGAGACATCAGGATAGGGTATTACAGACCCTCCAACATGACCCATTCCATTAGGTTCAATATAATCCGCTCCTGAGCTTCCAACTTTCACTCACCTGGTTTAAATGGTTTAACTGATATTTAAAAAAGGATTTGCTTCTTCAATGATGGGGGTTACCATGGTAACTGACAATTGGAAACTGAGGAGCAGAGTATTTTGTACCCAATGGAATGGGTCATGTTGGAGGTTATGGGATTATGATGTCATTGTTTGAAACTTTGAACATTTTTTGGGGTAGTAATGTTGAAAACCCGGAGGGCCTAAACCAATATTGGGGTTTGGTGCGCAGAAGTTTCACCATAAAGTCAATTCATAGGAGTAATAAAGTCATATTGAAAGATTGACCAATTCTTTTACACAGAGGAATATTTTATTGCTCTCAGGGTCACATAAACATTGCGACAATTACTGTCATTAACCAAATAGACGGAGTAACCTCTGTGTACATAGGGAGAGAAGAGGGTGGGGCTTGTTTAACGGAAAAGTTTTAATTTAAAACCAATGAGATTCTACATATAGTTTCTTGGGTGTATTGGATAAATGACAACTAGAATCTGATTGGTTATAATGAGTTCAAAATAAGAGGAGTTCAGGTGGAAAATTACACCTGGGTAAAACCATGATCAATGTCAGGGGGGTGAAAGTAATGTTTTTCTTTGCTAATTGTACACAGATACTGACCAGTGTTACTATTACACTGTTATTTATCACCTCTCATCTTGTATACTATTATTATTATTTTTATTATCATTATGTTATTACACAGATACTGACCAGTGTTACTATTACACTGTTATTTATCACCTCTCATCTCTAATACTATTATATTATTACACAGATACTGACCAGCATTACTATTACACTGTTACTTATCACCTCATCTTACCTCCCCTGCAATTCAACATGAATTTGCCCAGGTGTAACTTTCCACCTGTTTTCCTCTTATTTTCAAACTCTGGCTCAATGTTCTTTCCAATGAATGAATTTTTTGTAAGTTACTATGGACTGGATCTGGCTATTGGAAAAATTCACTTTTGCGAGTTGCACATGGCACGTTTCCGACCGTTACGTTACGTTCTGTATGTAATCAGCGCGATTCATAGTTCCGTTATTTTACACTTCCGAGAACTAACCGGGAATCAGAGAGCAGATTGTCTACTACTATTATATTATTATTATACTATTACACAGATACTGACCAGCGTTACTATTACACTGTTATTTATCACCTCTCATCTCTAATACTATTATATTATTATTATGTTATTACACAGATACTGACCAGCGTTACTATTACACTGTTATTTATCACCTCTCAGCTCTATATATATATATATATATATATATATATATATATATATATATATATATATATATATATATATATATATATATATATATATATATATATATATATATATATATATATATATATATATATATATATATATATATATATATATATATATATATATATATATATATATATATATATATATATATATATATATATATATATATATATATATATATATATATATATATATATATATATATATATATATATATATATATATATATATATATATATATATATATATATATATATATATATATATATATATATATATATATATATATATATATATATATATATATATATATATATATATATATATATATATATATATATATATATATATATATATATATATATATATATATATATATATATATATATATATATATATATATATATATATATATATATATATATATATATATATATATATATATATATATATATATATATATATATATATATATATATATATATATATATATATATATATATATATATATATATATATATATATATATATATATATATATATATATATATATATATATATATATATATATATATATATATATATATATATATATATATATATATATATATATATATATATATATATATATATATATATATATATATATATATATATATATATATATATATATATATATATATATATATATATATATATATATATATATATATATATATATATATATATATATATATATATATATATATATATATATATATATATATATATATATATATATATATATATATATATATATATATATATATATATATATATATATATATATATATATATATATATATATATATATATATATATATATATATATATATATATATATATATATATATATATATATATATATATATATATATATATATATATATATATATATATATATATATATATATATATATATATATATATATATATATATATATATATATATATATATATATATATATATATATATATATATATATATATATATATATATATATATATATATATATATATATATATATATATATATATATATATATATATATATATATATATATATATATATATATATATATATATATATATATATATATATATATATATATATATATATATATATATATATATATATATATATATATATATATATATATATATATATATATATATATATATATATATATATATATATATATATATATATATATATATATATATATATATATATATATATATATATATATATATATATATATATATATATATATATATATATATATATATATATATATATATATATATATATATATATATATATATATATATATATATATATATATATATATATATATATATATATATATATATATATATATATATATATATATATATATATATATATATATATATATATATATATATATATATATATATATATATATATATATATATATATATATATATATATATATATATATATATATATATATATATATATATATATATATATATATATATATATATATATATATATATATATATATATATATATATATATATATATATATATATATATATATATATATATATATATATATATATATATATATATATATATATATATATATATATATATATATATATATATATATATATATATATATATATATATATATATATATATATATATATATATATATATATATATATATATATATATATATATATATATATATATATATATATATATATATATATATATATATATATATATATATATATATATATATATATATATATATATATATATATATATATATATATATATATATATATATATATATATATATATATATATATATATATATATATATATATATATATATATATATATATATATATATATATATATATATATATATATATATATATATATATATATATATATATATATATATATATATATATATATATATATATATATATATATATATATATATATATATATATATATATATATATATATATATATATATATATATATATATATATATATATATATATATATATATATATATATATATATATATATATATATATATATATATATATATATATATATATATATATATATATATATATATATATATATATATATATATATATATATATATATATATATATATATATATATATATATATATATATATATATATATATATATATATATATATATATATATATATATATATATATATATATATATATATATATATATATATATATATATATATATATATATATATATATATATATATATATATATATATATATATATATATATATATATATATATATATATATATATATATATATATATATATATATATATATATATATATATATATATATATATATATATATATATATATATATATATATATATATATATATATATATATATATATATATATATATATATATATATATATATATATATATATATATATATATATATATATATATATATATATATATATATATATATATATATATATATATATATATATATATATATATATATATATATATATATATATATATATATATATATATATATATATATATATATATATATATATATATATATATATATATATATATATATATATATATATATATATATATATATATATATATATATATATATATATATATATATATATATATATATATATATATATATATATATATATATATATATATATATATATATATATATATATATATATATATATATATATATATATATATATATATATATATATATATATATATATATATATATATATATATATATATATATATATATATATATATATATATATATATATATATATATATATATATATATATATATATATATATATATATATATATATATATATATATATATATATATATATATATATATATATATATATATATATATATATATATATATATATATATATATATATATATATATATATATATATATATATATATATATATATATATATATATATATATATATATATATATATATATATATATATATATATATATATATATATATATATATATATATATATATATATATATATATATATATATATATATATATATATATATATATATATATATATATATATATATATATATATATATATATATATATATATATATATATATATATATATATATATATATATATATATATATATATATATATATATATATATATATATATATATATATATATATATATATATATATATATATATATATATATATATATATATATATATATATATATATATATATATATATATATATATATATATATATATATATATATATATATATATATATATATATATATATATATATATATATATATATATATATATATATATATATATATATATATATATATATATATATATATATATATATATATATATATATATATATATATATATATATATATATATATATATATATATATATATATATATATATATATATATATATATATATATATATATATATATATATATATATATATATATATATATATATATATATATATATATATATATATATATATATATATATATATATATATATATATATATATATATATATATATATATATATATATATATATATATATATATATATATATATATATATATATATATATATATATATATATATATATATATATATATATATATATATATATATATATATATATATATATATATATATATATATATATATATATATATATATATATATATATATATATATATATATATATATATATATATATATATATATATATATATATATATATATATATATATATATATATATATATATATATATATATATATATATATATATATATATATATATATATATATATATATATATATATATATATATATATATATATATATATATAGTGCACTATATATATACATATTGGAAGTTGTTCATATGAATTTATAAGTTAATCTAGAGCAGGTGCTAAAAAAGTATGGGGAAATTACATAGATACAAACAAAGGTGTAGATCCTGAGCTACGTACACTAGCCGGTGACGTAAAAACGCTGTTGTGTATGTACTGTGCATGCACGCGGCAGATTTTACACCATGTAACTCTAAATGTACATACCAGCATCGTATCAACAGCATAACTACGAACGCAGGGGCTTGACAGTACCCGGAATTATGCTTCGGAGGTGGGTTGAGGCATTTAAATCGTACAGTATGGGCGTGCTTAGGCACTTATGTGTGTGAAGCCTTTACGTACGTCAGTAGTTACGCTTTGAAAAGTTAAGGTTGGGTTTGGCAAGCCTAAAACGAGTAAATACGGTAGCGTAAATACTTTACGCCTTGAAACATAATTGAAACATAGGTCTGGATCTGGCCCAGAGTCACCCCAACACTCTTGCATTTCAGAGAGATTTGTTACATACATTTGCAAATATATGAAAGCCACAAACCACTTACAAAGCTTCTCTGTTATGGTAGTTCTAACTCTAACACTTATTTGTGAACACGGTTCAATGTGACAAAAATTTTTTGCATGTGACAACTGCATGAAGAGTTTAAAAAAAGAGGCAATCCATAAAATCACCACTCCTCACATGCCATTGCTGGAGCTACACAAGCTAAGAAAGATCACAGCTAGACTGTCAATAACCCAGTGGGTCACCCATGGAGGGATTCTGGTCACCCAAAAACACCCCCAAAATGATTAAAATAAAAAGATTTTAAAAAACCTTGTTAGCTTGAAAAGGGATGGGGCTTCGCAGGTGCCTTGAAAAAGGGCGTGGCTTTATTGGAATGTTTGCTAGACAGGCATAAAAGAGAATTCCCACCACAGGGAAGTTATCATAACAAGGGAGCAAGTACATGAAGTGAAGTGTGAGGGGTCCATGAATCCATCAGTATCACACACAGACAGTCGTTATGCACATAGGCAGAGGTGATCAGCCAATAGAGTGACAAGGCTGCAGGGATCATCAGCCAATAGGGTGACAAGGCTGCAGGGGTGATCAGCCAATAGGGTGACAAGGCTGCATCCACTGTTCTGACACTCATACAAGTGCTAAGAGCCATTAACCCTTAGGGCATGGGTGGCCAAGCTCGGGCCTCGTGAGCTACCAACGGTTCATGTTTTCCAGGTCTCCTCAGATAGTCAGAGGTGAGATAATCACTACCAACTGTACATCTTTTTGAATGTGTCAGTCAGTAATGAACACACCTGTGCTCCAACAAGGAAACCTGGAAGACATGGACCGTTGGTAGCTCACGAGGCCCGAGCTTGGCCACCCATGCCTTAACCCTCCCTTCCCCGCAACCTGTTGCTAACCCACCCTTCCCTAGAGTCTGACCCTAACCCACCATCTCCAGACCCTCCAGCATGACCCCTTTCATTAGGTACAATATACTCCGCCCCTGAGCTTCCAACTGTCACTCTCCTGGTTTAAATGACTTAACTGATATTTAAAAAAAACGATTTGCCTCTTCAATAATAGTGAGTTACCATAGTAACTGACAGTTGGAAACTGAGGAGCAGAGTATTTTGTACCTAATGGAGTGGGTCATGTTGGAGAGTATGCATCTCCTGCAGCCTGACCCTAACCCTCCCTTCCCCGCAGCCTGACCCTAACCCCGGAGGTTACTCACCTTTTTCCGTGGTGCAGGTCCTGCGGTAGCAGCAGCGGCGGTGTTTCAGAAACGGAATGGGCATACTCACCTATTCTGAAAAAAAAAATTCTAAAAATGGAGGGGTATTTGAAATAGGGACATCCGAAAAGGATCTTTCAGATACCCCTATTTCGGAAATCCCTTATTCTATGCGGGGAATGCAGCCGGGTAATCCCCACACACTACACGAGATTGCCCTCTCAGGCAGGGATTCTGAGGTCTCAGAAATCCATGGGCACCGCACACTACGGCCATTATTGGCGTATCTATAATGGGAACAGGGTGCAGAAACGGGGTGCCGCGTTGGTGGGGGGCATGTACAAATCCTGTACAAGGACCCCCTCACTTCCTAAAATGCCCCTGGTCCGATCCCTGATCATTGTATAATGAGGCCATTGTCACTTTAGTGGCTGGCCGGGTTATGACTGTTAATACGGCCGCGATTCGATCCGTCTGATAAAGCTGCTTTTTGCTGCCAGTTTCCTCTGTGTTGCAGACAAGTCAGGAGATGTCCCGGTACTGTCAGTAGTATTGGGTCAGGAGATGTCCCGGGGAGGGTTACTTTCACTTCTAGGGGATAAGGAATTTTCCGAGGAGCAAGATCCATCTGTCTGTCCCTCAGGCGATGGTTCCTTGCATGCTGGGGCAGCAGCTGTATTATCAGATGTTCAGAGGCCGGGCAGTGAACAGCAGGGCGGCGACATACTGAGAGGGGAAGGGTTCACCGCCAGACAGCTGGGTAAATGTGCAGCGTTAGCAGGGCCCAACTGCTGAGCACGGCACATTAACTGTGAGAGTGCCAGGGTAATCCCGTTACCTTCAGATAGAACCCCCCCCCCCCCCCCCCACCCCTGCG
>WWET01001431.1:277525-294382 GCA_011038615.1 Limnodynastes dumerilii | reverse complement strand
CTTGGGATTGTTGCTGCTGATTTGCAAATACCACACTTAATATTTTGTACATCTCAGTAAGAGGAGGACAGAGGGGGCGCGTCTAGTGATTAGCCATAGGGGGGCGGGTCTTGTATCAGCTAGAGGGGGAGTGTATAGTGATCAGCCATAGGGTGCGTGTCTTGTGATCAGTCATGGGGGTGTGTCTTGTACCAGCCAAAGGAGGCAGGTCTTGTATCAGCCATAGGGGGCGTGCCTTGTACCAGCCAGAGGGGCGGGTCTTGTGATCAGCCAGAGGAGGCGTGAGTTGTGATCAGCCAGAGGGGGAGTGAGTTGTGATCAGCCATAGGGGGCGTGTCTAGTGGTCAGTCCTAGGGGGCATGAGTTGTGATCAGCCAAAGATGACGTGTCTAGTGATCAGCCATAGGAGGCATTTCTTGTACCAGCCAGAGGAGGCGTGTTTGTTATCAGCCAAAAGGGGCGTGTCTTGTGATCAGCCAGAGGAGGCGTGTCTTTGATCATCCAGTGGGGGAGTGAGTTGTGATCAGACATAGGGGGTGTGTCTAGTGATCAGCCATAGGAGGCGTTTCTTGTACCAGCCAGAGGGGGCGGGTCTTATGATCAGCCAGAGGGGGCGGGTCTTATGATCAATCAGAGGAGGCGTGTTTTGTTATCAGCCAAAAGTGGCGTGTTTTGTTATCAGTCAAAAGGGGCGTGTCTTGTGATCAGCCAGAGGGGGCGGGTCTTGTGATCAGCCAGAGGAGGCGTGTTTTGTTATCAGCCAAAAGGGGCGTGTCTTGTGATCAGCCAGAGGAGGCGTGTCTTGTGATCAGCTAGAGGAGGCGTGTCTTTGATCATCCAGTGGGGGAGTGAGTTGTGATCAGCCATAGGGGGTGTGTCTAGTGATCAGCCATAGGAGTCGTTTCTTGTACCAGCCAGAGGGGGCGGGTCTTATGATCAATCAGAGGAGGCGTGTTTTGTTATCAGTCAAAAGGGGCGTGTCTTGTGATCAGCCAGAGGGGGCGGCTCTTGTGATCAGCCAGTTGAGGCGTGTTTTGTTATCAGCCAAAAGGGGCGTGTCTTGTAATCAGCCAGAGGAGGCGTGTCTTGTACCGCCCAAGAACGTGTACTTTCCACGCTCATTTCTCACAGGTAATAACTGGTAGGAAATTAAGAATTCAGTGTAAATGGGAACAAAAAATACAAATAAATAACATTTATACAATGGAAAAGTGTTTTATGAGTAGCACTGTGCAGGTCCCTGTCAGTGTCTCCATTACATTATACAGAATTAGGTGACATTATAATAAATTGATTTCCCCAGAGACTTGTCCTGCTCCTGGAACACTTATATGTATAACAATAACTTATCCCAATTGGTCAGTATGAGAGCAGCCAATCAGAGCAGCTTTCCCACACTCCAGCAAATGAGTTGTGAGAGATTTCATTGGCTGATCCCGAACTTCATTCATTCTTTTAGCTGCTCTGCTAGGACTCAGTGGCTTCATGGTAACACTTGTTAATAGCTATAGAGTGATACTAGATATTAGGTAAATGATTCCTTGTAGGGTAATCCAGGGGTTAGGGGTAGATCTTACTTGATAAACGATCTCTTCCACAGTTTGTGTGTTGTTTTCCCCTTAGATCATGTTGTGTGTTGTACATGTTTTGTACATTCTGGTTCTTGTAGTTTCACAATCTTTTCTCTGAATATGTGATAGCAGAATCCCCTCCTACAACAGGCATCTTAAACAAGTGTTACAAGCTATAACAAAGAGATCAAACGCGGATCTGGGTGTCGCAGGGAACCGCTGTGAGGGCCATTTGTAGCCCAGGGTCAATTAATATTTTATAAAAGGATTTTATAATCTGTTTGGTTGCTATAGGCAACATCTAACGTTCTGCTCTTTAGAAACTCGAATAAATCTACCCCTCCTAAAATCCAACCTCACAACCAAGTTCACAAAGTCGTGTCTGATTATTCAGAATACAATGCAGTTAATAAATATAATTGTAAGCTAAAGATCCCATATAAACGATGAACCATTTTAAGCAGCTTCCAAATCTACCAAGGGGTTCAACCAAGGGATAGGAGGGGAGGAAGATTTTGCAAAAGGGGAGATGTATTAGACCACAAGGGGATGCAAGAACATTTGGAGGAAATATAACTTCACTGAAAGGGTAGTTGATAAGTGGAATCGCCTCCCAGAGGTGGTAGAGGATAACACAGCACAACCATTTAAACACAGACTTAATATAAGGAGATCCTAAATCTTAAACTAAACTGAAGGTCATATAAGGTGGACTGGGCCGGATTGAGGATCATGTGGGCCTGGGGCTGAAAATTGTCAAGGGCCCATACTATTTAGTATGCTTTGGAGGAGGATATCAGTTCCTGACATTCATCCTTATGCACTGCAGTCTGTGGGGGCCTATTTTCAGAGGGAGGCCTGGGGCTGCAGTCCCATTAGCCCCATTGTTAATCTGGCCCTGAAGGTGGAGGATCAGTGTGGTTAATAGGAAATAATGCAATCAATAGGGCAGTCTGGATGGGGCATTGGCTCTTTGGAGGTTTCCGTCACGGGGCCCCAAAGGTTTCGTCTCGTAACAGGAAAGTTTTAACTTATTTCTACAACTTTTCCTCTGCAGAGAGCGTGTCCCCTCACCGCATAGACTCTCTATTATATCAGATGTTTACCTCAGTCCTCACAAGCTGCCTTTTCACGACTGTCCACCCTACACTTCTCACCATTCACCATGCGAGTAGCAAAGGCCGGAACCTCACAAGTCGCCTCTCTGTCAGTAAAGTAAAGTGCCTTTTTTTTTTGTTATTCCTCTGAGAGGTTCTGGAACATGCTGTATACAAGCGTCGCCCTGGATGGCGTACAATGTTTTCATGTTCTGCCGTACCAGGACCTGCGCTTACCTGACACGTGGAAACTATTTTTTGTTTATTTTTTTTTAAAAGGCTCGTAATATGTAAATGAGACGGGATTATGCAACCACTCATGAAGTGCCCAGGACGCCTGCATCGCATGACACAGTCCATGCATTGAATTGCGCAGTAATGGCTAATGGGTGCACCCAGGCAGGCTGCGGGGTTAAATAAAAGAAAAATGCGCATTTGCTTCCCTGTAGGAGATTGTCTGAGCTTCCATTTGCCCTGTGACCCTCCTGCCCTCACTGCTGGACCCTGGAATGTGAGGGCGGAACGGTTTAGAATTACTTCCTTTATCCCTTAAATATCCTCAGCCCGGGGATTTGTTCAGGAGTATTTGGGGAGAGGGAACATTGGACGGTGCTCCTGCTAACATGACAGCTGTCTCCTGATTCCCTGACAGCTCTGTGGCCTCATCCCCAATCCCCTGCTCACAGTCTGGATTAAATTTGGGATTTTCACTCCTGAGGATACCTGAGTCCCCCCCCCCCAACTAGCTTCTGGTACCCCTAAAGGTATTTTTTTTATTTTTGGAAGATCAATAAGGATTTTGATATCTTAGATTTTTATTTAGCAATGTACAGAGGAGTAACTACAAACACCGGTCCGGATTCACAGTTACGTCGTTTTCATTTTACGTACGTTGTTTTAAGAATTGCGCTATTACGCATGCGTAGTAGCTTATTTACTCTATCTACGTACCATTTCTGTACGTAGATTACGTAAGCGCGGTCTTTAGATCGTGTTTACGCAATCTACCTACAGAAATGGCATGCAGATAGAGTAAATAAGCTACTACAAATGTCATCCAGTGTTTAATCCTTTTCCCAGCTCTATCACCTGATTGGCTCTAATATTACTGTATTCAGCATGAGTTACAAATCTCTATCTCCATATTAATACTATAGAGTTCTATATCATGTCCAGTGGTCGGGTCATGTTGGGGTGTAGTGTCCTATGTCTGTATATAGTATAATAGAATTGTATTATGATCATGTCCAGTGGTTGGGTCATGTTGGGGTGTAGTGTCCTGTGTCTGTATATAGTGTATCAGAATTGTAGGTGTTGGAGATGTAGAAACAAGCTGATGATGATAATTATAATGATGAAGTATTTACACCACTCATAAACTTTTTAAGTATAAATTACATCAAGTCCTCCTCGGGAGATGGCTTTTCTGTGTTGGTTGTCTGTGAGATCTTTAATATACTCAGCATTCTGGAAGAGCATATAATTGTTCTATTCACACACATCCCATTCATAAAGGAGAAGTATAATGGGCAGTAACATGATATGAAGCATAATGCCCCATTCTCCCTCTTTTTGCAGGTACTATGGATAACAAGGTCCCGGGGGCGGTCACTAATGGAGAGACTTATCCGGCCCAGCCTTTGATGGAGAAAGGACCTCAGAATGAGGGTGACGCTCCTATGACAGAGAGGGGACAGTGGAACAACAAGATGGAGTTTGTATTGTCCGTAGCTGGGGAGATCATTGGATTGGGAAATGTTTGGAGGTTTCCATATCTTTGTTACAAGAATGGAGGAGGTATGGGGTGCACTATAGTGTATGTCTGGTACAAGGGGCTTACACTTTAATAGCCGTGTTGGAAATACAGTGTTATAATGAGTACATTGGAGCGATTCAAGGTTTAAGGCAAACGTCTTCAGATAATCTTCTTGGAATTTTTTGTAGCGGAATTCTCCTGGATTTAGAGGCTTTTTCATCGCGGATTTGCATAGATTACATTCTCTAGTGAAAGGAAAAAATAATGGTCCTGATCCGGACAGGAAGGGAAAAACAAATGCAATATGTCTTTGGAAAAACCCCATGCACATAACATGCACATCCGCTTCATACATCTGGCGCGAGCGTGCTCCTATGTCACTTGTAAGCGGTTTGTGTATGTCCCTTTGCTTTCTTATGTCTGGGTATGGCCCGGGAGGTCTAAGTGCGATCCAGACAACAACGCAAAAGTGGCTCTTGATTGGTACGCAATTATGATAGGCTGCGTACAGAAACATAACAGCCAATCACAATGCAGATACATTCCCAGATGCGTTTCCTTTCCCCAGTGTACTAAACACGAGTGCAGCAGCTGATTGGCCATAGCATGTACAAGGGGTTTCCCAGGTAGTCTGGTGGCCTCTCCTTTTTAAAAGAACTAGGATGCTGACTGTATTGGGTGGTGATCACTAGGATGCTGTCTGTACTGGGTGGTGGTCACTAGGATGCTCTCTGTATTGGGTGGTGGTCACTAGGATGCTGTCTGTATTGGGTGGTGGTCACTAGTATGCTCTCTGTATTGAGTGGTGGTCATTAGGATGCTCTCTGTATTGGCTGGTAGTCACTAGGATGCTCTCTGTATTGGGTGGCAGTCACTAAGATGCTCTCTTTATTGGGTGGTGGTCACTAGGATTCTCTCTGTATTGGGTGGTGGTCACTAGGATGCTCTCTGTATTGTGTGGTGGTCACTAGGATGCTGTCTGTATTGGATGGTGGTCACTAGGATGCTGTCTGTATTGGATGGTGGTTACTAGGATGCCCTCTGGTGGGTAATGGTGGTCACTAGGACACTAGGATGCTGTCTGTATTGGGTGGTGGTCACTAGGATGCTGAATGTATTGGGTGGTGGTCACTAGGATGCTGTCTGTGTTGGATGGTGGTCACTAGGATGTTCTCTGTATTGGGTGGTGGTCACTAGGATGCTCTGTATTGGATGGTGGTCACTAGGATGCTCTCTGTATTGGGTGGTGGTCACTAGGATGTTCTCTGTATTGGGTGTGGGTCAATTGGATGTTTTCTGTATAACCATTATATCCATTTGCTGCAATCTTTAGGATTTTGGTTCTGAGTGCACACCAGGCTGACCGGAGTCCATTTATATAAGTGAGAGAGGTCACAGTATGGACACACAGATATCTAGATAGCGCAGCCCAGTGCTAGCGGTTCCCTCTGAATCTTTTTGTCTGGGATCTTTGCGCAATCAAATGTCCGCAGTGATTGTCTCACTTTAAGTGTCTATACCGCATGGCATGTTGGGAGCTGTCACATGACTGGTTTGAGAGCAGCATTTTTACAGGTCCCAAATCCTAACAGTTACAGTTATAGCTGTAGGTCCCTTTTCCCCTTTGACATGAGCACCTCTGTTTATACCATAGTTGACAACTCTCCCTGAATATCAAGGGGACTCCCTGAAGAGTGAGTGATCTCCCTGACACCCTGAAGTGTTGGCAATCCCCCTGATGCTGATTCAGTTCCAGAAGTCATTGCAGTATGATAACAGATTTTAGAAATTGTCTCCTATTTCCCTGCTATGAGGCCTATGGAGGTGGCCATTTTCATGGAGGCCAAGATGTAATGAAAGACTGGCAGTTATCTAAGGCAACATGACTTTAATAATGGAGACAGACATGAAAAATACACTTTGGTCTCTTGTTAATCATCTGCAGTGTCACCTCCTTTTATCTCTAATATAAAGATGGAGAAGTCACCGGATCCTGTTCACAGTCTCCACAATAACACTGAAAGGATTTATTCCCTGACAATGTAACAATCAATAAATACTGAGGACGCCATTTTTCTTGTGAAATAGTTTTTTTTGGCAGCGTTAGACACACCCGGGGGCAGGGCTGCCTGCAGTGTAAAGCATACCTCCCAACATTTGAGAATTTTAAAGAGGGACAAATTTTTGCGGCCTGGTAGAAGGGGTGTGTATTGCACCGCCCAGTGGGCGTGTCTGGGAAAGTGGGTGTGTCTGACACGAACAGATAACGGGTCTAGTGCATGCCTCTTTTAATAATTTAGCCATCCATATGTCTGCCCCTTATTATTTGTCCAGCCTCCATATATCGGCCCGTTTAAACGTCCAGCCTCCATATCTGCCCCTTTATTATTTGTCTAGCATCCATGACTGCCCCTTATTATTATGTTCAGCATCCATATGTCTTTCCCCTGTTTATTTGTCCAGCCTCCATATGTCTGCCCCTTTATTAAATGTCTGCTCCTTTATTATTTGTCCAGCATCCATGTCTGTCAATATTGTTAATATGGCCAGCCTTTTTGTCTGCCCCTTATTATTATTGCCAGCCTCTATGTCTGCCCCTTATTATTATTGCCAGCCTCCATGTCTGCCCCTTGTTATTATTCCCAGCCTCCATGTCTGTCCCTTGTTATTATTCCCAGCCCCCATGTCTGCCCCTTATTATTATTGCCAGCCTCCATGTCTGCCCCTTGTTATTATTGCCAGCCTCCATGTCTGCCCCTTATTATTATTGCCAGCCTCCATGTCTGTCCCCAATTGCCAGAGCCATACTCCACCTGCCCCCTATTGCCAGTGCCAGCCTCCTGTCTACCCCATATTGCCAGTGCCAGGCCCCATGTCTGCCCACAAATACCAGTGCCAGCCTCCGTGTCTGCCCCCAAATGCCAGTACCAGCCTCCATCTGCCACCTTAATGCCAGCCTCTATCTGCCCCCTTAATGCCAGCCTCTATCTGCCCCATTAATGCCAGCCTCCATTTGCACCCTATTTGCTAGCCTCCAACTGTCCCCTTAATGCCAGCCTCCACCCTTAATGCCAGCCTCCATCTGCCCACATATGCCAGTGCCAGCCTCCATCTGCCCCCATTCACAGTGCCAGCCTTCATCTGCTCCCATATGCCAGTACCTGCCTCCATATCTGCCCCTATTGTCTGTGCCTGCCTCCATGTCTGCCCCCAAATTAATTGCTACTGCCAGTCTCCTTATGCCCCCAATTGCCAGCCTCCATCTACCCTCTATTGCCAGCCTCCATCTGGCCACTTTTGCCAGTGCCTGCCTCCAACTGCCCCCTATTACCAGTGCCAGTCTTCATCTGCCCCCATATGCTAATACCTGCCTCATGTATTCCCCTAATGTCTGTGCCTGTCTCCATGTCTGCCCCCAAATTAATAACCAGTTCCAGCCTCCTTATGCCCCTATTGCCACTGCCTCCAATGATTTGATGGGGTACAGGACATACTCCTTTGGTGGCACAGGACACACCTCTTTGTGGCACAGGACACACCCCTTTGGTAAAGCCCCAATGCTATCACAATCTCCCTACTATATTAATTTGCAAAAGTTGGCAACCATGGTCTATAGCCCACTATAGGTGCTGCTGTAAGGATATGATCAATGTAAAACCTTTGCCCTTTTGTGTTTGGAAAGGACTTTGACTGTATGTGGATGGTCAGTGTTTGCTTAGGATAAAGGTCATCCTATATGCTCAGGGTTAACGACCTTGAATGCAATCAGTGCAAGCCGAGGGCACTACTTCAACTATCTGTGCTCAAATATTAGGGATTGGTGGCCCTCATCTTATCCTGCTCTGTTCTGTCAAGACACAGGGGGAGGAGGCACAAGGGAGCAAAGTACCTGGGAATGTGCATGCTGTAAAAAGCATCTATGGAGAGGTCCCATAAAGTTGCTGTCCCAGGGCTCCAAATTCTTCTTGCTAATTAGTTAGTATCTCCTGGTATTCTTTTTTATTTTTATTACACACGCACATGCATGCACACGCACGCACACTCACACGCACACACACACTTTTATAGAACTTTCTATGGAAAGCAAACATGGATAAGCACTGGGTGCTAATGTGTCTACAAACCAGTAGAGGGCGCTAGTTGCAAGCTCACATTCTATCAGTGTATAGATTATAAAGAAAACAGGAAAATACAATAAGCATGTATAATATAGGTGTAATATAATATATAATGTAATATAATCCTATACCTTTCCCACTTACATGATAATATAGATTATTAAACCTACAGATTATAAGTACAGGACGCAGAGTTAGGGCTAAATATTTATTAAATTGCAGCAATATACGGGGATATACACAGTAACTCCAATGTTGTAATGTTATCCACCGCTTCCTGCTCTGTACTTATAGGGGCTTATTGAGTTGAGAGTAATTTAGATGTATTGTGTGGTTCAAACAAGTTATCCACAAAATAAATGACCCTTTAACAAGTCATACGTAACATTTTTGAAGCTTTGTCCAGATTCCGTTGTATCATTTCTGTTCATAATTAGTCGTTACATCATTGTGCAATCCATGCTTGCCAGTCACTGACAGATTTCAGGGTCCTAAAGGTGGGGATTGTGTCCACGATCTGCTTTAAACAGTGGCATCAAACCCCACCCCCACTGAGCAGTAATGTGGATAGCAGCATTGTTAAGCAGGGGTGGAGCCATGATACCATGATGTCATTAAACCCCCCCCACTAATTTAATACCATATTATAGAGCGGGACAGGTTCATGAAACAATTTCGCCATCCAGTCCTGCTGTGGATCATAATTGTAAAAGTTGCAAATCGATTTTCATGAGTTTACCTTCATTCTCTGAAAACTGGCAAACATGAGCTAATTGGTGCGTTTAATTCTATGTGTTAAAATGAGGAATCGGGTGCACTTAGCCCAGCGGCAGGATAATACGTAAGACCAGCGGCCTCGTTATGTAATTCCTGGCTGTTTATTACAATATTGTGTAACTGAGATTCTGCGAGTGTTACGTGATTGATATAACAGAGATTACAAAGTAATTTAAATGTGGAAAGTGTCCAAACTGATCCCACGTCACAAAATCATTCCCACAAACTCAATCACTTACCTCTCAGGTCATTTACAGTAATGGCGCTCACACAATCACCTGTAAGCAGACACACATAGCGCAGTGTATGTCACAACGTATGCATAGGCCACAGGTCATGTCTACGTACTGGAACCTGCTGACGGCTGACACTCCACAACCTGTTGTGTACCATTGTGTTATATCACTAGGAAAGGGAATGTATCTGTATTGTACCTGTCTGTAATGTGTATATAACCAGCATTTCCTCTATACATTACAGTGTAGTACCTGTACCTGTGTTATATTACTGGGAAAGGGAATGTATCTGGGAATGTATCTGTATTGTGCCTGTCAGTACATAGCCTATTTTAACAGTATCGGACAAGAAATTTAAAATGACAAAGGACTTTTATAATTACAAAACTGCAATGGTTTTATAACAATTTATCTTTAAAGTTTAAATAAACCGCCGCCAATTTTTTAAAAGTATATTGTTCATTTCTAAATTTCCCAAAAAGTTGTAAATTAAAAAAGCTCCCTAAACATGACAAACATCGCTGTGATTTACTATTCTTTGTTTATGGCTTTTATAATGCCTCTTATCTCCTATCCCAGTCAGGGTTCCCCGACTCTGATAATGTGTACGGTTGTTTATCTCAGTCAGTGTTCCCCGGCTCTGATAATGTGCACGGCTGTCTATCCTGGTCAGTGTTCCCTGGGTCTGATAATGTGTACGGATGTCTATCTCAGTCAGTGTTCCCCGGCTCTGATAATGTGTATGGTTTTCTATCTCAGTCAGTGTTCCTCGGCTCTGATGATCT
Organism: Limnodynastes dumerilii; assembly: GCA_011038615.1. NCBI lineage: Eukaryota > Metazoa > Chordata > Amphibia > Anura > Limnodynastidae > Limnodynastes > Limnodynastes dumerilii. Next base: position 284,042 of record WWET01001431.1, on the reverse strand, counting down.
GTACGGTTGTCTATCTCAGTCAGTGTTCCTCTGCGTTGATAATGTGTACAGTTGTCTATCTCAGTGTCTCAATGTTCCCCCGGCTCTGATAATGTGCACGGTTGTCTATCTCAGTCAATGTTCCCCGGCTCTGATAATGTGTACGGTTGTCTATCTCAGTCAGGGTTCCCCGCCTCTGATGATGTGTACGGTTGTCTATCTCAGTCAGTGTTCCTCGGCTCTGATGATGTGTACGGTTGTCTATCTCAGTCAGGGTTCCCCGGCTCTGATAATGTGTACGGTTGTCTATCTCAGTCATGTTTCCCCGGCTCTGATAATGTGACGGTCGTTTATCCCGGTCAGTGTTCCCCGGTTTTGATGATGTGTACGGTTGTCTATCTCAGTCATGGTTCCCCAGCTCTGATGATGTGTACGGTTGTCTATGTCAGTCGTTGTTCGCCGGCTCTGATGATGTGTACGGTTGTCTATCTCAGTCAAGGTTCCCCGGCTCTGATGATGTGTTTGTTTGTTTATCTCAATCAATGTTCCCCGGCTCTGATAATGTGTATGGTTGTCTATCTCAGTCAGTGTTCCCCAGCTCTGATGATGTGTACGGTTGTCTATCTCAGTCAGTGTTCCCCGGCTCTGATAATGTGTACGGTTGTCTATGTCAGTCAGTGTTCCCCGACTCTGATAATGTGAACGGTTGTCTATCTCAGTCATGGTTCCTGGCTCTGATAATGTGTACGGTTGTCTATGTCAGTCAGTGTTCCCCGGCTCTGATAATGTGCACGGTTGTCAATCTCAATCATTGTTCCCCGGCTCTGATAATGTGTACGGTTGTCTATCTCAGTCAGTGTTCCCCAGCTCTGATGATGTGTACGGTTGTCTATCTCAGTCAGTGTTCCCCGGCTCTGATAATGTGTACGGTTGTCTATCTTAGTCAATGTTCCCTGGCTCTGATAATGTGTAGGGTTGTCTATGTCAGTCAGTGTTCCCCGGCTCTGATAATATGTATGGTTGTCTATCTCAGTCAGTGTTCCCCGGCTCTGATAATGTGTACGGTTGTCTATCTCAGTCAGGGTTCCCCGGCTCTGATAATGTGTACGGTTGTCTATCTCATTCAGGGTTCCCTGGCTCTGATAATGTGTACGGTTGTCTATCTCAGTCAGGGTTCCCCGGCTCTGATAATGTGTACGGTTGTATATCTCAGTCAGTGTTTCCCAGCTCTGATGATGTGTATGGTTGTCTATCTCAGTCAGGGTTCCCTGGCTCTGATGATGTGTACGGTTGTCTATCTCAGTCAATGTTCCCCGACTCTGATGATGTGTATGGTTGTCTATCTCAGTCAGGGTTCCCCGGCTCTGATAATGTGTACGGTTGTCTATCTCAGTCAGTGTTCCCCGGCTCTGATGATGTGTATGGTTGTCTATCTCAGTCAGGGTTCCCCGGCTCTGATAATGTGTACGGTTGTCTATCTCAGTCATGGTTCCTGGCTCTGATAATGTGTATGGTTGTCTATCTCAGTCAGTGTTCCCCGTCTCTGATAATGTGTATGGTTGTCTATCTCAGTCAGTGTTCGCCGGCTCTGATAATGTGTACGGTTGTCTATCTCAGTCAGTGTTCCCCGGCTCTGATAATGTGTATGGTCGTTTATCCCGGTCAGTGTTCCCCGGCTCTGATAATGTGTATGGTTGTCTATCTCAGTCAGTGTTCGCCGGCTCTGATAATGTGCACGGTTGTCTATCTCAGTCAGGGTTCCCCGGCTCTGATAATGTGTACGGTTGTCTATCCCAATCAAGGTTCACCACCAGCTCTCATAGTTTCAGTGTCTCTCCTTGGCTGCCTTCCTCACTCTCATCACAACGCCTCTGATCACCGTCCCATGCTTGTGTCTCTCATCCATCTCTAGGAGCCTTCTTCATTCCATATCTAATCTTCCTCTTCACCTGTGGGATCCCGGTCTTTTTCCTGGAGACCGCTCTGGGTCAGTACACAAGCCAAGGTGGTGTCACGGCATGGAGGAGGATCTGCCCCCTGTTTGAAGGTTTGTTTGGGTGACAATGGTCTTTAGGTGGTCTCTCCCATCAATCCTTCTCCTTGTACGTGTTGTCGGTCCTGGACATGTCTTTACTCATCTCTTTCACCTCCGCTGGATAAAGGTTCTACCTCTCCTGTGTTTCCAGGGATTGGATATTCGTCTCAAGTGATTGTCATCTTGCTCAACTTCTACTACATCGTAGTCTTGGCCTGGGCGTTCTTCTATCTCTTTAATTCCTTCACGTCCGACCTCCCCTGGGCGTCTTGTAACCACACCTGGAACACAGGTAATGTCTACCCTACTTTATTATTTTATCATTAGAATGCTTATGTTTAATTAATCTTCTGAGCATATCCCCGGGCGTTCGTAGGCTCCTTGATTAGTTATGATGCTTAGCACACCCATACTGTACGATTAAATGCCTCACTCTGCCCTCAAAGCGTAATTATGGATTTCATATGTCCGGCACACCCCTTCGTGCGTTGTTACGAAGCTGGTACGCTCAAGTCCCATACGCTCAGTGTTTCGTCGCGTAACATTTGCCCCGTGCATGTGCAGTAAGTACAAATGACCACTTTTACGCTTACAGAAAGCGTAAAAACGCTCCCGGGACGTAGGTCTGGATCAGGCCCAATGTGTGGAAGCCCCAGTCCCCAGAAGGATTATGTTAGTGGTATTTACATTCTATTACCCTCCCCCCTCCACTGTCTTGCCCTATCCCTCTCTCATCTTCCCCCCTACGTCTTTTATGACGTCACTCTCTCCCATCCTCTTGCCCTCTCCACTATTTCCCTACTCTGTGTCTATTGTCTCTACGGTCATACGGCCGCAGACTTCGTCGTAATTTGGCTTTCCCCGCCCCAGACCCTTCACTTAAATGGTTATCCCCGTCTATATGGCGAGAATAGAGCCATCGGAAGTGAAGTATCAGCCTCTTCATCGTAAGAACTAACGTACGTAACTTCATTTCGTACGTTAGTTTATTACGCACAGGGAACATCTGCCGCGTGCATGCGCAGATGTTACCTGACAGGGGACTTACGCAAATGATTTTCATAAGTCCCCTGTCAGCCGGAGTTCTGGATCCAGTCCAATGTACGTAGGACTTAGGATCGTAGATTAACTACGTGCGGTCTTTAAAGGACGCACATAGTTTTTTTTTAGCTAAGAAGACACATGCCACGGCAGCCTCTTGTTGGTTTACGCATGCCACGGCAGCCTCTTGTTTGTTTACGCATGCCACGGCAGCCTCTTGTTTGTTTTAAGAAGAGTGGGTGGGGGGAGGGATGTAAATGAGGGCGCGGGGAAGGATTCTTCCTGCATATTTTCCTTCTTAAGAAGGAAATACGCACGGGCACTTAAGGTAGCCCTATGATTCTTTAGGAATGGGAACGTATCCGCACCTACTTATGTCATACGGATCTGTGAATGAGGCCCTAAATTAAAGTGGGATCATATATTCCGTACCCGCGAGGGCGGTTCACTCCCCTCGTACATGTGGCATTTCCGTACCCTGGACTTTACTTTAAATTTGAAGCCCACGCTCCACCTATAATGGGGATGGCGCATAATGGAGGATCTTAACCAAACCCTAACTGTATGATGTAATTACTTTCCCCCATCCACCATGCGAATATGCTCACGCTCTGCCATCGGGAAGGCTTACACTGCGTAATCGAGGATCATTCGTGGTGTAATCTGATGCGTTACCGCCATCTGCACATGTTCAGAGAACGTACACATGGAGCACTTACGCATTTATAATACGTACATTGGCAGTTTGGTGCCATTCTGGACCCGCTCCGTTATCTCTACCTCGAGGTCCTGATGGCGTCTCCTCTTCTAGTGTTAGTTATATTGAATAGGTCTTTGTTTCCGCAGACAACTGCCTGGATTTTCACAACAGTAACACCACTCAGCACGTGGCGGCTAACGGCACGTCCAGCGTTATCGAGTTCTGGGAGTAAGTAATGACTTTCCCTGACCCTCATGACCACAGGTTCCAAAAACCTTTCACCGCCTGCAAACATTCCGTCCAGAGGCGGGCATAGGCCAATCAGCGAAGCCCATCGCACTGTCCATGTCCATGGAAGAAGGGAATATAAATATGTCTATTCAGACTAACAGCAGGGTTGCCGACTCTCCTTGGAATATTCAGGAGACTCCCAAAATTTGGGTAGATTTCCCGGTATCGACCCAGTCTCGACCCCCTGTCAATCTCTATTGTAAACCCTAGAGATACTAGAGTCACTTGATGATAGCCCGAAACACTAGGGATTACAGTAGTGATTGACAGAGGCGGGGCTTAATGATGTGATTTGCATAAATTGCGTCATTAAGCCCCACCTCTGCATGCATCTATGGCTTCCCTCCAGGAATCTCCTGGAGGGAAGCTTTTAAAAGTCGGCAACCCTGACTAACAGGCAACGCCGAGCTGCTATTGCCTGCACTGGAAGGGCCATTACAGGGGTGGGAAGAAATAGAATAACATAACTAAATTACAGGAAGGATGTATGATGACAGAATTAAGATTGTCTCCTATTTCCCTGCATTGAGGCCCATGGAGGCAGCCATTTTCATGGAGACCAAGATGTGATCAAAGACTGGCCGTTATCTAAGACAACATGGCTTCAATAATGGAGACAGAAATGAAAAAGACACTTTAATCTCTTGATAATCAGCTGCAATGTCACCTACTTATATCTCTTCTGGTCAGCGGATCCTATTCACAGTCTTCACAATAATAATGAAAGGATTTATTCACTGACAATATAACAATCTATAATTACGGAATGCCGCCATTGTTATTGAGAAATAATTTTCGTGGCAGCGCTAGGCACTCCCATAGGTGGAGCTATTTACAGGACACACCCCTTTGGCAGTACAGGACACATCCCTTTGGTGCAGCGTCTTGATAGTGCTATCACAATCTCCCTGATATTGTTAGGGTCACCTCTGAATCACTTACAAAAGACCCAATGTTTGTGTGGGGTATTTCCAATTGCAGGATATGATCTAACTGCGTGTTCTGTCCTCAGGAGGCGAGTATTGAGTATATCAGATGGCATCGATAACATGGGCAGCCTACGCTGGGAGCTCGCACTGTGTCTTATGCTGGCGTGGATCATCTGTTACTTCTGCATTTGGAAGGGGGTCAAGTCAACAGGAAAAGTGAGGACTCTCTACAGCCATCAAACACAGGCCTCCGGGACTCTCCTAATGTGTTGTGACCCCCTCGTCCCATGGTCTTGGTTCAGCTGCACCATTGGCATCAGTACTGGAAAAATCTCCCTTGCCTTGGTGCCTTATAATGCTTAATTCAGCCTTGTCATTAGATTACGACCCCGTAAAAAGTGGCTTTAATCTAACCGCACCTCAGGAGAAACACAGAAGTAAATCTAGAGAATCCGAAAATGCAGTGCCCAAAGAGATTGGGCAGATCCACAGTTTAGCATATTTTAAGCAGGTCACACACTAGAGCAAGTATCAGCCAGATCATACACTTATCGGTAGATTGGATCAATAATCGCTTCCAATTCCATAATATTTATCGGTAATTATAGAGTCAGGCGGACGGGGAAACTCCAGCCAGGAGGCGGAGCTGCCATACATTGGCTGGAGTTTCTCTGTCAGCCAGCCAATTAGCTAAATGCACAGGTCTCCTGCAGAGATTGACAAAAGACCCTTGTAGCCATTCAGTGCAGAGACTGACAGGAGGCATATGCAGCCAATCAGCTGCAAGGGCCTCCTGTCAGTCTCATCAGCCCTTCCCTCCTCAACATGGATTATCAGGACCTTACCCTAGGGGAAAATCATCCCGTTTATCAGCTACCCCCAGCAAGGGGGTGATAATCTCTATAGTGTGGTCTGTGATACTGATCTGCTCATCTGTATTTCTACAGGTTGTATATTTCACAGCGACATTTCCCTACCTCATGCTGATTGTCTTACTCATCCGAGGAGTGTCCCTGCCCGGGGCTCTGCAGGGCATCAAGTTCTATCTGTACCCAGATCTCAGCAGACTGCAGGACCCACAGGTGAATACAGGCTGGATGGCACAGCTATCAGCAGTTATATGGTCAATGATTCTTTGAATGGATGCAGAGGTGGACTTAGTGAGTCATAGGCCCAGGTGCAAATATATGCTTTGGGCCCCCGCCAATGTGCCTTCAGTCCCCCTCAGTATATCCCATCATGTGCCTCCAGCCCCCCTCAGTATTCCCCATCATGTGCCTCCAGCCCCCCTCAGTATTCCCCCATATGTGCTTCCAGCCCCCCTCAGTATTCCCCCATATGTGCCTCCAGCTCCCTTCAGTATTCCCCCATATGTGCTTCCAGCCCCCCTCAGTTTTCCCCATATGTGCCTCTAGCTCCCCTCAGTATTCCCCCAGATGTGCCTCCAGCCTCCCCTCAGTATTCCCCAGATGTGCCTCCAGCCCCCCTCAGTATTCAACCATATGTGCCTCCCACTCCCCTCCATATTCCCCCCTATGTGCA
>WWET01001431.1:231660-242219 GCA_011038615.1 Limnodynastes dumerilii | reverse complement strand
CAGAGACATGATGGGGAAACTGAGGGCTGCAGAGGCATGATGGGATAATTGTGGGGCGGCAGAGACATGATGGGGATATTGGGAGGGGGGCTGCAGAGACATGATGGGGAAACTGAGGGCTGCAGAGACATGATGAGGAAATTGGGGGAGAAGACATGACATGATGGGCTGCAGAGACAGATATGGGATATTGGGAGACTGGAGACACATAAGGGGAAGCACATGCAAGGTGGAGAGGTGAATATATATTGGAGAGGAGACTGGAGACACATAAGGGGAAGCACATGCAAGGTGGAGAGGTTGGATGAATATATATACACTGTACACACACACAAACTGGATAACTTAGTGCTTAAAAGGCTGTGCTTCTATTGTATTATTGTTACAAAGGTTTTCTGTCTGCATTGCATTTTGTGTGCATTCAGGTTATAAGAATGTTGAATTTATTGTACAGTGGTCGGAAGGATGCAGTCTGTATTATAAGGTGACCTGTATTGTATAACTGTCACTAGTATGTCGGTAAGGTATGTGTCCCTAAGATATATAGTCTGTATTGTATTGCAGTTTTTAGGATGAAATGGGATTTGTATAATGGAGACTAGGATGCTGCCTGTATTGTATAGTGGAGACTAGGATGCTGCCTGTATTGTATAGTGGAGACTAGAATGCTGCCTGTATTGTATAGTAGTGGCTATGATTTGCTTTCTTTTATTGTGTTTACAAGATTGTGTTTTATGATGTTTACATATATACTATACTCTAGTAACTATAATGACAAATTGTTTAACAGGTAGGTGCAAATTTAAAGTTTGCAGGGAGGCGCCGAACACCCTAGCCCCGGCCCTGACTAGCACCTTGTCTCCTGGTTTAAAGGACCGATTAACTGCGGTGACGTCATAACTTTGGTTCTGACGTTGCTGAGCCCTTTCCATATATTCGTTCAGGAGTTCAGGCCATACAATTAGGACACAAACTGAACGATATTAGGGTCCTGACAGGGTTGTTGTTCCCACCCTTCCTTCAACAAATCCAGAATCCCTCTGGGTTGCCTCCCATAGAGGAGTTCAAAGGGACTAAACCCTGTAGAAGATTGGGGAACCTCTCTGACCGCGAACATCAAAAAGGGTAGAAGCAAATCGCAGTCTTGCTTTTTCTTGAGATACTGCCCTCTTTATCATTTGTTTAAGGGTTTGATTAAACCTTTCTACCAGACCATCTGTTTGGGGGTGGTACACTGAAGTGGTAATTCTGTCTACCTTTAACAACCGGCATAAATCTTTCATCAGTTTAGAAACAAACGGGGTACCTTGGTCGGTTAGGACCTCCTTCGGTATTCCTATACAAGTATATAGAAGTAGTAGCTCTCTGGCAATACTGCCAGATTTCATATTACGTAGGGGTATAGCCTCCGGGTATCTGGTGGCATAGTCCACTACCACTAGTATGTATTGGTGCCCTCGAGCAGATTTCTCCACTGGCCCTATCAGATCCATAACAATTCATTCAAAAGGCACGGAAATGATAGGGAGGGGTACCAGTGGTAAATTCTGGGGGAGGGGTACCAGTGGATCCCTAAATTCTGGCTGAGGGGCTGTCTTCTGGCACACTGTGCATTCCTGACAATACCTCTTGACTGAGACATAGATGCCTGGCCAAAAGAACTTCAACTGTATACGTTTGAGTGTTTTCTGCTCCCCTAAATAGCCTCCCCCCAAATGCGCATGTGTGGCTTCTAACACCAACTGCTAGGGGTAAGTACCCACGTGGGCACTCCTCAATGTCACCATGGACAGATATCACTCTGACAGGAGGCAGGACCTTGTCAGCACCTGAAGGAACCAGGTTGGCCGCGACCATGATGAGCTCGCTACCAGTAACCACCAGTGCCCAGATCTCTCGGCCCTCCAACTGTACCATTATCCGGAAGAGGGTGGACTTTGCCTGGAATACACCTGCAGCCACCATGCTGACCATAGATTGATCCGCCTTTCCCGCACTGCAATCCATGGGCTCTCTCCGTTTTGGGCAGTCCCGCCGCACGTGACCCGGTTCTCCGCACTCAAAGCACACTGTGGGAGACAGGGCCTTTGGCTTGATGACTGGAATTTGAGTTTGGGATTTTGGTACTGGTACAAATCCTGTTCCGGCTTTACTCATTTTCCCCAGGGTCAGGTGCCGCTCAATAACCACTGCCAGCTCCTCATATGTCTGGGGATCAACCTGAATGGCCCACAGCTGCACCGAGCGGTCCAACACCCGCATAGCCTGGTCTAGTGCAACTCTCTCCACAATTTGCACTGCCAAGTTTTTATTCAGCTGCAACCAAGCGTTAGCCAGCCGGGCAAGTTCGGCCAGCTGAATCCTGGGAGGCTCAGAACCTTCCAGCCTCCAGTCATGGAAGTCTTGGGCTTTGCTGGGGCCCGTCACTCCAATCCTGTCGAGTATAGCCTTCTTAAGGTCAGGGTAGGAACGTGACTGGGCCACAGACATATCCACATAGGGGAGGCACAGAGAGCCTATCAAACAAGGAGCCAGCTTGTTAGACCATTCCTCTTCAGGCCATTCCAATCACATGGCCATTCACTCAAATGTGCAGAGGAATGCCTCAACGTCATCAGCTGGAGCTTAGGCAGCCTCTCTCGCTCCTCATACGTCATCTGGACCTGAGCATGTTGTCCAGTAGCCACTTCAGACAACTTTTCATACATCATCTGGACCTGAGCTTGTTGGTCCTGTAATTGGATTTGCTGACCGGCAGCCACTTCAGATGTGTTACAGTGTTACCTGACACCTGTCTGTTTTAATGGCCACTTTTAACACAAAACTGCAAACAATTTGCTAATGACACAGTGGCCCTTTAAGATTGCTTAACTCTCATTAACCCCACATTGCCCTGTCCTTCACCACAGGCACAACAAAAACTGGGTTAAACAGTTTATTAAGCACCACCTTCCTGGCCTCAGACCAGCCGCACAATGTATGCTTTAAACACAACTTTGTAAGTTTTTAAAACACAGATACAGGAGCTGTCTTACCCAGGGTTCTCTGCAGTGTGTGGTTTCCAGCTGAGATGTGCCCCACGTTTCTGGGCGCCAATTGTGAGAAGGATGGACATCACATGGAGGAATTTGAAGTAAAATATTTTATTCCACAGCAGTCAGACAGCATAGCAGGTAACAGCATCATTCATAGACATTCCACAGACTCTTCAAGTGTTCCAGAGGTCCCTATGCTAACCCAACCCCCGGCCTATCACTTGGGCAGCTATTCCACCATCAAGAGTCCTGACCCTCTGTCTCTGAAACACTTATATCCTGAGAGCACAGGTGCTGTTGATTAGCCCAAGCCTGACCACACCCAGGTTCTATACTGCTGCTCCATCCAAAACCTGGACCGGATTCTCCACATTACTCTCATGTAGAGATATGCTGTCTTTGTCATACTCCACATTACTTTCATGTGGAGATGTGTTGTCTCTATCACACTATATATATATATATATATAATGTCTGGACATTCACAGACATTTAAGTAACATAATGTTCTAAAGTTTCGGTTACATTTTTATTCCTGTTAATGGGCGTGGTCGGGGCCCCTGTGCATTGCTTTGCCCAGGGCCTACAATTCTGTTAAGAAAGCCCTGCTCGACTCCCAGGACTCAACCTAACCGAAGCGCCTCCCCCTTCAACTATCCTTATTACTTTTTTTACACTACTGCATACTCCTTTATCCCAGCGGTGTCCCCATATATGCCCCCCTTTTCCTCCTCCTAATAACAGCTATTAGGGGGTGGAAAAGAGGGGAATATGGGGAGATTGCTGGTATGAAGGCACTAACATCATCCAGAGATGGCGATATTTGATCCCTCAGAGCGGAATGATAATCTCCGCTCCGAGGGTTTGTAAATTGTATGAAGTGCCGGCCCGCATTAAGAACAACGGGCCGGCGAAGAAATATGAAGTCTATGTGCATCGTCATGGAAACAGCAGATTTCCATGACGATAGCATTGTTATAAATGGTTCTTCATTTTTAAGTGATAATGTCCGCTTTACTGTGAAAATAGGCGTTATCACCTGAAAATGAAGTTTGTAAATATAGCCCTTACTGTAGACTTGATCTCGTATGCAGAATGTTGTCTTGTTTCTTACCTCTTGTAAAACTAAATAATGAATTTATTACATGTGACCTATATGACAGTATCTTGGAGCTATCAAACTGACCCATGGACCCAGGATCAATAAAAAGGATTTCCCAATAGCTGTCTGACATAACGAGCAGGGACAGGCTGACGAAACGATGTCCTTTCCTCTATTACTGGCAATCTACCACTTTACCTGTGATCATTGAAAGGGATATAAAACTAACATTGCAAAAGTAGAGAACTTACAATCTAAGAATCCATAATATAATAACCCATAATATAAATAATCAGAACAGAAAATAAAGGAATGAGACAGGAGCAGTATAACTGATACATTCTCTGATGGTACAGAGCTCCCTTAAATAATTATTATTACGAATAATTATTATTACAAATATAGACTTTTTACATTAATAATAAAGTCATATATAGTGATTGGTCTACAGCCAATCAGATTCTGGCTTCTATTTTCTCATATTAATAAGATAAATAACAGCTACATTTTTATTGGTTGCTATGGCTTTATTAAACCTGCCCCATAGTTTTTATGATGTTGCCCTTCTATAAATGATGTTTCATTGAGTGTAGTACATCCTTTTAGCCAGAAGATGCCACAGTTTCAATAGCTCCTTATAGAAAGGAGATGGTCAGTGACTAAGGGGTATATTTACTAGTCGCTTTTTGAACGTTCTCACCATGATTTTCCCGCAATTTTTTTGTTAAAATCGCGGTATTCACTAACCGATGATTTTTATACCCAATTTTCCAGCGCTGGCGATTTGCATCAATTTTTCAGGGGTTAAATCTTTCTATAGAAAAGCACAGCGATTTTACCTTGAAAAATCGCCGTCACTTTATGTTAAAATTAAAAAATAAAAATAAAAATCAAAGCGCAGCATGTTTTGAATGCTTAGCATGGCTGCGCTAATAGAACTACAAGGATTAGCATTGCTGAGCCTTGTTGTAATATCAGCGTCAGCGTGTTAAGCCTTCTAAGCATGCTGCGCTGTAATCAATAAAAATAAAAAATAAAATAAAAACTGTGTCAAAAAAACATACATTTACACACATGTCATATGAAAATACACATTTCCAATCCATAATATTGCCCCCTACCATCTATAATTACTACAGGTGGCCATACTGTGTTTTAATAAACTTCTGTTAAACTAAAGTGTGTTGCATAAAGTCATAAAAAATATTTCACACTCACCGTTTCGCTGTCCTCATTCTTGGGACGAGTTGCTTGTAGTTTCTTCTTTCTTTGCAGTTAATCTTCTCCAGTTGCTTGAAGAATCTTGTCTGCTTGCTTAAAGATGATGTTCCGGTCCTTCCTTATGCATTGTGTGCTATTATGTATGGATGCATGGTGTGTTATATTATGAGTGCATGCATGGTTTCTGTTATTTTATGCATTGTGTGATATTATGCATGCATGGTGTGTGTGTGTGTGTGTGTGATATTATGCATGCATGGTGTGTGTGTGTGTGTGTGTGATATTATGCATGCATGGTTTGTGTGATATAATGCATGTATGTAGTGTGTGTGCTATTATGTGTGTTTGTGTAATAATATGCATGCATGCATGTTATGTTATGTGTATTTGTGTGATATTATGCATGCATGTGTGTGTGACTGTCTGTGTGTGTGTGTGTAAATCTAATGCATGTATGCAACTATATCTCATGGTTGCCGACTCTCCCCGAATATCCGGGAGACTCCCGGAATTTGGGCCGTTCTCCTGGAAGAGTCGGCAAACCTCCCCGAAGCCCGGCAGATAAAAATTACATCTTTGAGCCTTCCCACCCACCCGCGCTACGTTAGAGTTATTGCGGTTGATTGACAGGGGCGGGGCTTAATGGTGCGATTTTGCATAAATTGTGTCATTAAGCCCCGCCTCCCGTTGTAATCAATCGCTTCCTTACGGGTTCTCCCGGAGGGACGCTCTCAATTGTTGGCAACCCTGCTATATCTATGTGTAAAGATATATATCTAAATATTTGATATACCTTTACCTATGTGTATATATGTAGATATATAGTATATATATATATATATATATATATCTACACATAATTATAAAAAAGTGTATGTGTATGGGGGCATATGAGTTACAAACTTGTGTACTCCTCCAGACACCTGAAGGAAGGAAGAAAGAAAAGTGAGAATCAGCAAAGAGGTAAGTGACCCTATATTTAGGTGCAAAGGTGCTCAAATCTTTTAATCAGGGTTCTAAGGAAGAGCAGAAAGACAAGAAATGTGTGTGTGTGTGTGTGTATACACTATATATATATATACATAAATATAATTTGTAAGATGTTAGCCACGCCCACATGGAAAGATGGCCACGCCCATAGGGGAGGTACCATTGTCCTCTTTCACCCCAGCCGCTAAAATTTCTAGTTACAGCCCTGGGGCACCCTTTTATAGAAATGATGACGTCATTTACATTAGTGAGCTCTAGTGGGCGCTCCAGTGTTTATGGGCCTGATCCAGATCTACGCCCGCCATGCTAGCTATGGCGGGCGTAAGCGTAAGAGCGGCTGAAAAGCCGATCTGCGCATGTGCCGGGCAGTCCGTAGGAGAAGCGTAGTGACGATGGAGGGGGCATCCCCCTGCGTTACTACGTTGAATTTAGTGCAGGTAGGCGGGGGAGGGAGGGTAATGAGGCTGAGAGGGTGGCGTTTGGGTTGCAACGCCGCCGTCCCAGTGTATTAACACTCGCTTACACCGGATGAAGTTAGGGTGGCCTTCAGCCGACGTAAGCGAGTGTTAATACGGTAAGACAAAGGGGAGTGTCAGGGGTGCGCAGCGATGTTGCGCTGAGCGGTTAACCGCTCAGTGTTCTCGTAGTTCTGGATCAGGCCCTATGACTTCATAATTTGTATAAAAAGGTGCCCTTAGTGCCCAAATGGTCATTAGTAACGGCGCCCATGAAGAGGAAGGAGCCTGTCGTCGGGGCAAGTGCCAGAAGAGGCCGAAGAACAGAAGGAAGGACCGGAACATTATCTTCAAGCAACCGGACAAGATTCTTCAAGCAACTGGAGAAGATTATCTGCAAAGAAAGAAGAAACTACAAGCAACTCGTCCCAAGAATGAGGACAGCCAAACGGTGAGTTTTTTACTTTATGCAACACACTTTAGTTTAACAGAAGTTTATTAAAACACAATATGGCCGCCTGTAGTAAGTATAGATGGTAGGGGGCAATATTATGGTTTGTAAATGTGTATTTTCATATGACGTGTGTAAATGTTTAGTATGTATGTTTTTTGACACTTTTTTTTTACATGTTTTTTTTCACCGGCTACAGCGCAGGATGCTTAGAAGGCTTAACATGCTGACGCTTATATTACTACAAGGCTCAGCAATGCTAATCCTTGTAGTTCTATCAGCGCAGCCATGCTAAGCATTCAAAACATGCTGCGCTTGCCTTTTGGAAAGAGAAAAACACGTGAAATATATTGACGTGTTTCTCTGGTACGGTGTGGGGCGCTTTCATTGCCCCACACACAAGGCACTTTGTTTTTCTTCGCTTTGCCGACGAACTAAAGGCGATTTAATAAAATCTCCTTTAGTGAACACGGTGATTTGTATTTTTTAGATGGCAAACATCTGGACGACTTTGCTCAGGGCTAAAGTCCCGGGACTTTGGTCTTTTTTGGCAAAATCGACTTTTGGAAATATACCCTAAATCCCTCTGCAGCGCGGTTGGTGCACACTATAAGGTACAATGATAGTCTCATTACATTGAGGTCGCTGTAAATCACGGTGGTTTTGTCTGTATTATTAATTCGAAAGAGCATCGAATGCAATTGCTGGCAGTCTGCATTTTACAAAGTGGCAGAAAAGCGACTCCTGGAGTTGTAAATAGTCTTCACCCGAAAGGTAAGATGGTGTTTAATCTAACCCTACCCTTAACCCTTCCCTAACCCTGCCTTTCCCACAGCCTAACCTTCACCTTCCCCTTCTTTAGCCCTAACCCTAACCTCCATGCCCTGCAGCTTAACACTAACCTCCATGCCTCACAGCCTAACCCTAATTTCCATGCCCCGCAGCCTAACCCTAACCTCCATGCCCCGAAGCCTAACCCTAACCTTCATGCCCCACAGCCTAACCCTAATCTCCATGCTTCATAGCCTAATTCTAATCTCCATGCCCCACAGCCTAACCCTAACCTCCATGCTTCACAGCCTAACCCTAACCTCCATGCCCTGCAGTTTAACATTAACCTCCATGCCCCACAGCCTAACCCTAATCTCCACGCCCCGCAGCCTAACCCTAATCTCCACGCCCTGCAGCCTAACCCTAATCTCCACGCCTCGCAGCCTAACCCTAACCTCTATGCCCCACAGCCTAACCCTAATCTCCATGCCCCACAGGCTAACACTAACCTTCCCATTAAGCCCTAACCTTTTACCCGACGCAGTCTAACCCTAATCAACCCTCCACAACCTCTGGCTGTTGGGTTCCCGTTTCCCCATAGTAATTTTCCATTTTCAGCCTGTTTTGAACTTGGATAAAAACCACCACGCAGCTGGCAGCTAGATCATGTTGGTTGCTATGGGCAACATCTCCACTTATCCTTTCCTACAGCTTAGTAAATCTAGACCAGTCACCGAACCACTAAAAAGGCTAAAACAAAGTCATTCTGTACAAATAAACATCTCCAAAATGTACAGCTTAAAATACAAAATAAAACACACAAACGTCTCATCTCATAGAATTGAAGTTTCTGCCGCTGCTTCCAAATGTTACTTCCCTTCTATGGGCCGTATTCACAGATCCGTTTATTAAAAGTGCGCAATTATACGCCACGCACGAAGCAAGGCCACACCCACCAACACCCACCCCCATGACACCCCTCTCCCGGCCGTCCAATTGTAGACTTACACATAAATAGCCCACCCTGATCCTTTATGTCTTCCGTGCGATTCATTATTGCCGCACCCTCAATGCCTCACTCCACCCATACGTACGTGTGTCCCCAAGTGCGATCACATGCCCGTGCCTAAAGCACTGACGAGCGTATATTCAACGTAACTTACGTAAATAAAGTTACTACGCATACGCCGTTATACCGTACCTAAAAATATGCGCACAACTCCACGTGAAATCAGATCTGTGAATACGGTTCTGTGTTATCAATACTCTTCCATGGTGCAGGGACAATCATCCGCCCGGCGCTGTGTATTGTGCGCTATTTAAACAAATAAATATAAAAGGATTTGAATTAAAACACAAGATTGTACTTTAAAGATTTTAACCTGAGCGATACACCCCCCAAACCTTTCTTCCACCCAGACATCCATCACTGCTACGGATAACCACTGCCTACTACTCTCAGCGGAGACTCTCACTAACAGCTGCACACTAAGGGGTGATTAACTACATAGCCTCCAACGAGCACTCACGTGGAGAAGACGCTGTGGACTCCCGGCTCCGGCCCGTGGCGAGTGCGCTTGCCGTCCACAGCCACGGATTAAGGACGGTATCGTGTGTCCCGGTGTCAGCTATATTGACACGGCAGTTTGTATTGCAATATTGGTACATCCTCAACACGGCAGGACGCTGAACACCCGTAGATTGTGTTCCTAAGTTTGTTTGGATGCCCGGAGTCGGAGAGAGTATACACCACAAGCTCATTACCAATGATTAACATCTCCGTATGGATCAATATACATATGTTTGATTGACATTTAACGATCTGGAACCAGAGACCTACATAGGGCTCGGGAGTGTATATAACTCAAAACAATAAGTCAGAGACAATATTTGCATTAACACTAATGCCGGAGGCTGTTTCTCCCCTGGAAATATCATAGAGGAATGTCCAGCCAAGAGTTCTTTATTGTAACCTGGATTAAGATTTGATGAGCAATTAAATGGTGGCCACCATAGCCAGGTCATAAGGATCCATTCATTCACCGGCATATACACTTTGCACAAGGAGCAATATTATGCTACTGTTTTGAACTGTACAATCCTGTTGTTTTTTTATATATACTTTTTATCGTTGTTTTTACTTTATGGTCATCACTACACTTTGTCTAATATTTGTACTCATTAAATACTATCCACCACCAGAATTTAGCGCAGCCTGGAATTTTCTGTTAAATAAATATAAAAATTGTGCAATGTGCGTCACTGGGAGATCTCCTGATCACCCAAAGGCAAATTTCAATTGCAAATGCATTGTGATTCCTAATAATATCAGTGTAATGGGGAATTAGTGGCAGTCAGCTGTGTGTTGACCTCTGTGCTATATTGCTGCCAACACTTGGCAAGCTGAAGGTATTTAAATGAATTGCATTGGAATCCATTACCTACTTGTTGCAATTGTTAAAGTTGGCATAAGTTAATGTAGTACTTGAGTACCTTGTTGCACTATCATGTATTGTGTGTATGTGTATATATAT
>WWET01001431.1:217876-228513 GCA_011038615.1 Limnodynastes dumerilii | reverse complement strand
TTGCCTGGCACTGTACTGTAATGTACCCTCAGGCTGTGACTATTGCCTGGCATTGTACTGTACCCTCCCCTCTAGCTGTGACTATTGCCTGGCACTGTACTGTAATGTACCCTCAGGCTGTGACTATTGCCTGGCATTGTACTGTAACCTCTAGCTGAGCTGTGACTATTGCCTGGCATTGTACTGTAATGTACCCTCTAGCTGTGACTATTGCCTGGCATTGTACTGTAATGTACCCTCTAGCTGTGACTATTGCCTGGCATTGTACTGTAATGTACCCTCTAGCTGTGACTATTGCCTGGCATTGTACTGTAATGTACCCTCTAGCTGTGACTATTGCCTGGCATTGTACTGTAATGTACCCTCTAGCTGTGACTATTGCCCTGCACTGTACTGTAATGTACCCTCTAGCTGTGACTATTGCCTGGCACTGTACTGTAATGTACCCTCAGGCTGTGACTATTGCCTGGCATTGTACTGTAATGTACCCTCAGCTGTCACTATTGCCTGGCACTGTACTGTAATGTACCCTCTAGCTGTGACTATTGCCTGGCACTGTACTGTAATGTACTCTCTAGCTGTGACTATTTGCCTGGCACTGTACTGTAATGTACTATCAGACTGTTACTATTTGCCTGGCACTGTACTGTAATGTACCCACTAGCTGTGACTATTGTTTGGCACTGTACTGTAATGTACCCTCAGGCTGTGACTATTTGCCTGGCACTGTACTGTAATGTACCCTCTAGCTGTGACTATTGTTTGGCACTGTAATGTACTATCAGACTGTTACTATTTGCCTGGCACTGTACTGTAATGTACCCACTAGCTGTGACTATACTGTTACTATTTGCCTGGCACTGTACTGTAATGTACCCACTAGCTGTGACTATTGTTTGGCACTGTACTGTAATGTACCCTCAGGCTGTGACTATTTGCCTGGCACTGTACTGTAATGTACCCTCTAGCTGTGACTATTGTTTGGCACTGTACTGTAATGTACCCTCAGGCTGTGACTATTGCCTGGCACTGTACTGTAATGTACCCTCAGGCTGTGACTATTGCACTGTACTGTAGTACCCTCAGCTGTGACTATTTGCCTGGCACTGTACAGTAATGTACCCTCAGCTGTGACTATTTGCCTGGCACTGTACTGTAATGTACCCTCAGCTGTGACTATTTGCCTGGCACTGCACTGTAATGTACCCTCAGGCTGTGACTTCTTGCAACTAGTCTGCAATTCATTATAAAAACTGCAGGGGGCGCTGCAGGCTATTGGTTCCGTACACAGGAGCTCAATAGTATAATTATAATTGTATCTTTTATGTGTTTAAAGCAGTGAACCTTAAGAATGGTCCCCTGTGGCCCGCAGCTCCTTTCGGAATTGTGCCAGACAGATTTTGTTACAGCTTGTAACACTTGTGTAAGATGCTGTTGGTATTGTATCACACAGAGTCGCTTCTGTCTACATTAAATGAATTATTGAGTTCTAGGATTAATAACAAGGGACAGGAACTGATCCGTATGCATTAGATCTCCATGCAAGAGATGTGCAGAGATCCGCAAGCGTAGGCCTGCAGTATCCGCGCAGCCGTGCAATCGCAACACTAACCCCTCCCCTTGTATAGACTTTCGATACCTAGCGCCTACCTTAACTTCTCCGACTACTGCGAAGGAAAATGGCGAAAATAAGGAATTCAGGATGGAGACGGAGAGAGAGGACACGCCTATACCGTACATTGTAACGCCAAGACACACCCACTTGCGGTCAAATCTGGCCCCCCTGTCAGAAGCAATAAACCCCTCCCCCCCACCCGTCACCACAAATCATCTGCTGTCAGAAAAACAAATACCAATCTTAAGCGTAACGATCGTAGCCCGTGTAGAGTACGCAAGCTCAGAGCGCAAAAGTGTCTGTTTTGTAATCTGAAAAAGCAAACTGCGGAAGTCTGGATCTGCTGGATTGATCTTAAGTCTAGATAGGTCGAAATGCGTCTCCATTGCGTTTCACGGATGCGTGCGTAGAACATAAAAACGCCCGCAATCTGATTCAAGCCTACGTAACGCCGGGTCCCTGGGTCTGGTCCAAGGCTTGGCCCTTTTGGACAGTTAGAGGGCCGCTTCGTGCCACCCCCAAGGAGAATCAGGTTGTCCAACGCGAATTTAGCGCCAGAGCTTTAGAACTTGTATAAGAATATTCAGATATTTGGTTTTTAGTATTTGGTTCAGTGGAAGGTTTGGGATCTAGAGACTGCATTGATCGTGTTGTGACGAGAGGTGGTTAATAACCTCACGTGTTTGCTGCTTCTTGTACTTTGCTCTTTACAATATTACTAAACAATGAAGGCGTGACGCAGAATTACTTCAGGATCACAGATTGTCCTGAAGGCATTGTGAGAGTGTGAGAACCTGCCGGAGGGATCTAGATCAGTGACGTTACATTCAGAATGTAAACAAATGAGGGGTAACCCACAGCAGCCAATCAGATTCTCTGTCCGCTGTGGTCTGGGTGGAGCCAGGTGGGACTGGGTGGCGGAGCTGGTGGGACCGCTGCCTGATAGAAGCTGTCAGAGGCTTGGCGCTCCGTATGGCATTTTAAGTTAATATTTAAGGCTTTATCGGTCACACGCTCGGCGTTAGGGGCGCCAGCTTTGCTTTTGGCACTTACATACATAGAGTAGATGGGGCAGAATCCCCTTTCGGTGCTGTGTCAGACGGAGGTAAAATATACCAGGGGTAGATTGGGAACTTAAAGGGCTACAAAGACGGGGTTATATATATAGCCAATTATATAAAAGAAACAGTGTTATGTGAAAGAGATAAGTCATATACAACATCTACTGACTGCTATTTCACAATAAAATATAGATATTTATGGAGACCATACAGAGAGCATCCTAGTGACCACCACCCAATACAGAGAGCATCCTAGTGACCACCCCCCAATATAGAGAGCATCCTAGTGACCACCACCCAATGGAGAGGAATTGACTGCACAGGCCTCCTGTCAGTCTCAACAATGATTGGCTGCACCAGCCTCCTGTCAATCTTGACAGCAGACTCATGCAGATAGCTGATTTGCTGGCTGTAGGAATTCCGGTCAGTGGTGTTTGGCACCTTCACCTCCTGGTTGAAGTTGTCTTGAGTACCACCAGACAGGGCCACGGATTGAGTTCCCCTGCTCTAGTATATGACCAGCTTTACTCCTCTGGTCAGTCTGCCTCTTGTTTACAGGGAGGGTGTGGGGTTGTTGGGATTCGGGAGATGACGATAAATAACAGATAAAGGTCTAAACACACAGAGCGGAGCATTGTACTCTCCATGTGGCTCCCAGCTGCCGCTGAGTACAACTAATTCCAAACAGATTGATGTTTCTTTGGCGGCTGGGATGAGAGGCGTCTTCATTTAATTACAGCCGCTGGAGAGGGACCAATTTTTTTGCCTGTCTTCACCTCTTTGTTGCACTTCTGATTGTAGCCACTTTTCCTCACTGTGGGGCTGATTCAGAGATACGATTTCCACGGCACTTAGGAGCGTATATTTAGGATCTTAGAAAATTCGCATTACTGCGCATGCGTAGTAATAGTGCAACGCCGTCTACGTAGCGGTTAGGAGCGTAAATTCACTAAGAGCGTAAGTTTGAATCGGTCGCAAGCACTTAAGATCTTAAGTGCTGCGAAAGTTTAAGATCTTAAGGATTTGCATGGAAATGGGCGGGGGGAGGCAGGGAAATGAGGGAAAGTGGGCGCGGGCTGACACTTAGGATCTTAAATAAACGCTACTACGTCACTTAAGATCTCAAATGACAGCGCAGAGTTAGGGTTAGTCAATGGTGGTCTAACTTTAAGATATGCCGCTGTTTGCAAGGGGAGTGACTGTTTATGCAGTGGGCTGTAACCTGGTAAGATCTTAACCTTAGATGCGTATATTTGCGATCTTTTCGCAATCGCATCTCTGAATCAGCCCCTGTGCATGCTGAAAGCTGTATGAGGAGCTGCGCGACCCAATCAGAACATAGTCCCTCCCACTTAGACATAAGAACAATGATAATTTAACAGAGGGGCGAGGCTGAGATCACAAGTGGGCGTTACCCCTTGGTCAGGTGACAGTATAGGTGTTCCCTCTCTCTATGCACCCATCCAGACTTAAAACAGAGGGGCGGGGCTGAGGTGCCTAGTGGATGTACCCTCTCCCATATCATTTTAATGTGTATACATTTTTCAAACCACTTAACAGTTACTTATGTCCTGATCTAAATACATATTAAGTTGTTTGGACTTTAACTACTTAAAAAACATGAATGCTCAGTATTTCTTTATGGCTTAGTTGTTTCCAAACCCTAAGGGTGCCTTTAACTGAGAAAGTCCAGAAATCTTTGGTCAGTCGTCTGACCTGTGATGGGGTTGGAGAGTTCCCACTGAGAAAAGAAATATTTAGAGCTTTAAGAATAGAGTGAAATTGGAACATTATTGTTTTTTAACTGTACATTTTTAAGCCGTCAAACCCGCGTGACTGGAATTTACACCTGTCAAACGAACCAAACAAATTATTCGGAGACATTCAGCTGGTTGTGATCCATAAATCATATATTCGAGACAACTTATAATGAGAAGTTTATCTGTTGTCTGATCCTAGGAGCCGATAAGATTCCTTATCCCACACACGAGCTTATTTCTCAATATGTGACAATCACAATGATTTATTGCAGAGAGAGACAAAGCATTATCAGCGATAAAGACCAATAATATCTCACCTGACGTGACCTCAGGATCGGAGGCGTAACTACAGTGCGAGCTACGGGACCGGGAAGGAGAGGGGGCCTGGTAGGTATGGCAGCTGCCTAACCTTCACCCATGAAAAATGAAGCTGTCAGAGGCTGGCAGCTTAAGATAGCGCCCGGCAGTCAGTCTATGGGGTAGATTCTTTTCCGCGCAATGATGGGATTAATCGCAAAGTATAACCAGACATCACAGGTTTTATCCCAACTGCGAGATTATATCCATAATGTAGATTTGCGCTGTTGCGGAGATTGTGCAGAATAGTATCTACCCCTATGTGTGCTTGTTATAAATACATTAAAATTCAACTTCAAAGCTAAATGATGATAACAATCATTCCTGTTAATATATATATACTTAGCTGAACGTCTGTGCATTGTAGTCCAATCACAGCCGCTTTCAACACTCACGCACGGTCAGTGTCATGAGAATTCCCGCCCATCCAGTCTGAGGTGCCTAAACATAACCGTCCAGGCTCTCGTGTCCCCAGTGCCAGCAGCCCCGCAGGACCTGGCGGAGAGTAACAGCTGCATCCAGACGCTGTCGGAGGGCGAGAAATCTGCCATTTTATATACCGAAAGTGTTAAATTCTTACTTAAAAGTCTGAAAGCGGCTGTGTAATTAGACCTCCATACGCGGTGGATCCGGTATACTGGGGTTGTTGACGTTTTATTACGGAGGGGAGAAAAAGATGTCGGTATGGGGGCGGGGCTTGATGATGTGATTTTATGCAAATCCTGACCTGAAATCCCACCCCCTCCCTGCCGATCAAGGCTGCGATTCATAGTGTTACTGAGCATGGGCGGGGCTTGAGTACACAAATAGAGTAAAGCTTCACCCTTCCTTAGTAACACCAGGGTTGCCAACTCTCCCGGAATGTCTGGGAGACTCACGAAATTCGGACAGTTCTTCCGGTATCCCAGGAGAGCCGGCAAATCTCCCGCAAGGGACTTGAGGCCTGTGATTTCATGGAAACCACATCCTCAAGTCCTGCCCCCCCTGCCCGGCAACACTAGTATCCTAGTGTTGCTAAGGACAGGCAGGGACTTGATGATGATGTAATTTAATTTAATATTAAAGCTAAAAGGGGTAATTAATAGTCAAGGGGTGGGGTTTAAATCGTGCCATTAAGCTCCACACTCCGCACGCATCTATGTATTCCCTCCGGGATCTCTTAGTAACGCTATGGATCCCAACCTTGATAGGCAGGGGGCGGGACTTCAGTGATTTGCATAATATCCATACCCTCCAACATGACCCATTCCATTAGGTTCAAAAAAAAACCTCTGCTCCTGAGCTTCCAACTGCCAGTTACTATGGTAACCACCTGTGTTTCAGAGGCAAATAGATTTTTAAATATCAGTTAAGTCATTTCAACCAGATGAGTGACAGTTGGAAGCTCAGGGGCGGATGACATTGTACCTAATGGAATGGGTCATGTTGGAGTGTCTGAATATCACGTCATTAAGCCCAAATGCGGGAGATTTGCTGGCTCTCCCAGTATTCCAGGAGCAATTCCTGGATTTCGGGAGCCTCTCGGGCCCTGATTCTTGAAAACCATTGTCAACAAATCAGAGAAGATTTGTTCCTACCAATAGGAAGGAAACTTAGATTTGGGTGGCTGTGATAGTGTTTTGCCCAGCGGGTATAAAGTAGCATCTCTGTGTAGTATCAGTAGGAGAGATGGCACAGAGCCCCACACTGAGATCAGAGGCTTCCGCTGGGCGTTCTATCATCTGATGTGGTTTTCTATCCTTTCTTAGTTTCTCTTTGATGGTCGTTCACCGCGTTCTACAGCACACACATTGGGGGAGGAACAGCATATGCACCGTCCCTTTGTTACCACATGATGTCGCCTGGGTCAAAAATAACAACAATAAATAAATCAGAAAACACAGGGCTTTAAATGAGGAAATGTGGAGCCGTTTCCCAGGGCAAACGATCAGACGATGAATGTCATTTACCAAACACATTCTAGAAAATGTTTGGTTGCTATGGGCGACAACCGCACTTTTTCTCCTCAGAGGCTCAATATCCACCATGATCTGTTGCTATGG
Source organism: Limnodynastes dumerilii (assembly GCA_011038615.1). Classification (NCBI taxonomy): domain Eukaryota; kingdom Metazoa; phylum Chordata; class Amphibia; order Anura; family Limnodynastidae; genus Limnodynastes; species Limnodynastes dumerilii. Next base: position 221,678 of record WWET01001431.1, on the reverse strand, counting down.
TGATGATTTAGAGGTAGTAAAATTAATTTATACAATAACACAACATTAGAGGTGTAGGCTATGGGGCATGGAGGGTTAGTATTAGGCTGTGGGGCATGGAGGGTTAGTATTAGGCTGTGGGGCATGGAGGGTTAGGGTTACACTGTGGGATATGGACGGTTATGGTTAGGCTGTGGGGCATGGAGGGTTAGGGTTAGGCTGTGGGGCATGGAGGGTTAGGGTTAGGCTGTGGGGCATGGAGGGTTAGGGTTAGGCTGCGGGGCATGAAGGGTTAGTGTTAAGGATGAAGAAGGGGAAGGTTAGGGTTAGGCTGTGGTAAACAGGTGGTTAGGGTTAGGGAAGGGAAGGGGTAAGGGTTATCTAAAACACTTCCTTTTCACCCCTCTCTCACGCAGGCTGCAGTTGCCGGTCATCTACATTCCGCTGGTCTTTCGGAAAAAATGCATCCCATTAGGAGGGGACAGATATGGACATGAGAGGGGAGAACATAGAATGACAGGAGTCTGTTACTAGCTATCAGCTCTGCAGGAAATAACAGATATATAAAAACAGCCCGAAAATCCTGGATTCACACTGCTTCCCGTCCCTTCCCCACATACTATGAATGCACTGGCTGGAAACACTATGAGGAAAAAACAAATGTCACAATATATCACCGTCTGATGACACCTCCTGCTATGAATACAGGGTCCTGCTAAATGACCCCCCATTATCTCAGCCAACGCCTCCATCCACTGAATCTCTGCTGCTGTGATTGCGTCTCGGCTTCTCCTGAACCCGCTTATAGAAGATATTTATTAAACATTTGGGTCCGGAGTCACAGGGACGTAGTTTTCCTCTTACGTACGTTGATTTAAGAATTGAGCTGCTACGCATGCGTCGTAGCTTAATAACGCTATCCACCTACCATTTCTGTACGTAGATTGCGTAAGCGCGGTCTAAAGACCATAAGTGTACAGAAATGGTACGTGGATAGTGTAAATTAGCTAGTACGCATGCGTAACAGCTCAATTCTTAAAACAACGTACGTAAGAGGAAAACTACGTCACTGCGACTCCGGACCTTGATATGTATTTATGCTGCTTTTTCCTCACATTATCACATTGTGTGATGTAAATTGATATTTATGGACTGGTTAAACCTATGAACCGTAATTCTGAACGCACCTATAATAGATACTTACGCACTGGGAACATCTTTCTCGCGCATGCGCAGATATTCCCAGACAGGACACTTGCGCTAATGACTTGAGTAAGTCCCCTGTCAGCCGTAATTGAAGGTCCGGCCCAAAGAGAGGTGTCCCATATTAGTCCCCGCTATAGGTGCTTGTGGAGCTCCATAGACCACTAAAGTAGGGCATAAAATACCCCAAAATAGCCTATTATACTGGAGTATATGGACTCTATATGCCCTGAAAGTAGGGTTTATTCTGCTCTGTGTACGTCAGGGTTGCCGACTCTCCCGGAATATCCGGGAGACTCCTGAAATATGGGAATCCCGGGAGAGCCGACTCTCTCGCAAGTCCCGCCCCCTGTCAATCTCTATTGTATTCCCTAGATGTTACTAGGGATGAACAAGACTTCATGATGTCATCAAGACCCGCCCACCCCTGCAATACTAGGGATTACAGTAGTGATTGACAGGGGCGGGGCTTAATACCTTGATTTACATAAATATCACCATTAAGCCCCGCCCCCCTACCGGAATCTATTTCTTCCCTCAGAGATCTCCCGGAGGGAAGAAATAAAAAGTCGGAAACCCTGGTGTATATACGCAAACTGCCGTGCTACAGTCGTCTGAGTGTATGTAACCCGGAAGGTCTGTTATTATTTGCGTTTGGCTTTATGGACATAGGAAAAGTTTGTTTTTGCGGTCAGGTCTGGGCCAATCATCTCTTTATGCTAGCTCCTGACTGGTCAGTAAAGAGGCTCTACTGTCACGTAAGCAATTCTGTACCGGCGGCAGTAATGACTATTAATGGTTCTCCGATCTCTATATGTCTGGCCTCCGCAATGTCCCAGGAATGGTTGTTGTGTGTTCCTCACGCTGCAGAGTCCTCCAATGAATCGGGCCGTTGTTAATAAAGAATGGCACAATTCTCTCCATACTGTCTGACTGCTTATGTCATATTCGTGAGCCACCGATGATCCTGAATAACACTCCTCTTGTTTACCCCAAGGGCTATGGGCCGGAAGAAGAGCCAGGAGGCCTGGAATGGAGCGGAGAAGTCGGACATCCTGTGCACCTCGACGGAGCTCCAGGAGTCCGGACCAAAGATGCAGGAGCGAGGACAATGGGGGAACAAAGTGGAGTTTATCCTGTCTGTGGCCGGAGAAATCATAGGGCTCGGAAACGTCTGGAGATTCCCATATCTCTGCTACAAAAACGGAGGCGGTGAGTATCCCACGTGGAACACTTCATACCGACTCTCCCGCAATGTCCGGGAGACTCCTGAGAGACCTGTTCATTTGGCGCACAGCGATGACACGAATCAAGCCCCACCCCCAATGCTGAAGCAGGAGGAGGAACGACGGAATTTAATACAAATTGAAACTATGCTCACTGCTACACAATGCTGCGATCCCCATACATGTCCTTAAAGCAAGAGACGCTAATAATAATAATATTAATAATAATAATAATAATAATAGTAGTAATAATAATAATAATAATAATAATAATAGTAATAATAATATTAATAGTAATAGTAAGTAATAATAGCAAGTTATTAGTAATAATAATAGTAATAATAATAATAATAATAATAATAGTAATAATAATAATAATAGTAATAGTAAGTAATAATAGCAAGTTATTAGTAATAATAATAGTAATAATAATAATAATAATAATAATAGTAATAATAATATTAATAGTGGTAATAATAATAATAATAATAATAATAATAATAATAATAATAATAATAATAATAATAATAATAATAATAATAATAATAATAATAATAATAATAATAATAATAATAATAATAATAATAATAATAATAATAATAATAATAATAATAATAATAATAATAATAATAATAATAATAATAATAATAATAATAATAATAATAATAATAATAATAATAATAATAATAATAATAATAATAATAATAATAATAATAATAATAATAATAATAGTAATAGTGGTAATAATAATAATAATAGATAAGTTATGTTTTATAAACACGGTAAAATCCAACAAATCAGTAACAACTATATCGGAATTCCCCTTATTTTTACAGTTAAATTGGAGCCGTCAACCCACAAATATACATTGATATCTTTAAAACACTCAAACAATGGTCTCTCCAGCTAATTGTATACAATGGCAAAAGTCGGGGGGAATTGTTCCCAGATTAGCGTAATTACTAGACACTCCCCTCGGTCATACACACTTTGGCCATTTTACGATGCCAAAACCCTACTTTAACTTTTGATAGCATAAGTACTGATGTACGTAATGCATTTACGTACGTGACGGCGTAACCCAGGCCATACTGTCTAATTTAAATGCCTCCCTCTGCCTACAAAGCGTAATTATGGTCGTATTAATGCTCCTGCCCCTTCATTCATAGTTACGCTGATGGTATGTACATTCAGCGCATCTGCCACGCGCATGCAAAGTAAGTACAAATGGGCGATTTTACGTAATCGGCTAGTGCAAATACGCTAGCGTGCTTAGTTCAGGATCTGGCCCAATGTAAGCACATTTAGATTTTCTTGTATCCAGATTCTTAATAAAATACCAGTATATGCAACACCGCAAAAAAAAAAAAAAAAAAAAATAAAACTCTGCCTTT
>WWET01001431.1:184322-201279 GCA_011038615.1 Limnodynastes dumerilii | reverse complement strand
ATATATATATGCGTACCAGATTCCAGAGAAATAATGCTATATTCAAGGTTCTTTTTCCAGATCCTTTCTGTCCCAACAACACCAGTATAGGGGCTCATATGGGAAAACATATAAAAAGAAACCAATCTAATACTGCATTTAAGATCACAATTTTATTATCGTAAAAATATATAACAAAAAATAAAATCTGTATACATTAAAATTGATCAAATAAAGCTTATCTGAAACTGTATGAAAATACCACACTAGAAAGTTTTGTATGTGAGTACATTCTGTGTATGAGTAGAAAGGGCAGTCCCCCACTTGTGTCCAGAACCCTAATTTCACCTTGCGTGTGGACAAGATGATTGTACATAAGGGCTAAACCCAGCCCTTACTGTACAGTTCACATAGGAAGACCCGGAAACAATGGGCCTGATTTAGACTTAAGAAGGAGCTTGAAAATAAGGACCATATTCACAGAACCGGGTGAGTTAGATGCGGACAGATCTGCACCTAACTTTCTCTTCCTGCACAAAACCTGCCCGTTTTTAGGCACATTATGGAACCTACGAGTGCCATAGGGCTACCTTTCCTTCCCTTCTTAAGAAGGAAACTACGCACGGTAAGATAAGGTAGCCATATTACACATTTAAGTGTCATAAGGTACTTAAAAACAGTGAGCGACTTAGGGACTGCACCAGTGAGTTAGGTTCTGTCCACACCTAACTCTCTTATAGGTGAGGATACAGTCCAATGTGTGTGAGGAACGGTGGGAGTCCCCGCATAGAAGGATGGTATCGAGAAATAGGGACAGCCAAAAGTTTCTTTTCAGCTGTCCCTATTTCGAATGTCCAGAATTTTTTTTTAGAATGGGTGAGTGTGCCGATCAGTATACTCACCCATTAATTTTTGGAAACACCGCCACCACCGCAGGACCCAACGCTTCACCGGACCACCGGAAAGGTGAGTTACCTCTCCAGGGTTACACTGTTAGGGTTAGGCTGCGGGGAAGGGAGGGTTAGGGTCAGGTTGCGGGGAATGGTGGGTTAGAGTCAGGATGCGGGGAATGGTGGGTTAGGGTCAGGCTGCGGGGAAGGGAGGGTTAGGGTAATGGAAGAGTTAAAATTAGGGGTTAGGGTTAGGTAGTTTTTGCACTTTATCTTTTGTTGCCCTGTTTTCGGTGCTCTGGGGATCGATTGCTATGCCTTATCGAGGCATAAGGAATCGATGTATCAGCCAGTTCGAAACTGTCTGTGGGAAAACAGCCCTATCGAAATACGGCTGTTCTTACCAGGGACACACACCCATGAGGAACATTAGCTGGAGACCAAGAGATCTCCATAGATGAGGAAGAAAAAGCCCCAAAGTCTAACCAAAACATTGCAAGCAGAAAAACAATGTAACAATGATAGAACAATCACCATCTTATACAGAAATATGGAATATCTGGTGCACAGAGTAATCGCTGTTTTTCTCATCCTCTTCCTTTCCTCTTCTTCTCCATAGGGTGGGATGTACGTCTTCCAGCTCTTTGATTATTACGCGGCCAGTGGTACCTGCTTGCTCTGCGTTGCTGTCTTTGAGGTGGTGTGCATTGGCTGGGTCTACGGTAAGTCCAAAGTCCGTATATTGCTGTATAAGTAGCTGTCAAAGGACTTGGGATCATGTATTAGCTGTAAGGCTTTATTTCACATTCCAGGTGCTGACCGGTTCTATGATAATATTGAAGACATGATTGGCTACCGGCCATGGCCGCTGATAAAGTTCTGCTGGCTGGTGACAACACCTGCTGTGTGTCTGGTGAGTTCCATGTGTCCTGGTTTTGGTTGGACAGTGTCCATTTGCAGACCACAAAAAGGAGAGGGTTAGTCTTGACCAAAGTCTTGACCTGTGTCAGGTTTAGGTGGATACTTCGTGTTTACATGGATAAGGGATTAAAACACTTGCATCTCTTTCCCAAAATGAATATATTGGTGGTGGTATCCAACACTGAAGCCTTTCGATGTTTATTTACCAAATTGGGGATCTAGCACCCTCTATTGAGTGACTGCTGGTGATTCATTTTATTTCTCAAGATGGCTAGATTTATTTAATGGCCCTACATTAGAAACTACTGAGGAGGAAAGGGATCTAGGAGTCATTATTTCATGTGACTTAAAGGTAGCCAAGCAATGTAACAAAACAATGAGAAAAGCAAGTCAAATGGTTGGTTGCATAGGGAGAGGAATTAGTAGCAGAGAGAGGGAAGTAATGATGCCCCTTTATAAATCATTGGTACGCCCTCACCTAGAATACTGTGTTCAGTTCTGGAGGCCATATCTCCAGAAAGACATAAATACATTAGAGACTGTGCAAAGAAGAGCAACTAAAATGGTACATGGCCTGTGTTACACACCATACCAAGAAAGGCTAGAGGAACTAAACATGTATAGCTTGGAGCAGAGAAGGGAGAGGGGGGATAGGGGCAACTTTCAAATATATCAAGGGTTAGAGGAGGGGGCATTTTTCAAAGAAAGAGCTGTAATAGAAAACGAGGGCATGAATATAAACTGGAGGGTGGTAGATTCAGAGGATATGTGCAGAAAAATTACTTCACTGAAAGGGTGATAGATAAGTGGAATAGCCTCCCATCTGAGGGGGTAGAGGTAACACAGTAGAACAGTGTAAAAATGCTTGGAATAAATATAAGGATATCCTAAATATTAAACTAAATTGAGGGTAAATAGGGTCTAGGGTCAGTATAGTTTTAAATAAACTACTGTGCAGACTGGATGGGCCATGTGGCTCTTATCTGCCGTCACTTTCTATGTTTCTATGATGTCAAAGTTAAATTTACCATATGGCTACTCTTCCTCAGGGGACGTTCCTTTTCTCACTCATCAAGTACACGCCCCTGAAGTACAATAACCGCTACGTGTACCCTCCTTGGGGTTATGCCATTGGCTGGCTCATGGCAATTTCCTCCATGATCTGCATCCCGGTGTATGCTGCCTACATTGTTCTGAGGACCAAAGGTCCATTTACTCAGGTAACCATTCTGAATGGCTTGGGATGACAGCGGTTGAAGACTTTGCCAATAATTCATAGGAATTTATATTAAGTGGTGGATGGTACACAATAGATTACTAAGAGAAGGTTGATGGGAACCCACCATAGATAGACTGGTGACACATATTTGGTTCCGTGCAGCAAGGGATAATGGATTGTTTTCTCATTTCCAATCTTCTGATGTTTCCATGTGTTTGGGTCGGCTTTCAGATGGCTTTATAGTTTTGCGCATGCATCTGAGCAACCCAATTAGATCGCCATTAGCCACACTTGACAAATGACTCTTCCAACAAAGAGACTGGCTTACTTTCTACATGGGCGGCACATTGTATTACAATATACGTGTGTCGTCTCGATCCAGACTTCCGCGTCGCTGCCATTTTCTTTTCATAGGAGTTGAAAAAGTTAAGGTAGACCCTGGGAATCAGAAGAATGTCCATGTTACAGGATTACTAAGTGGTGTTTAAGTGGCCAGATCCCCAAACAATGCATGCATCGATAGAGCAGACCTGCGAAGACTGATTCCTAGGAGTGTGGTTCACCTGTAGGATGGTCTTCATTTTGAAAGACCATCGTACTACAGCTCAGTCAGTGCAGTCTAATGGCAATTGCCGGCATTCTAAATTGTAGAAAGCGATGGAAATGCGACTGGAATTACGAAGAATCATCCAAGGAAAGGTAAGTGTTTAGCTTAACCATAACCTTAATCCTTTCCTAACCCTCCCTTTCCTGCAGCTTAACCCTAACCTTCCCCTTCTTCAGCTCTAACTCTAACTGTCCAAGCCCCCTAGAGTAACCCTAACCTTCCATGCCCCACAGCCTAACTTTTACCTTCCTCTTAAGCCCTAGCCATCACCTTTTCCCCGCAGCCTTATCCTAATCTACCCGCCACAACCGCCGCAGACTCTCGCTATTAGGAAATATGTTGCCATTCCCAATAGCAAATTTTTATTTTCAAAACCTTTCGAACAATGATACAGCTGCCATTCAGCGGGCAGCTACATCATGTTCGAAATATGGCGCTTGGACCGGAAACCACATCGCCGCCGCTACTTATCCATTGCTGGGCATCTGATGGCTTAAGAATTCGGATCTGAGGATCCGATACACTATGACCCAAAAGAATTTAGTAGTAGGTTTAATTTGACACTTCATCGATGTTCGATGTTCAATGGTTACTGGGGTTCCATAGGATTAGTAGACATATTACATGAGACGTAACTTTTGTATATGATACATTTATATTCTGGATATTCCCTGACAGAGGCTGAAGCAGCTGGTCACCCCCCACGATGACCTTCCACAGCCGAAGAAATATATCTTGGACTGCAGTGAGCTCAGGAAAGGTGGAGCGTTGGGTGTAGAGGCTATAGATGGACTCATCAAGCCAGACAAGGAGACACGCTTCTGAAGGAGCTGAAATGATCTTCACAGACTAGGGGGATGTATCACTCTCCTATTAGGCCAGCTCGGCCCATAAAAGCACATCTAGGAGGATCCGGAAACCAAACAGTCCACCTGTCCCATCACCCATGTATTACAATGCTTATTCCAGTTGTTCCCTGTTATATAACCTACCATACACCCCAGTAATGTAACATCCACCTACAGTATCCATGGTCAGATCATTGGTCCTCTATCAAAAAGTCACATCTCCTACACCCCGTCTCACAGTCACATCTCCTACACCTCATCTCACAGTCACATCTACTACACCTGGATCTCACCTGTTCCACTCGATATCTTCGTATCTCCGACATTTTGCCCAGTACCTCTCATTCTTCCTATTCAACCTCTGTGCCAGCTTGGAGTGGTCAGCAATGTGTGAGAGGGCCTCCTGCTGGGCCCTTTATCATTTTTGGAAAAAAACAGAAATCATTGTGACTTACATTCTGCTTGATATATCCAACCATTAACCAGATATGTATATATTGTTTGTAAGTTTATTAGAGAATTAAGTGTGTATAATGTATAAAATACATTGTTTTGTACCCTGCAATGGGTCCTGTAACTGGGTTGGGCATTACCCATATAGTTTATGCCTGTCCCTCCTCGTTCCGTATCTCTGACGTTGTATCTGATGTCTCTCACTAGACATATGCTGTCTCTATAACTGTCTAATTCTAATCTCCTCTCTCTATCCCGAGGGGGATGCACATAGAGATTTAGTCTTGGGGCCAGATTTACTAAGCTGCGGGTTTGAAAAAGTTGAGATGTTGCCCATAGCAACCACTTGCTAGCTAGCTGACATTCTCTAGTATGTAATAGGAAAGTGAGAGTTAGAATCTGATTAGTTGCTATGGGCAACATCTCCACTTTTCCAAACCTGCAGCTCAGTAAATCTGGCCCTAATGCTGAGTTATAAACAAACTCAGTATGTTGGTGCCTGGAGAGACCATGTTGTGCTGCAGGGGTGTGTGTGAGCATAACAATGCACTGATTTTGTTGCATGCAGGCAAGTTATGGCGGCTCTTGCATTTAGCACAAAAATACCTTACAACCTAAATGTAGATCTTTGTTTTATGACATTAGACCCTCCAACATGACCCATTCCACTAGGTATAAAATACTCCATTTCTGAGCATCCAACAATTACTATAGTAACCACCTATGTTGAAGATAAAAATGTTTTCAATTCAATTCATCAGTTAATTCATTCAATCCAGGTGAGTGACAATTGGAAGCTCAGGAGCGGAGTTTTGTGTACCTGGCGGAATGGGTCATGTTGGAGAGTTTGTGACTCTCCCAGATGCCCGGTCTATATGCACACTTTAAATTTACTTTCCACCCCCTAGAGAGTGACATGGCTTTGCCCCGAAGCACATTTTCTCATTTTCCCTTTCTGTTAATAACCCGGCTCCCGTCTCTCTCTCTCTGACTCTATTACTTGCAGCGTTCACAGCAGCCTAGTGATTCTGTCAGTGATGTTAGAGGCTGAGATATTAGGAAACAAGTCACACAGTGTTTTCCCAGCATTGGCAAAACTTCACCTATTCAAAGTAAGTGGGATTAAATTGCCCCTTTTGCTGCTGGGTGTTTTTAACTCTTCTGCATCTCAATGCAAATTCATGGATCCCGCAGCGTAACTATTGTGTGTGTTGGGGTGACTACGGGGCTGGCATAAGAGGCTCTAAAGTGGCCAATCCCCTGCACAAGCACTTATTACACTGCCTTTCAGTCTCTCAAAAGAGCAGAGATGTGATCACTTCTATGCCTGCAGAGGGCGACAGAGAGGCATCGATGAGCCCCCTCTGAAATTTGCTATGAGGCAAACATGGATACACTGCTCATAGCAGCCAATCTGCTTCCAGATTTTTATTTTATTTTTTTGCAATATACCACACCCTTAATTAAAACCTCAGAGGTGGCATAAGTGGCCCTCTGAGGACCCAAAGGGCCAGGATTCTTTTTAAAAAAAATCAACCAACCAAGATGCAGATATTTTAAACAAGTGTTACAAGCTATAACAATCAAACAAGACTGACATCACGCAAAAAGGAGCTGGGGGCCACAGGGGACAGCCCCAAGGGCCGCTCATAGCTGCTCTAGGATTTACTAAGCTATGGGTTTGGAAAAATGGAGATGTTGCCCATGACAACCAATCAGATTCTAGCTCTCACTTTTCTATTACATGCTAGAGAATGTTAGCTATAATCTGTTTGGTTGCTATGGGCAACATCTCCACTTTTCCAAACCCGCAGCTTCGTAAATCTGGCTCCTAGAATGTACTAGATAAATAATTTGTCGCTATGGCAACACCAGACATTCAGCAAATCTATACTAAGGAGTTATCAGTTACTGATCTTGCTATTATACATTTTGGGGTGTTTTAGTAGGAATGATCTTATTGAGTGATAAGATGAGTTAAAGGAAGATGTTTTATGTATTCATAGAAAGTTTTATATTTTTGTAATATGGTGGACTAGACAACAATTCCCAGAGTCCTCAGCAGACCTCGGGCCTTGTTACTTGTTATAGAGTGATATTTAGAACTATATTTAACGCTAGACATTGCACAGGCAGCTAAAAAAAAAAGTTTACATTGTATTCTCTGGGTTTTATTGACCATTTCTTTGTAGCCTATTTGGGTTATGATGTCATGACAGGAGAGAAAGGAATTTTTGCCTTGTGTGTAATGTAGCTACAGAATTTCTCATTATCTCTCCTAAAGTCATAACTGCGCCATTAGTTTTACATAATAATTTTTTTTTATAATATAGAAATGTTAATATAAGTCACCTTTACAACTTATTTCATTAAATATTTTGTTCTTAATCAATTCTTTGGCCTTTTTTTCTGTTATTTTAGTTTGTTCTTTTTTGTTGTTTATTTTATTTATTTTTGACCTGTATATGTTTTTTTTAATTCACAATGGTTCCTCAGACTGCCACTAGGGGTCACTCTTGTGGATTCATCAGCTGTCCCAGCCAGTTATCTCAGATTATTGTACAACTGATGAGTAAAAACAATCACAACCACTTACAAATGGGTACACATTAAGTGGTTAAACAATTAAGAGTTTGTAGTACACAGTAAGCATCCTTGTGATACAGAGTAGGAATATACTGTCACCTAGTGGCCATATAGTATGTGTTGTAATAATGTAGAAGCTACAACTAGCAAAAAGCTATAATTTACTAAATAGATAGAGAGGTAAAATGACAAATATGTAGCACCAGAGAAGGGTAGTTTTTAATTGATGAATCCCATAATGGTTTCCTGTTGTTTTGAAGGGTTGCAGTACCTCCTCATAACCTGTAGATGGCATTATATAAATATGCAAAGTATTTGCAATAGTCAAACATGCTAGAATAAATGATTTATCTTTATGTAAAAAGTGTTTTCTCACATCACCGGGCTGGTAATCTTCCGGCTTCAACAAAAATCCGGATTATTTCCGTGTTCCAGCTCTTCACGTCCCCCCCCCCCTCATTCACACTGGGCAATATCCTGGGTTTTTGAACCTGTGCCTGCCTTGTCAGTCATCAATTTGATAAGTCATGTCCCTAATCCCCCCCAATTACTTTCCTTCGGGTTAAAAACCCGGGTCGAACTCGGGAATAACCCTGCAATTCACCCGTGTCCAATTCCAATACCCTTTTACACTGACCCTCGACGTGGGTCATTGGGGTTTTGCCCCGGCAATAACCTGGGTTCTTGGTGTGATGTGAGAGGGGTATTATAGATGAACACAAAACAGTGAGAATCAGTGAGATAACCACATACGGAACTGCAGGGTGGACGGACTCAATCAGCGCTCCACTGCGCAGCTCCTTGTTCTGGGTGTGCACAAGGTCTTCTAAACACTTGATTTAGGCAAATAACTTGTGTAATCGGCTGTTGTACAGGAATCTGGACACGGTCCTCGGAGTAGCAGCAGAAACGGTCTGGAATTGGCATCTTCCCTCCGGGAGATCCCGTATGGAAGAGCAAGAGGCTGGCACAGGGCGGGGCTTAATGACGCAAAATCGCGTCATCAAGACCCGCCCATCCCTAGTAACACTAGGGTTTACTATTATGAAACCTGTCTCTCATGCGGGAGATTTGTCAGCTCTCTCGGCATACCGGGAGAACTGCCTGAATTTCGTGAGTCTCCCGGATATTCCGGGAGAGTCGGCAACCCTGGGAAACGGTGTCCTTCCCCCATCCATCGGCATCCATGGGACTCCGGGGGGGATGTACGACGCTGACGTGACCATTACATTCTCTTACACGGGTCCTGGTTTTGTGCAATGAAATGCTGGTTATGCCTCATGCCAGGAATGTACAATGTATACAGCCATAAATAGACAGAGCCACCAGACGAAAGCAGAGGACAAACCCGTGCAATCAGCAACTGATGGGCTGGACAGGGCCGAAAATAGAGAAAGTCGCGTGCCCCGGCAAGAAGCCGCAGAAGGGTCGTGTGCGCAGGGCAATCGCTCATACACAGACAGCCGTAGTGCTGAGTGATATGTAACCCACCAGCCACTGACTGTTTAGGGCTGTCGCTCCCGGCAGGTCCCCCCTCCCCTCCGGGCCCCAGAGCAGCTGCGGCCCTTATACCAACAGTAGTTACACCACCGGCCCTGATCCAGGGTTGCCGACGCTCCTGGAATATCCGGGAGACTTCCAAAATTCAGACAGTTCTCCCGGTATCAAGTCCAGCCCCCCTACCTGGCAACACTAGTAACCAGAGGCGGAACTAGCGAGTTGTGGCCCAAGGGGCAAAAAATAAGCTTTGGCCCTGATGATATGCCAGGTAACCCGGTGGGGAGCTTCGGTGGTGTGGTGATGACGGCTGTGGGCCCTTGTATCAGCATGGGCCCCCGATGCTGTTGCACCAATGGTAGTTCCGCCTCTGGTAGTATCCACCCCCATCTCTCGAAAACCTAATAAGGGGGTCATTGGTAGTCAGTGGGCGGGGCTGAATGACATGATTTGCATAATTCGCATCATTACTCCCCCCTCCCTGCAGGCATCTATGGCTATGAAAAGTTGGCAACCCTGCCCCGATCCAGAGGTGAGTGTAACCAGCGGACGTGACGTTTCTCTGCGTGATTCTCTACTGCACATGCTCAGAACGCAAGAGTGCGCACTCACGGCCGGTTCAGATCGAAGCGCCAATAGAGGTGCAGCGGCTTGCGTTTTGAGGGGCATGTTGAGGGAAGATGGGCGGAGGGACGTGGTCAATGTACAGGAAGGGCCCAAGCAGATGCCCCGATCCAGAGCCGATCACAGACGTAACAAAGGGCTGATTACACAACATTGTCACCAGCCCCAGGTCAAGTCTGAGTCCAGGGGGGACCTTCCACGTCCTATTTCTTACTCTTGCGTCAGGAGGTGACACTTTGAACATATTGCAACAGGTCAGAAATGGCTGCCGCCAGGGGCGTTTTAAGAAGTGAGGGTCCCTTGTGCAGGATTTGTGCTTAGGCCCCTCCCCCTTACCTGAGACAGGACTGTCCCGATTCGCGAACCTCAAAGGGGACGGGGCCTTACTGCACTGTAAGCTCCGCCCCCTTTTTGGCCTGGGAATAGGGACAGGGGAAGGGGGGGCTCATTTGGCATCTGGTATTTCTCATCTAAGATCTTAGAGGAAAGAAATAGATGCTAAATGCCCCCCCCCCCTGCCAACCCAAAGTGCAGGATGCATGCCACAGGGCCCCCTGTTCTGAGGGGCCCGTGTGCACAGCACACCCTGCACCCATTATAGATACGCCTATGGCTGCCGCTGTGTTGTGCCGACGTCACATCATCTCTACACACAGGGAAAAAATACATTTTACATTTTTTTATTACATTTGAAATAATAATTTTCTCATAGTTTTGGTGCCTTAATATCACAAGTATTAATGACATATATTTACAGTTACAATACTCTGTATAATACTTCTGTCTGTATCTGCATAGCGTTTAGCTGCTGTGTCACCCTACGCTTTGCACCGTTATTAATTACCATCCATAGGAAATCATTATGTGCCCTTTGGAATCGCACGCAGCCCGCTCCACTTATTCAAATGTATCCAGATGCTCCAACATGACCCATTCCATTAGGTACAAAATACTCTGCTCCTCCGTTTTCAACTATCAGTTACTATGGTAACCACCTTTGTTGAAGAGACAAATCGTTTTTTAAACATCAGTTCATTCATTTAAACCGGGTGAGTGACAGTTGGAAGCTCAGGAGCGGATTAAATTGTACCTAATGGAATGGGTCATGTTAGAGGGTCTCTGTATCTATGGTGCGCATGATTGCGTGATGATTTGCGCTTATCTTTGGATTGAAGCCCATGAGACTTAGGACCGGATCCGGACCTCTGAGCGTTTACCACAACCGTCACTGCCCTCTCTCGTGTGGACGCTAGTTCAGTTTCGCTGCCATAAGCCTTAAGTCTGTTGTGCGAATCCATGGTCCGGATCGGGTCTTTAGAGCCCGGGTACAGTTGCCCTCTTTGCCTTGTGCTCGGTCCCTGCATTGTACTCTACCAGAGACACGAGGGAGGGGGATCACTCGCTGTGGAGCTGGCGGGTGACGCTGCGCCTGTCCTCCCCAGTGCACGCTGCTCTCTGATTTGGGTTACTTGCCTGGGAGCAGTGACTGCACTGTGTATTAATAGATCGGCGCACGTCACGTCTCTGCCGCGCTCCGTCCTGCCAGCCTGTCACACTCGCACATTTTCCATTTGCACGGACGCGTCATCTGCCTCCGAATTTCCATTCAGCTGCCATCCTATCAGAGACGGAGCCCGCAGGGCTGTCCCCGAGGGGGCCACACTCAGACTTTTAACTGTCTCAGTTATGCGCTAAGTCCTTGTCACCCGTTTTGTCGCTGTCTTCGCTTGTGAGCTGTCTCTCCTGAAGCCTCTTCAGATCTCCGGAGACGGAGCACGGTGTGACAGGATTGCACACGGGAATACATGGAATGTGCGATTTTACCTTCCGAAGAAATGTCACCATCGCAGAACCTTCCCGGGCAGAAGACGCGGCTTAGATCCGGGTCAGACGCTGTATAATCTCCACCATTCATGGATGCTGAACAACGATCAATTCATTTTGCAATAACTTTACTAAACATTGATGCAGGAATAAATATTGGTCATGGCGTTAACACTTAGCGCCATTTCCTGCTGGACGTATGTATGTGCTCTGTAGACAGGTCCGCCACCAGGGTGCGACCGCTGGGACTTTTGTCCTGGGCCCGGAGCAGATGGGACCCGCCGTCTCCTACCGCCAAAACATGCTGCTGAGCATCGGCCCGCTGTTAATGCAGGTCTGCGGTGCCCTGCCCCCTATAAGTGATGTCACAGGTGATGTCACATAGGGTGCGGAGCCCCAAAATTTCTGGTGTCGGCCCTGTATGTATACACTCGCTATCCAGGCCTCCTTGAGCCTGATCCCGTCCTGATCAGCGACTCTGCGTAGCGTGCAGCCTATCTCTGTGACGCACATTACAGCAAACCAAACCGAAACACTAAGACTCCCCTCCCACAGCCTGACCCTAAGGCTCCCCTCCCACAGCCTGACCCTAAGGCTCCGCTCTCTGCAGCCTGACCCTAAGACTCCCCTCTCCACAGCCTGACCCTAAGACTCCGCTCCCCACAGCCTGGCTCTAAGACTCCCCTCCCCGCAGCCTGACCCTAAGACTCCCCTCCCTGCAGCCTGACCCTAAGACTCCGCTCTCCACAGCCCAACCCTAAGACTCCCCTCGTACACTCACATTTAGTATTTTGGTGTGCAGTACACTACACACACTGGGATTTGAATTCCTTGTGTGACACACTAGTCAAAGGCCCATCAAAATGGCAGAAAAAAATATTCCCCATCATGTCTCTGCAGCTTCCAGTATCCCCTATCATGTGTCTCCAACCCCCGCAGTATCCCCCATCATGTCTCTAAAGCTCCTAGTATAATCCATCATGTCTCTCCAGCCCCCCAGTATCCCCTGTCATGTGTCTCCAGCCCCCAGTGTTCCCAAGATGGCAGTGGTCCCTGTTCCGCTATCTAGCAACATCCTGTTCCTATTGGATTTGCTGCCCCCATCTCCAAATTCTGGACCTGTGCGCCTCTCCAGCCCCCAGTGTTCCCAAGATGGCAGTGGTCCCTGTTCCGCTATCTAGCAACATCCTGTTCCTATTGGATTTGCTGCCACCATCTCCAAATTCTGGACCTGTCCGCCTTTGGCAAGTTCCTGCCACATCCATGATGGCGGTGATGGTACCTTCCTTTGTATCGAAGGTAACCACAGCTTTAACCAAGGTAGCAACTGTTCTAGTAAGTGGGGCAGTGCTGACACTGTGTCTGACGTTTTTAGCTGAATACTTTTGAACAAACAAAATAGAATAGTTAAACTGGCAGCTAACCCATTAATTACTTTCTCACCTAGTTCTAGCTGCCAGTATTTTTTAATATTTTCTCAGTGTATTTGCACAATGTTGGATTTTTTGGAGGTAGAACCATAAAACAGTGCTTTAAAGCCCCACCACTTGCTGTACAATAAGGTCTTTGGCATTATAATACATTTAAGCCCAAATCTAATTCACAACATTATAAGTCAGAAAAATGCTTTCTCTCACAGAAGTCCAGGAGGCCTAACAGATATTCAGGAGAGAGTTGTCTTGAATATTTTAAATGTGATATGCACTACTTAGCAAAAAGTGACTCAATATTTAATGAAATCTGATTTGATTCAGATTCCAGAAATGGCACAATTTGCAGCACAGAATGGAGTTTAACACCAAAAACTAATGGAAAAATATGTAGAACTTCACAAAGCATTAAGAACTGGATCTAGCCCTAAAGACTTGTAATTAACCATGACCTTATTCTGTCCCTGTGTCTCTTCACTATTCATGAATCAAATTAATTACTTTATTTGCATTGCTAGTTCATTGTCATTTACATTTTTCTATTATTTGTATTCATTTATTTATTTTAATCAAGCTCTGATAAACACCAGAAAAATGTTCAGTGAACTACATGGGTGAATTAACAAAAAATGTTCTTATTTTCTATATGATTTATTTGTTATTGTGCTAATATGCATATTTTTATACATACAAAACGTAATTTTTATTCTAATATCTAAATATAAAAAGAGGTATAACATTTTATGGTACTTAGCATCTATTTAAAACTCCTAACCAATTCATTCCAAACATTAAAATAATAACAGTTAAATGGTACTATTGATTTATTAATTACTAAATATAGTTAAAAGGGTAGATATAAGTCTGCAAAATAGTTATTTTATGAAGGTTTTTTTTATAACAGTAAATATAATTAGCAGTTACAAACTTGATAAAACCATAGCATAGCAGAGGTATATACTTTAAACCATTGATGAACTCCACCATGATTTCACTGTAATCTTTGTAAGTTTAAGTACTACCCAAACCTTATTCTAATCTTACCCTAACCCTCCCCTTCCATTACCCTTGCCCAGGGGTGGCCAACCCAGGCTCTCGAGCCGTGTGCGGCTCTTTCCTGTAAAGAATGCGGCTCCTACCCTCTGACTATTTCTCCCATCTATTCTATTTAATAGACTCTTTTAAATAGACTCTATTAAATAGAATATATATGGTAGAAATAGATGGCGGACAGGAGCCACATTCTTCAGACTCTACTAGACACTATTTCCTGTGATGAATGCGGCTAATGCCCGCCGTCTATTTCTCACATCTATTCTTTTTATTAAATAGAGTCTATTTAATAAATAGAATAGATGTGAGAAATAGACGGCGGGCAGAAGCCGCTTTCATCACAGGAATGACTGTCTGAAGAATACGGCTCCTGCCCGCTGTCTATTTCCTTCTCGCACTCCGCACCCTACTCTTTCCTCTGCTCCCTCCTCCCATGCTCATGCTGCAGGGCGTGACATCATCACGTCCAGTCAACGAAGAGCGGCTGGTGGGGAGCAGGAAGAGGAGGGCTGTAAAAGCAGCGTGGGTGCGGCGCCATATTTACAGTGTGGCGGTGGTGTGCTGAACGTTTGTCTCTGCTCTACTCTCTCAATTTGAGCACTCCCCTCCCCGCAGCCTAACCCTAAGACTCCCCATAGATTCCCCTTGTACATTCACCAATCCAGTCCGGGCGACAGGTGGTTCCGGAAGTAATGAATGAGTAAGTATACCGAAAAATAAATTCTACATACTTACCAATTCATTAGTAAAACTTTCTAATTAGTAATATTTTCGAAATAGAGACAGCTGAAAATGAGCTTCCGGCTGTCTGTATTTCGAAAATTGAAATTTCTTTGCAGAGATTGCATCCCCTGAAATAGATACGCAAAGACGATCATATGTACATTTGTACGGAATGGATTTACGTTTGTGGAATCCTAAGGTATATACGGCAACTCACCACGCAATAGGAAAGCATTGCGTAACCCCCATGCGCAGTTCGAGGGTGGTTACGCATTCGAAATGTATAAGTACCCTGTCGTACAGACTTCTTGATCCAATCCTAAATAATCACTGTGATCTATACTCCATGGTCTTATCTATATTAACGGAGGGTGAATGTCTGTTCTGCAGCCTCCTGGTGGGAGGGGGGTCTCAGCTTGACCCCACCCACGCTTAGTCTCTGTTGGACCCCACCCACGCTTAGTCTCTGCTGGCCCCCAGACAAGGGTATAAGTAGACTGAATTGGGCCCCAAAGCAGGGGGAAGGGTTGGGACTTCCTCCCTATCAGTCACATATGCAGAAAGGTTGTTGCCAGCAGATGCCAGCTTATCTTCGTGGGTGGAAGGTTGGCTACTACCACAGACCCTTTCCTCTGGGCCCAACGCACATCTGAGCCCAAGAAATTCATTGATTTTTTGCATGCATTGAAATAGTAGCAGCATTTCCTGCAATTCACTGTTGACCTTTAAAATTCCTGCTTAACTCTAAATCTTCCAACTCTAAATGCCCCCCCTTCCTACCCTGACCACCCATACACAATGACTGGCACAGGGGTGAATTTGCAGCTTGCTTTGTTCCTCATTCGCATGATATCTGTGATGCTCTCACGTATCAGAGCAGTATAGGGGGGGGGGGCACTGGACAGAGCTGGCACAAAATGTTGGGGTGCAGCACTGGCCTGGCCGCTGCTGGTGTGATTTTGGGGGACGGAGGGAGCATGGTGGCAGGAAACGTGGACTTATTAGCGAGCGCTCTGGAGATGGGAGACAGGTGGTGTCACCTCTGGTTACTTAGAGGATCATTGAGCACAAAACATCTCCCGGCCATAGGTGTTTCAGTAGCGGAAGCCAATGTTGTCTAGACGATTAGTGACATTTCCCTGAAAAGGGCAGAAGACCCGGCGGGAGGGGCAGGAGGGTGCGGGGGAGCGCTGCGGATGGTAGAATAGGGCATGGAGAGAGGGAGCGAAGAGGAACTTTATTTATTCGCATTTTGCTTATAGCACCAAATACAGAAATTCTGTTTTAACAGTATAAATTTGCCCCCTTCCTCTGCAATTCAACATGGTTTTGCTGCCGGCTGAGAGGCAGAAGATGCTCCCCAGCTGCTCTGACTGTGGACTACACCCAGCAGCATTCTCTACCTGCCTCCCAATTGCCAGCCACACAGTGGATGGCTGTTCGCATGCTGATTGGGGAATGGCTGGAGCTATCCACCAATCAGAGTGCTGGGAGACAATCACTATAAGGAGTGATTTTTTGGGGGGTGATTTTTTATTGTGTGTGTGCAGGGCCGTTTCTAGGGGCGGACAAGCCGTGCTATCATATGGGGCACGCCCCTAGATGACAGGAGAGCAGCCCCCCTTTAGGTCACGCTGTCCTACCCTGAGCCATAGTCACATACACCGCGGCTCACACAGACACCGGCCGCATCAGAAAACAGATGAGGCCGGCATCATTAACTGTCCTGGATATACAGGGCTCCTACAGGAGGCAGCGTTATTCATAGGAATAGATTTGGCAGGGACGCCATCAGTGGGGACAGCTGGGACTACTGTCTTTTGCCTGCAGCTGATGGGGGCCCCCAATAATTTCAGGGCCAATGCACAGGTAAGAATTTCTCTGTGCACCAGCCAGATGGTATAAGGGGCACAAAAAGATGCTGAACATATATAAGGGGCACAAAAGGAGGGTGGACACATATAAAAGTCACAAAAGGAGGGTGAACACATATAAGGGGTACAAAAGGAGGTTGGACACATATAAGGGGCACTAAAGGAGGATGGACACATATAAGGGGCAGAAAAGAAGGCTGGTCACATATAAGGTGCACAAAAGGAGGGTGGACACATATAAGGGGCACAAAAGGAGGGTGGACACATATAAGGGGCACAAAAGGAGGGTGGACACATATAAAGGGCAGAAAAGGAGGCTGTGCACATATAAGGTGCACAAAAGGAGGATTGACACATATAAGGGGCACAAAAGGAGGTTGAACACATATAAGGTGCACAAAAGAAGGGTGGACACATATAAGGGGTACA
>WWET01001431.1:174322-179322 GCA_011038615.1 Limnodynastes dumerilii | reverse complement strand
CACTGGCAGCTAGTGACTGTATTGGCTGCATTCTCAGTGATGTCACTGTCTCCTAGTGACTGGATAGGCTGCATTTTCAGTGATGTCACTGGATCCTAGTGACTGGATAGGCTGCAATCTCAGTGACGTCACAGTCTCCTAGTGACTGGATAGGCTGCATTCTCAGTGCTGTCACTGGCTCCTAGCAATTGGATAGGTTACATCCTGGTGATGTAATTGGCTTCTAGAGACTGGATAGGCTGGCTTAGATATAAAATCTGTGTCCTAAAGAACTTACACAGATCATAAGGGTGTGGAAAGCTTATGAAAGTTTACAATATAATAGGGACAGAGAGTGTTGAGACACAAGAGGGAGAACCGCGTTAGAGCCAAAGAGCCTTTGAAGCCTTGAAGACTGGTGCAGAGTCTGATTGGACATAGGAGTGAGTTCCTCAGGAGTGAAGCAGCATACGTGAAGTCTACGAGACAGTGTTATTGATATCAATGTGGAGAACAGGCTATTGTACGACCAGGAATGTGTGTAGTGACACGAGGTCTGACATTTCGGTAGAGAGATATTAAAGACTCTGAAGCCATAGAGTCTCAGTTGTATTCTGTAGGGTACCAGCGTAGGGATTTACAGAGCTGGGCGGATGAAGAAGACTTAGGAGATCTAGTTACAAGATCTAGTTGACTTGTTATAAATGGATGTAAAAGGATAGATGTTGGTGAGAGAGGACTGAGAAGAGGAGAGACGAGGAGAGGAGAGGAGAGGAGAGAGCTAGCATTAGCTGAGGAGGGGAGATAGTAAGAATGTGGATCAGATTTTGGTAGTTTTATAGGTATTAAAGGTTGGGTTGAAGTTGGGTGATTGTTCTCTATAAAGAAGGAGAACCTATATAACAAGGGGAGATCTAAGTGTTGTTTTACATGTTGAGTTTTAGATAGTGTTGAGAAATACTGAAGAGATAGTAGAGACACAAGAAGGGGAAGGAGAGAAAGACTTGGGATCCATGAGCCTAGAGGTGGAACTGGAGATCAAAGGAATTGATTAGTTTTCTAAAAGAAAAGGAGGATGGGGGCAGGAGGAGGAGAGGGAGAGTCAGAGAACCAGAGAAGGACGTATGGAAATATATCTCTCAGAATGACTTAGGAGGGTAAGAGGTGACCAGGAGGCTCCAAACAGGAGGTTTCTGAAAATTCTTTACCCTAGAAGTTTTTTGTTTTTCTTGCAATTTAAGAGGGAAAGAATACTCTATACTCTTCTCTACAAGGGGTCTTTATCTATACCTTTAGCTATTTTAGAGGCTTCCTGCATTATCCAAGGGATCTAATCGGTCCAGGATGGGTAAGACGGATAGCGACTCCGTGGAGCTTACCTCACCAAGCGAAACGCGTCAAGCGGTACCCATAGAAACTCATTTTCCAGTCCCTGGAGAGAAAAAGAACAAAGCCGAGATAGAGGATCGAGGAGCGTGGAAAGGAAGATTTGACTTCTTGTTGTCCTGTGTGGGTTATGCCATTGGACTGGGGAACGTGTGGCGCTTTCCATACCTGTGTGGAAAGAATGGGGGAGGTAAGAGACACCAGCAAGTTACAACCAACCAGCATGTATCTATTATCCTAAGTATGTATTTACCCACTTTATAAATATCCTTATTCCGCTCAGTAATGACATCATTGACGAACTGTCACTTCTCTGTGAAGTTTACAGATGGAGCGGAATTCATTGTAGCTTTATACTCACCCATCACGTCATATTATGGGGTAAATCCACCCAACCTTCTAACAAAGAGATAGTAGAAGTGTGGACCAATCAGATTGTAGGAATTATTTCCTGGATTAATGGCAGCTGGATTACAATTGGTTTAATCTAATCCAATAACCAAATCTATGGTCATTTCCAATAAAGTTATTACACATTTATTAAAGTAAAAAAAATTGTAAAAAAAATTGTTTATTGTCCAATCAGAAAGCAGAATTCTGAAAGTGGAAAATGGTGATTATTTATAGAGCACAAGGGGCTGGATCCAGACTTAAGTAAGTGCTTGAAATTAGTTGCATCTGGGCGAAACCATGTTGATTGCAGGGGGAGTCAAGGTAATTATATCTTTATTACACACAGATACTGACAAGCTTTACTATCACACTGTTATTTATCACCTCTCATCTCTAATACTATCCCTTCCCGGCAGCCTGACCCTAAGACTCCCTTCCCTGCAGCCTGACCCTAACCCTCCCTTCCCCGCACCCCGCAAACTGCGCCCCCCTCGCATGTACAGCACTTCCCAACCCAGGACCCTGCCTTAACATCTACCACCCCCCACATGCAAAATGTGGCTGGTGCGTAAAAGAAGATCGTACATTAGGGGTCATCTGAGAGGTCACCTGTCCCCTACCTTAAGTTTTCCGATGTGTCCTGATTTAAAATGGGCCCACATCCAAAATTTGGATAGGGCAGTTAGTGTCAGGTAAGCCTTTCCCATATTATTTAATTGCCCCCTCCCCCTCTGCTCCTGCTCCCGCCCTGCCAACAAAGATCCTTTAGGGGAAAAAACAGGATTGCTGAAACGTGTGTGCGTTCCGATGGGGGGAATCCGTATTTATATCAACTACCTGAAAGAGGCCAGTACCCTGAATTCATTCATTACGTTTCTTGTTTCAGGTGCGTTCCTCATTCCGTACTTCCTAACGTTGGTCTTTGCTGGAATTCCACTCTTCTTTCTGGAGACGGCACTGGGGCAGTTCACGTCTATCGGAGGATTGGGGGTGTGGAAGCTCGCCCCAATGTTTAAAGGTACAGTGCAGGGACGGAAGGTGAGAGACTTGGCCCCATAGCAAGGAGGCTTCATGGGTGGGACTAGGATGAGCCAGGAGGGACTGGGGGCAGAGCTAGGTGGGACCGCTATCTGACGTGTTCAAACAGCGCTCCGCGCTCCATGTATGTGTGCTGAACACTACAGAATAATACTCATACATGGAGCACCAAGCTCTGTTTTAAGCTGGAGGTGAAGATGCTTCAATACATTTGGCCATAAGGTCCTCACACCTCTACATCCTTGAATGGTTATAGACTATATTGGGTTTGTGAAACAGACTGACAGTCCACTAGGTAACAAATTTGCTTTTCATAGATTGGTGCACCACACAGGGAGATGGACACTAGTATAGCTGGTGGTTTGGATAGGTCATTGATTATAAAACTTTTCCCTCTCTATTGAGGGATTTGGACATTGAAGAGTTAAAATTTCACTCGGCAAAATGCGTTTGGTATGAAATGTAGACAGTCAAAATGTGGACAGGTGAGTATTATGTTAGTATTTGTTTGTAACATCTGTAAAGTTAATGTAATACAGGCGGCTTATAATAAACTTCAGAAATGTAATAATATATACGGTATGTAATATATATATAATACTAACATATCAAACAACTGTCGACATTTTGACCTCTCTACATTTTGACCTGTCAACATTTTGATTGTCGACATAACAACCAGCAAGGGGCTAAATGGCTATTCCCATTTATAATCCTGACCCTATGTTCAGTCCACTTTCCCGGTAGGTAAAACTTCCTCCTTTTGGCCACATCTGATCTTATCAGAGCCCTTATTGGAGGACAGCTTGAGATGACGTTTTCTGATTGGTTGTTTGCAGCGGTTTCCATACATATGATGCTAATGTCTCTGTTGCAGGAGTTGGAATGGCTGCGGTGGTGCTATCGTTTTGGCTGAATACTTACTACATTGTAATCATTGCCTGGGCCCTGTATTATCTCTTCAACTCCTTCTCCTCGGTAAGTAGAAAATGGACATAATCTTTATGTTATATACTTTTAGTTATTGTATTCAATGTAATAGAAATACATATATTATTCCATACCATAAGGTCCCTGTCTGTATCTGCAGAGCATACGTGGAATGTTACTCTCTCATCTTACAAACATTTATGTGTTACCTTAACACCACCAAATGCCATCAATGATCCATCAAAACATGACCCAATGAAGACACCAAACGTGGCCCATTGCTGCTGGATGAGGATAGTTAGGGATAGGGCAGGGTTAAGGTTAAGCTATGGAGAGGGGATTGTTAAGCTTAGGGGAGGGTTACAGTTAGGCTGCAGTAGAAGAATGGTTAAGATAAGAGAAGGGCTAGAGAAGGGTTAAGGACGAGAATGGTTAAGGTAAGAGAAGGGTTAGAGAAGTGTTAAAGTTAGGCTGCAGGACGAGAATGGTTAGAGTTAAGGGAAGGTTAAGGTTCGGCTGCAGTGTGAGGATGGTTAGAGTTAGGGCAGGGTTAAGGTTAGGCTGTGGCGAGGGAAGGGTTAAAGTTAGGTTGCAGTTAGGGGATGATTAGGGTTAGGGTGAAGATAACTCACCTGTCGCCATTGGACTCCACATAAAGACAGCAGTCACGGGAACAATCTGTCAAAAGACAGATCATCAAAGCAACGAGCTATACCCGTTACCCTACAGCCTCAGCACTCCTCACCCATTACTGTCCTCAGAGAGTGTTCCTTAGAATTCCCCGATGAGGCGAAATGCGTTGGATATTGCAGAACAGGGATTAGGCCCCCTTCCACGCCCCACTTCCATAGCATAGTGTTGTGATGACTTGAGAACTGAAGTAGCTCTTTCTTTTATAGATATTCTTATAGACGTTATTACCGCTATGACGATTCATTGTGTATTTGTAGGATCTGTGTTGAATATCTGCATATTATAAAGTATTACAGTGTATTTCTTCTTCTCCCCTCTGTCCTCGGAAGACCCTGCCCTGGCAGAGCTGTGACAACAGCTGGAACACAGAACGGTGTTTCTCCAACTACTCGCTGAACGACACCACCAATCTCACCAGCGCGGTCACTGAATTCTGGGAGTAAGTCCTAATGTATCGCGTCCTCCCCTCTGACCATCCGCTGCTCCGGCCACTGTTACATCTCACATCTCCCCGGTGCGGTGCCCCGTTACTGACTTCTTACTCTTCCCAGGTTCTTCCAGCCGCAGGGTACACAGGGAGG
>WWET01001431.1:130984-145153 GCA_011038615.1 Limnodynastes dumerilii | reverse complement strand
CTATACCCTCCCCTCACACTCCTCACGCACTCCCCTCACACTCCTCATGCACTCCCCATACACTCCCCTCACACTCCCCATACACTCCCCTCACACTCCCCATACACTCCCCTCACACTCCCCATACACTCCCCTCACACTCCCCATACACTCCCCTCACACTCCCCATACACTCCCCTCACACTCCCCATACACTCCCCTCACACTCCCCATACACTCCCCTCACACTCCCCATACACTCCCCTCACACTCCCCATACACTCCCCTCACACTCCCCATACACTCCCCTCACACTCCCCACCCACTCCTCATGCACTACCCATACACTCCTCTCACACTCCCCATACACTTCCTTCACACTCCCCATACACTCCCCTCACACTCCCCATACACTTCCTATACACTCCCCTCACACTCCTCACGCACTCCCCTCACACTCCTCATGCACTACCCATACACTCCCCTCACACTCCCCATACACTCCCCTCACACTCCCCATACACTCCCCTCACACTCCCCATACACTTCCTATACACTCCCCTCACACTCCTCACGCACTCCCCTCACACTCCTCATGCACTACCCATACACTCCCCTCACACTCCCCATACACTCCCCTCACACTCCCCACCCACTCCTCATGCACTACCCATACACTCCTCTCACACTCCCCATACACTTCCTTCACACTCCCCATACACTCCCCATACACTCCCCTCACACTCCTCATGCACTTCCCTCACACTCCCCACCCACTCCTCATGCACTACCCATACAATACACTTCCTATACACTCCCCTCACACTCCTCATGCACTACCCATACACTCCCCTCACACTCCCCATACACTCCCCTCACACTCCCCATACACTCCCCTCACACTCCCCATACACTCCTTATGCACTCCCCTCACACTCTCCATGCCCATTTTGTACCTAGTGGAATGGGTAATGTTGCACGGTCTGCAATTATATACAGATATATATATAAATTAAAGACCACTTTTGTCATATTCAAGTCTATACCTAAAACCTCAGCACAAAGACTGTATGTATAATGATACTATATCACTAACGAGTAATTATTGAGCTGGACTACACTAGATACAGACATAATATCTGAAGTACATAAAAAAAACAGCCTATATTTCCCAGAAACAGGTCTCTACCCTAAAAGGCAAACTTTAAAATCTTTCTAGTGGTCTGTCAGCTAAAAAAAATACTGTGACTAGTGGAGGCAGCCATTTTGTGGAGGGAATGAATGGTTTGGAATATTAGTTGTTTACAGAAAATGGCTTCCTTCACTTAATGAATGCAACAGGCGTACCTTACTAGGAATTTGATGCATTGTGCAAGTAATGGAGTGAATGTGCCTATAAGTATCTAAATGGGAATAAAATAACAGCCGGTTATCATGGAGGTTGCTGCACTGAGCTGAAGTGATGGGTAAGCAGCGCAGGATGGAGCATTGCGATTGGTCAGCATCACAGCCCTGTTACAATATGGCCCTACTCACCTCCACAATGCTTTCTGTGTCCTTCGCAGGTGACTCACGCTTACCTTCAAAATATGAGGTGAACTTAGGTGCAGGAGAGAATGAGAGAGAAAGAAAGAAAGAGAGAGATACAGAGAAGTGGAGAGAGAGAGAGACAGAGAGAGAGAAAGAGAGAGGTATAGCGCAAAAGAGAATGAACGAGGTGGAGGAAAAAAGACGGGAGAGAAAAGGGAAAGGTTGAGAATGGGGAACATAAATAGATAAGAAATGTAGAAGAATGAAAGAAGAGAAAGAAGCTCAGAGAAAGAAAAGCAGACAGTGGAAGAGAAATGACTGAATGACAGAAATAATCTGCAGGAGATCGGGAGAGATGAACAGGGACAAATATCTCCCATTCTTATATTATTCTATGGAACCTGAAGAACGTACAACAAGAATGTACACCATTTTGCTAGAGCTGGCCACAAGTACATTTATAAAATGCATTTAGTTGGCAGCGAAGACTGGTGGAACATCTATGGGTACAATTATTGGCCTGTACCACCCCTCCCTAAGGTCCTGCAACACTCCGAGCAAACTCCTCTCTCCTCTCTGAACACTACCATCATCAGTGAAGTTTGCAGAGGCTGCTAACAATACCTTTTGGTTCTCCCTGGCAGTAACAAAGGTAATTTAGTCTGAAACGGGCGATATATCCAATTCTGGTGTCTTACAGTCCATCAATGCTTTAAGATTGATGCTTCAATGCTTCAACTTATGAACCTATGTGTCAGAAAGGCCAGCATTAACTGTTTCTGAACTTGCTGTCCCATTAGAGGATTGCTCATTTATGTTGCACAATTCTTGGTCCCATGAATACAAGGATCCATATCATAATATAGAAACAGGAGAGGGTCACACATCACCTGAGGTAGATTATAAGGATTTTCCTAGTCACCTAGGGGAGGCAGTGGATTTATTGTGCTGTAATGTGGAAGGTCACTACTAATATCCTTATAGTCTACAGGATTGCTTATGTCTCTTATAATACACAAGTATTCCTAATGAATGCTAATGACATCGTTAATCATTAATACTCAGACTGCTAAAGCAAAAACAATGGGCAACAACTCCAAATGTTATTGTTAGAAGTTAATTTTCTTGTAGTAATACCTTCCACGGGTTAAAGAACAACATTAAAATGTCCTTTTAAGGGGAACTATATTTGTTAATCCTTGATAGAACTTAGGTTAAAAAGCCTTTTAAGGCAACTTGTGTATTATGGGCCTGATTCAGAGGCTGAAAATAAGAACTTAAAGTTACACCTGGGCAAAACCATGTTGATTTCAGGGGGAGTCAAGTTAATTTTATTCTATGCATGCAGGGAGAATGCTTTGCTGTTACTTATTGCACACAGATGAATGCTTTGCTTTTACTTATTGCACACAGATACCTGATCAGCTTCACTTTTAAACTGCTAATTAGACTTGAGCTGGGAAACATCACCTTTTAACTATAATACTGTTGCAACAGATGAAATTTGACTCCCCTGAAATCAACATGGTTTAGCCCAGGTGTAACTTTAAGTTCTCATTTTCAATCTCTGAATCAGGGCCTATATATGGTATAACTCAGCCCATACAGTAAATGACAAGGCTTATATAATAATAATAATATGAGCGGCACAAGGCTGTAGTGTAAGCACATGACCAATAATCCACTGCAGGCTGTGAATAAATACACAAGTGTTTATAATGAACTCTGAGGCCATTCATCGATTATAAACAGAACTCACCACTTATACGTATTGGGTTCTGATCCAGAGTTAGGAGTAGCAATTAAAAAGGTGCAAATCTGACCTTTAAAAATGCAAGGGGTGCAAATGAATAATTCATAATAATTAATTATATTTGCATGCAATTTAGAGTTAAGTTCGGAAACCTCAACTCTAATTTTGTTTGAACAGTTTAAATGTGCCCCCCAACCATGTGCAGATTTGATCCCAACTCTGGATCTATTTTATATCCCTCAGCATCGGCATTACTTGTGTATTATAAAGAGATCATGTGATCATTGCTCTCTAGACCTATGATTAAGAGGCGGAATGTCCAGAGGAGGAATAAAAGGGGTGAACCGGAGGGGAGCGGAGTGACAGCCAGACTGGGCGTGAGAGAATAAGGTGAGGGACAGGCAGACAGACAGACAGACGCAGGCAGGGTGAGGACAGACAGGGTTCCACGCAGGCCGGAGAGAGGAGGAGAGTAACCGGATCAGGGAGACTTGGGGAGGTCATGAGGATCGAGGCTGTGACACTGCAGGAATGTGCCACTCACCGATGGGGGACTCCTGCTTGGACTGATCGTCCAGCTGAGACCCATTTGTCTTCACGGGGGCGGTCTTTACTCCATGCTGCTTCTCCAACTCCCCTACGAAGAATGAGACAGTCCGGTCACCACACATGAACTAGGAAATGCCCCCTTTATAGGTCACTATGTCCAATCATACAAAGGTCACTCGCAGACAGAGTTTCCTATGTCTTCTAAGAACCTGCTGCATCTGACCCCTCCCTCTCATTTGCATACTAGAGCCACCGGCATTACGGAGAAGACAATTTATCACTAACTAGATCAATATTCTGATTTTGCTTCATTAACTCCAATTGATTTCCCATTTATCGTCAGCCTATAAATGTGTAACTGCTGTGGGAAACTGGGTAAAATGCAGCAATATGAATGAAAAACGTCATTCAGACAAAGGAAAAGTCTAATTTTATTAAGAAATTCATGTTTTAGAGCTATATAATGTGCATGTGGGGCATACAATAGGTGTAGGAAGGGCAAATACTGAAATATATGTGAGGTTATTAGGGGTCTGGGAACGGCACACTAAAAAGTACATGGGGGTTTGTTAGGGGTCTGGGAAGGGCCAGATTAACAATGGGGCTAATGGGACTACCCAGGCCTCCATCTGAAAATAGGCCCCCACAAACACATATCTAGGGTTCTGGATGCCACTGGCCAAGTTGAGGATGACCCCCTAGTTACGGCTATGACTACCAACAATTATCAATGTCAGTGTTTTGTACTATGATGGTTTTGTAGATGCTGCTAAAACATTGTGGAGTCTTATCAATAAATTATACTAATAGAAGGAAGAATGGATGCTCCACATCGCCCTCTGCTGTGTAAAACAGAACTGCACTAGCCAAGATAAACTATTATAAGTCACATATGTGGTGGAGATGAAATAAAGGGGTAATCATAAGAGAAAGACACAATCAGGACTTTAGTTGTTTCCCCAACTTCCGTGGGTGCAATTAGATTGCGGGAGGCTGATTTGTACTGCACAAGAGCACGCCCCCGTGCTACCCAATCAGAATGCATTTCCACCCATCAAGACATAAAAGCAATGACACTTCTGAGGGGTGGGGCAAATGCCACAAGTGGGTGTTCCCTCTTAGTCAGATGACAGTATAGGCGTAACCTCTCTCTGTACCCAACGCTACATAAGACAGAGGGGTGAGGCTGAGGTGAGATGTAGGTGTTCCCTCTTAGTCAGGTTAAAGTTTAAATGTTTCCTCTCTGTGTATCTATCCAGACATAAAAGATAGGGGTGGGGCTAAAGCCACAAGTGGGCGTTCCCTCTTAGGTGACATTATAGGTGTTTTCTCTCTCTGTACCCATTCAGCCATAAGACAGAGGGGCTGGGCTGAAGCCACAAGTGGGCGTTCCCTCTTAGGTGACATTATAGGTGTTTGCTCTCTCTGTACCCATTCAGCCATAAGACAGAGGGGCGGGGCTGAAGCCACAAGTGGGCGTTCCCTCTTAGGTTACAGTATGGGATCAGAAGTTATAGCACATGGTAATAAGAAGTCTGAAACTGGTCCCAAACCACGGTACTGGGTTTAGTGCATTCACATACACACATGAAACATAGACAGATTATACATTGAAAGGCAGTGACACAATACCCTGCTCACATTCGATCCGAATCTGCTCCATCTCTGTCACTTCATATATGGATTCCTTCAAATCCTCCAGGAATTTCTGCAGTTCTTCTCTCTCTGTCCCCATTCAGCCATAAGACAGAGGGGGCGGGGCTGAAGCCACAAGTGGGCGTTCCCTCTTAGGTTACAGTATGGGATCAGAAGTTACATCACATAGTAATCAGAAGTCTGAAACTGGTTCCAAACCACGGTAATGGGTTTAGTGCATTCACATACACACATGAAACACAGACAGATTATACATTGAAAGGCAGTGACACAATACCCTGCTCACATTCGATCCGAATCTGCTCCATCTCTGTCACTTCATATATGGATTCCTTCAAATCCTCCAGGAATTTCTGCAGTTCTTCAGATCCCAGAGCACAGAAATGCAAAACTAGCTTCTTTTCCGAGCCGGAGAGCGGACTGACCAGAGTGATGCCATGCGGGTAATCTGCAGACAGGAAGTGACATCACAGGAAGTCCGTGTGTGACGACATCATCTACATTACAAAAGCCTAGAGGCCTGATCCAGACCTGAATGTACATCAATGGCGCCGGGTATCTCAGCGTGATGTCACACTGCACAGGTGTAAGTCTGTATACCTTAAGATAAAACAGTTGCACGAGTCCAGGGGGTTACTAATGGCTGAGGACTGGATTCACACTTACGATTTTGCTACTTTTCCCGTGCGTATTATTTGGTACGGTTGAACTGCGCATGCGTAGCGACTTTTTTTACGCAAGCTAGGTAGGATTTAGGCATGTTAATCCATTACGCACAGACTTTACATCCGTGCTTAGTGAGATACGGGGCGTGTCAGACCTCCGTACATGGGAAGTTACATAAAAGTGGGTATGGGGAAGCATTTAAATGGCCTAATATGGGTGCGGTTAGGAAAGTACGCACGTACTTAGCAACCTAAGCACAAATATACGCACGTAGAGTTAAAGTTGCCCTATGGCGGCGGAAGTCAACTTAAGTCCGTAACTTCAAGGGGGGGGGTCATGGGTGTTGCCTTGCAACTTAGCCTCATATATTTGCGAATCCGTGCGTAGGTTTTTCACACAAAAGTCTGAACACGGTCCTGACACTCTTATTTCGGACCATTGCGTTAGCATTTAACATTTTAAACGTTATATATAAAATGTATGTAAATGCTTTGTGTCAAAATATAAAAAATATATATATTTTCTTTTAAATTTTGAATCTAACTGCATTGTGATTGGTCGCTCTGTGTCCGCACGCAGCCAGCCGTACTTGCATCGGAATCCGGAGCTGCAGTAGCGTGCGCCTTAGGATCCCCTGTAGGCTGTCCATTTTAGCTCTTGGATATCTGCCATTTTGCGCTCAAGTCCAGATCAGGCCCTAGATATCTAACGAGCACTCTTACTAACAACTAAAGTGTGAATAGAACAAACGCTCTGCTGAGATTAGCGCAGTCCGTCCAAAACTCACATTCGTTCTCGAACAGATGGAACTGCATCCCCAGCAGAGGCACGGCCCGGCAGAAGGTGTAGGTAGACGAGGCTTTCTTTTTAGGGCAAAGCTTCAAGATCTGCAGAAGGGAAAAATCCAAATGCGGGCATGAAGAACGCTGGGCGCGCTCATTAAAGACGGGCATCTGTACACCTGAGTAATGAGTCCCAATGCTCAATGACACTCACCAGTAGAAGGTCGTTAAACAGGAAGACCTCTCGCTGATGAGCCGCCTGTTTCTGCACCTTATTCACGTCAGTCACCTCAAAGAGACGGCTACAGCAAACCAGGCGCCTGTGAGGGACAGACAACACCTGACCGAAACAAGGACATCATTAGCCAAAGGGATCTTAAGGCGGTCTTTAACCTTCTATAAGTTCTTAAGCTAATTTAATGAAAGCCATACAAAGCAGTTTTTGCTAGACCTTGACTGAATTTCAGTATCAGAAACACTAAGATTGTTTACTCGTGGAGAAGAAAAAAAATATTAAAACAAAGAAAAGTTAAAGCCAAGATCCCACAAAACTTTTTTTTTTTAATCGGTAGCACGTTAAATATCTTTTAAACATTATATTTTCCCATCTATCCAAAGATTAAATGGAGATAAGAAAAAGATGGCTGCCATATACATAGTCATTAGACCTCAAGCAGGAGGGGAATGTTACAGATCAGAACTCAGAACTCAGAGGACTGTTCAAAAGCTTCTCTGCTCAGTATATCTTATTCCATGTAATTACCATGGTAGTTCATTAATAAAATGGAAAATGGGAAATATCCTTCATTGACTATACTTGGTGTATCCATGGGATATATACTTTAACTGGGTGGTACCTTATAAATAAAAGATAGTAGTAGTAATAATAATAACAAAAATAAAAATAATAATAAAGAAGAGGAAGAAGAAGACGAAGAAAAAAAGAGAAAAGGAGAAGAAGGAGAAGAAGAAGAAGAAGAAGGAGAAGAATGAGAAGAAGAAGGAGAATAAGGAGAAGAAGAAGAAGGAGAAGAAGGAGGAGAAGAAGGAGAAGAAGAAGAAGGAGAAGAAGGAGAAGAAGAAGAAGGAGAAGGAGGAGAAAGAGAAGGAGAAGGAGAAAAAGAAGAAAGAGGAAGAGAAGAAGGAGTAGAAGAAAAAGAATAAATGAAGAAGGAGAAAAGGGAAAAGGAGAAGGAGGAGAAGGAGAAAAATAAGAAGAAGAAAAAGAAAGAGAAAGAGGAGAAGGAGGAGAATGAGAAGAAGAAGAAAAAGAAAACAAAGAAAAAAAAAGGAGAAAAAGTAGAAGAAATCATGCAATAGAAAAAGAAGAGGAATGCGTGTAATGTTCCAGAATTTGAATTACTGAATATCGGTCTCTGCACATTCACCAGATATCCAAAAAACATTCAGCTCCTGTTTTCTACCCGTCATGAGATAAACTTACACTTTTCATGCCCACAATGGATTTTTCCACCTTCGTCACGTAAGTCACATGATCCTCGTTGGATTTAAGTTCCTTCTGCTGTATCCGCTCATAGATGCCAACGACCATCTCCCGGGGAATGTCTGCTCCGTCATCGACTCCTGGGAGGACAAATAAACAGCGATGTACCCACACACTGACACCATGCATGGATGACAAACCCAATCTCTACCGGTGGTCGCGGTCCTAACCTCGCAAGTTGCGGATGAAGTCTTCCAGCATCATCTTGCGGTCGGGCTTGATGCTGGGACTGTACATGTCCGTGTTGAGCAAGATGACGGCGAAGGCCAGGATAAAGATGGTGTCCGGGTTGTGAAACTGTTGTACTATCTCTGGGTTGCACATGCAGTATCGTTGGCTATGGCATCAGAGAAAAGACATGGGTATAGGATGTCCTCAACGCTCATGGGTGGGTCACATGGAACGCTGGCCTCACCTGAAGGCTTCAATCAGACGCTCCACCTTCTGCGCCTCTCCCTGCACGCGAATGTGGGCCTGGAACTTACGCAGAGCTTCGTCCAGTTCCATGTTGGAGAAGTCCATCTCATCCACTACACAGCTATGAGAAGCACAGAGAGAGGGGAGGACACAAGGAGGTCACCATCATTCACAGGAAAGGTAGTGTAGGGGGATGGGCTGGATGGAAAAGAAAGTGCTGTCTGGTTGGTCCTTTATCTTAAAAAGAGTATAGTGACCACCATTGGTTTTTAGGTACCTTATGGTGGCACTTAAGAGTACCATAGGGCTACCTTATCTTACCAAGCGTAGTTACCTTCTTAAGAAGGAAGCTACGCACAGACATTGCCCCCCCCCCTTTGCTCTCTCGTCTAATCTAAATCCCCCCCCCCCCCATTTCTAACTAAACACTCCGTAGTCCGCACGCATACGTAGTAGGTCATTTCGCAAATCTCCTCACCCAAGAAGCAGAAGCTTTTTAGGTGTGAATACAGTCCAGTATCTCCATGGCCATCTCAACCTACCACTAACTATGGGTTGAATCCTATATTTTCCAAAAGGGGGCACTTTCCGAGCGCTAGAATTGGAGCGTGGCACATTTGGTGGTACAGCGCATGTGTGGGTGCCACCATACTGGGATAGAAATAGTCCTCGGAGGGGGGAGGGATGTAAGTTGTACAGTCAGGGCTGAAATATCTCCATAGCCATCTCAATCCACTAATAATAATGGACGGGATACAGAATCTAGTATACACTATATACGTAACCCCTCCGCAGCTGAGGCAGCGCAATACTAATTTTGCACGTGTGGGGATAGTTCACTCTCCTCACACTTCCGTACCTTGATCTCTACCTTAACTTTCCATGTAAAATGGGCCCTGGGCATAATAGAGGATCGTATGTAAGCGCTTAAGCGACGTACGCATGGCGAGTTGTTATAAATCACGGCAAACAGCACAGAATCCAGAATCGTGCGTAACTTTTATTTTTGCCTAAATATATTTGGACATAGATTTGGTGCAGTTGCGTTGCGGCTGCAGCGCTCACATTCATAACCGCCATTTCCCATATACCTTACATGTGTTACCCTGCTCTTGTACAATGTATATGTATCTGCATTGAGCTTAGTTGCTTTGTGCACGTATGCTATCTGTCGTACTTGCATAGCGGTGGGAGTCGCCGACTTGAAATGCTGCTTTTAGAAGTACAGACAGACGAAAAGTGATTTTCAGCCTTTTGCTCATTTATATTTTAGAATGGATAAGTATGCAGGTCAGCACACTTACCCATTTAAATTTTAGGAAGCCGCCCGCCGAACCCGTCGCACCCGCTGCAGACCATACCGGAGGTTTGAGTAACCTCTCCGAGGACTTTTAGGGTTAGGGTTAGGCTCTGGGGAAGGAAGGGTTAGGGTTATGGAAGGGAAGGGTTAGGGTCAGGTTACGGGGAAAGGAGACTTAGGGCCAGGTTGTGGGAAGGGGAGTCTTAGGGTCAGGCTGCGGGGAGGGAAGTCTTAGGGTTAAGCTATGGGGAGAAGAGTCATAGGGTCAGGCTGCAGAGAAGGGAGTCTTAGGGTTAGGCTACGGGGAAGAGTCATAGGGTTAGGCTGCGTCGAAGGAAGTCTTAGGGTTAGGCTGCTGGGAAGGAAGTCTTAGGGTTAGGCTGCAGGGAAGGGAGTCTTAGGGTCAGGCTGCAGAGAGGGGAGTCTTAGGGTTAAGCTATGGGGAGAAGAGTCTTAGAGTTAGGCTACAGGGAAGGGAGGGTTAGGGTAATGGAAGGAGAGGGTTAGGGCAGCGTCTTCGGTCTGACAGGGATCGATTGCTTTGTCTCTTCGGAACTGGCTGGGAGCGTACGGCCCATTTGAAAAAGAGCCATTCTCAGCGGCGAGCACACCACTTGTATAGTCATCTAGAGATACCATTGCGTGCACTTTTGGAAGGCGAGCAGCCCTCACATATTTAGCGCTCAGATGTATGGAACGCTCAATGTGTTCCTCATTATGTCTAAAGGCAGATTCCATGCTTTGCAATGACTAGTCACATGGCAAAATGACAAGGGGAAGAAAGTTTGTTAACGCTATTAATAAATAACGCAACCCTTCAATGATATCACTGCAGAACTTTGGCAATCCTATCAAACAGCGTCTCTGGTTGGTGGGTGATTGGAAATAGAGACATTTGCATTGTCCCTAATGTTATCTGTTTCCTCTTAGTTCTGCGCTGTGAGGCGTGCAATTATCACTGAAGCCCCAGCATAAAACAATTCCATTTCCATCTGCCTTTTTTTTCTGTTTAAAATCATCTGCTTCTGCTCCATAATTAGATGATGGCTCAGTGTGTGACGCGGGAGACACGCTGAATTTTATTACATTTACAATCTGTCTCTAAAGCTCTGCTTTGTAATAATGTCCTCGGTTTTTACAATGATCTTGGTAAAGCCGCCAGCAAAGACCCTGAACGTGTAACGCGTGCTGACGAGCAGAATGACCTAGTTACAGAGCTCAGGTGAGGATCTCTCTGTTGTGTAATACAGAGGAGGGGGACAATGGGATTAAGCTCTACTCACTGAAGGTGCATGAATGCCTAAAAACCGGATTGGTGGCTTTAAGTCTTCAGGTGTCCAATCGGGGAGAGGGTTAGGGTATACAAGGTATTTGCAGATGACTCACTCAAGAACGTCACGGTTGAATTGCTTCTTGCTGTTCCCGAGAAACTCTCCAATCATTTGCCGGCTAAGTCCCTTCCTCTGGAGCAGAAAATGGGCCACCCCAATGGGGGTGTCTGGGATGAAACCTCGGGAGATCAAGAATTGGATGCCTTTGTCTGGATTCCTGCATGAAAGAAAAAAATAATACAGTTGTGCTCATTTAAACTTTTCCAAAAATCAGGAACAATTCTGCCATGCATGGCGGGCCCACCTCTGGGGAAAAGTTGATTAGGTCTTCAAAAATCATCAAATTATTGTTTACTTACCAATTAGAAGCTACTGGCTTCCTGCGGAGATCAGACAATGGAAGCTACAACACCCATTCAATGCCCCACATAAAGAAACTATGACTCCTCCTGTGAATTGAATGGGTGATGTCAGCTCCAGTGTTTGGTCTGTGCAGGAGGCCAGAAGCTAATTAAAGGTAAATAAACAAAGTGTTAATGATTTACTAATGGGCTGCAATCTAGCTTTCCCACCATGTTGTGAAATGAGCATCATAGATGAGAAAGTTTTATCTGAGCCCAGCTGTAGATTTAGATCACATGCTTAAAAAAAATGACTACTGTAACACACAACACCACAAATGTTTCTAAGTGTTCTTTCTAGATGACCCAATATGCCTTTGCCATTTCTCACACGTTGAACAGGTTGAGTCCAATACGGTAGAGTCTCTTCCTCATGGTGTCCGTGGAGAGGGTAGGAGAGCGGCAGCTCGCTGGGTTCTCGCAATAGTAGCGTGGAAGGCTGAGGATCATGGCTTGCAAAGCCTCCTTAGATGACACCTCAGACACGGATTTGGCAGAGGTGGAGGTGCTACTGCTGCTCAACTGTTCCGAGAGGTCTGTAGGTTCTGTTTCGGTTGGAACGGTTCCCACTAGTTCCTTGCACAGCCCATCTCCATTCACCTCAGGGAAGGAGTTCTGTATAAGGTGAGCTTCATGAGTCGGTCCCTCCTGAGAAGGAAGCTCGGAAATAATTTCTCCAACGACCCGTTCCTCCTCTGGTTTCGGGTTCTGAGTCCCGGCTAGACAGTTGGACATGGAGAGTGAGGTGGATGAAGAGACTGAGATATTGTTATTGTCTATCTGGACAGTGACGTCTCTGAAGGCCATCATCAAAGTGCTGCTACTCTTAGGCAGAGTCCCTAGCTGCCCTTCCTCGTTATCTCGCTCTTCCAGTTTAGGTGGCTCGAGTTCTGGGTTCTGCTGCATAAAGGCCTCCCGGATTTGGTAGGAGCCAGCTTCAGGGAAGGCACACATGGTCTTCAGGCTCCAAGTGCTGAGAGCGTCATCGATAGACTTGGCAAGAGACTGTACCTGCTCAGTAAAGGAGTCCTCAAGTTCGGTTAATGCCCCGCTGATGGTGGCTGGAAGAGAAGGAGACCTAACCAAAGGGATTCCCACCAAATTGTAGCTCTCCAGCAAAGCCTTTTCGGCAGAAGGGAAAATGTCCGGGTTGTGCACCCGCACTTTGCGCAGGGAGATGCGACGAGGCAGGCGGCTTTGGAGAAGAGAGTCTCTGATCTTTTCAAAGTTCTTGCTGAGTTGATATTGGCGAAAAGCGGTTTGGATGGTGCAGGCTGCTCTCCGAGACACCAAGTGACCTCCATATTTGTGCTCCAGCATTTCAATCTAGTAAACAGAGAATCAGTTTCAACTTTACAGGTCAACAATTTCAACCAAAGAGTGAAATAATTACAAAAGTAGTTTTTTAGGAAATTTAAGGATCCTATAGAGATATTGGCTCCCCCCCAGCAAGACATAAAACATAATCATGTGTCCTATGCTAATGTGCATAAAAACTTTTGATATTTTGTGGAAATATTATCTTATCCCTACTTATTTCATGTCCGTACCCTCTAACATTCTCCAGGCTCCGACCTACAGAAAACAGTATGAGCTGGATCTAGGCTTACAATTTTCTCCATCCCTTGCATTGGTTTCAAAAGTTCTGTGCCCAGCTTTTCGTAACTACCCACGCCACGCCTTGGCACCAACTGCGCTGGAACACATTTAGCCACATCCAGACATAAGAGCAACGAATTAGATCCAGAGTTCTAAAAAGTGGATGTTTTCACAGGGGTCGAATTGGAAAATGTCTGCCTTTGCGACTTGCACATGGGCACGCAGAGAGCGCCGCCAATAGAACGCGAAACCAATCGATCTATGCTCGTGATATTCAGACATGCAAATGTGTTGATGTAAACGGTGGTAACATCTATCAGAACGTTAGCCGCCACAGATTGAGTTGTGATTGGGTGTGAATTGGCTGTGATTGTGTGCACATAGTTTATGCTCAGTGCAAAATCACGCTAAAATTTGCTAGCACGCCTCGAGTCTCATTGGTGAAGGTCTCTTTTCAAGGGCGGAAGATGACACACTTGGGTCAGATAATAAGGAGGTGGGGACCAAGTCTGGGTGGGTGGCATTGGGTGGGGCCAAGTGGGACTGGAGGTGGAGTTGGACAGGACTGCTACCTGATAGAAGCTGTAAAGGGCTGATAGCTTAAAACAGCACTCGGCGCTCCATGTATGAGGGCTGAGCGCTACAGCGCTATACATACATACACTCATACATGGAGCTATACATACACTCATACATGGAGCT
>WWET01001431.1:95048-107569 GCA_011038615.1 Limnodynastes dumerilii | reverse complement strand
CATACATTGAGCTATACATACATACACTCATACATGAAGCTATACATACATACACTCATACATGGAGCTATACATACATACACTCATACATGGAGCTATACATACATACACCATACATGGAGCTATATATACATACACCATACATGGAGCTATACATACATACACTCATACATAGAGCTATGTATACATACACTCATACATAGAGGGAATGTTGAGCGGAGAGCTCACAAAGATGTTGAATCCTATCTCATCGCATGCGTCAAATGGTAGTGAGTCCATAGTGAATAGGTACAGATACGCGCAATTCATGGTTACACGCAATCCAGGCTCCAACCACTCAAGGTGTGATGCAGTTAGTGCAATGATGCTTTTAACTGAGGGGGCGGGGCTGAGGTGACAAGTGGGCGTTCCCTTCTTAGTCAGGTGTCAGTATAGACATTCCCTCTCTCTGTGCACCCATCCAGACATAAGACAAAAAAGGGTGGGGCTGAGTTTACAGGTGGGCGTTCCCTTTTAGTCATGTGACAGTATAGGCGTTCCCTCTCTCTGTGCACCTATGACATAACACAGAGGTGCAGTGTAAGAACCAGTCAGGCGTTGGGTTTTTTCAATTTGGAATAAAGGCCAGAACGCGGCATAGAATGAATGAATAACAATCATCAACAATTTTTGGGAGAAATGTTTGTAATAAGTCATTTTTTAAAATTTCCACTGGTGGTTACCATAGTAACAGATTGCTGGATGCACTGGAATAGAGCATTTGTACATGGTGGAATGGGTCATGTTGGAGGATCTGATGGTGGATGCATGCATGTGTCTGTGGGGCCCCGTCCCACGTGACGTCACCGGTATCCAGACCTCTGTATCAGGTCCAAGGTCGTCTTAGAGCCTCTATCATACAAGACACGAGGCCCTCACTCCATACATAATCTTACACTCTCTTTGCTTCCTACGCTCTCGCTCATTGTGTTGCGCACTGGGCTGTCTCTGTCACATGCCGGCGCTCTCTTTCACTCACTCCTCCAAGTGTTTCTGTGAAGCTCTCCAGAGGATTTCTAATGCTTCGTTACTGAAGCTTTTTCCAGGTTAATTACATGATACAGATGGAAAATCAAGTTTAATTTCATGCAGCGGAAATCTGAGGAAACAGCAGCCAATTAACCCCTAAATTACCATAGAAGCATCTTATAACAGCAGGAAATGATAACGGCTTTTATCACAAATGAACCTGTGGGTGTTTAACAAATGCGATCTGTATGTTCCCAAACCCAGCATTATTTACCTCTGATCCCCCGCCCGCTACTCATGTTCTACTGTATATTCCTCAACCCCATATACACCCATCTACCCCATATAATCCCATCTCCACCCATGAACTATGATCCTCCACCCCATCTACACCATATACCCCCATCTCCATCTATATACACCTATCTCCACCCATGAACTATGATCCTCCACCCCATCTACACCATATACCCCCATCTCCACCCATGTACTATGTTCCTCCACCCCATATACCCCATCTCTACCCATGTTCTCTGTTCCTCCAACCTATCTATCTCTACATCTCCATCCACATTTTCTGATCCTCCGCCCTCTACACTCCCATCTATCCCTCCATCTCCACCCATGTTCTATGTTCCTCCACCCCCTACACTCCCATCTATCCCTCCATCTCCACCCATGTTCTATGTTCCTCCACCCCCTACACTCCCATCTATCCCTCCATCTCCACCCATGTTCTATGTTCCTCCACCCCCTACACTCCCATCTATCCCTCCATCTCCACCCATGTTCTATGTTCCTCCACCCCCTACACTCCCATCTATCCCTCCATCTCCACCCATGTTCTATGTTCCTCCACCCCCTACACTCCCATCTATCCCTCCATCTCCACCCATGTTCTATGTTCCTCCACCCCCTACACTCCCATCTATCCCTCCATCTCCACCCATGTTCTATGTTCCTCCACCCCCTACACTCCCATCTATCCCTCCATCTCCACCCATGTTCTATGTTCCTCCACCCCCTACACTCCCATCTATCCCTCCATCTCCACCCATGTTCTATGTTCCTCCACCCCCTACACTCCCATCTATCCCTCCATCTCCACCCATGTTCTATGTTCCTCCACCCCCTACACTCCCATCTATCCCTCCATCTCCACCCATGTTCTATGTTCCTCCACCCCCTACACTCCCATCTATC
The DNA here is from genome assembly GCA_011038615.1 of Limnodynastes dumerilii. Lineage (NCBI taxonomy): Eukaryota > Metazoa > Chordata > Amphibia > Anura > Limnodynastidae > Limnodynastes > Limnodynastes dumerilii. The sequence continues at coordinate 105,358 of WWET01001431.1, read as the reverse complement.
CCTCCATCTCCACCCATGTTCTATGTTCCTCCACCCCCTACACTCCCATCTATCCCTCCATCTCCACCCATGTTCTATGTTCCTCCACCCCCTACACTCCCATCTATCCCTCCATCTCCACCCATGTTCTATGTTCCTCCACCCCCTACACTCCCATCTATCCCTCCATCTCCACCCATGTTCTATGTTCCTCCACCCCCTACACTCCCATCTATCCCTCCATCTCCACCCATGTTCTATGTTCCTCCACCCCCTACACTCCCATCTATCCCTCCATCTCCACCCATGTTCTATGTTCCTCCACCCCCTACACTCCCATCTATCCCTCCATCTCCACCCATGTTCTATGTTCCTCCACCCCCTACACTCCCATCTATCCCTCCATCTCCACCCATGTTCTATGTTCCTCCACCCCCTACACTCCCATCTATCCCTCCATCTCCACCCATGTTCTATGTTCCTCCACCCCCTACACTCCCATCTATCCCTCCATCTCCACCCATGTTCTATGTTCCTCCACCCCCTACACTCCCATCTATCCCTCCATCTCCACCCATGTTCTATGTTCCTCCACCCCCTACACTCCCATCTATCCCTCCATCTCCACCCATGTTCTATGTTCCTCCACCCCCTACACTCCCATCTATCCCTCCATCTCCACCCATGTTCTATGTTCCTCCACCCCCTACACTCCCATCTATCCCTCCATCTCCACCCATGTTCTATGTTCCTCCACCCCCTACACTCCCATCTATCCCTCCATCTCCACCCATGTTCTATGTTCCTCCACCCCCTACACTCCCATCTATCCCTCCATCTCCACCCATGTTCTATGTTCCTCCACCCCCTACACTCCCATCTATCCCTCCATCTCCACCCATGTTCTATGTTCCTCCACCCCCTACACTCCCATCTATCCCTCCATCTCCACCCATGTTCTATGTTCCTCCACCCCCTACACTCCCATCTATCCCTCCATCTCCACCCATGTTCTATGTTCCTCCACCCCCTACACTCCCATCTATCCCTCCATCTCCACCCATGTTCTATGTTCCTCCACCCCCTACACTCCCATCTATCCCTCCATCTCCACCCATGTTCTATGTTCCTCCACCCCCTACACTCCCATCTATCCCTCCATCTCCACCCATGTTCTATGTTCCTCCACCCCCTACACTCCCATCTATCCCTCCATCTCCACCCATGTTCTATGTTCCTCCACCCCCTACACTCCCATCTATCCCTCCATCTCCACCCATGTTCTATGTTCCTCCACCCCCTACACTCCCATCTATCCCTCCATCTCCACCCATGTTCTATGTTCCTCCACCCCCTACACTCCCATCTATCCCTCCATCTCCACCCATGTTCTATGTTCCTCCACCCCCTACACTCCCATCTATCCCTCCATCTCCACCCATGTTCTATGTTCCTCCACCCCCTACACTCCCATCTATCCCTCCATCTCCACCCATGTTCTATGTTCCTCCACCCCCTACACTCCCATCTATCCCTCCATCTCCACCCATGTTCTATGTTCCTCCACCCCCTACACTCCCATCTATCCCTCCATCTCCACCCATGTTCTATGTTCCTCCACCCCCTACACTCCCATCTATCCCTCCATCTCCACCCATGTTCTATGTTCCTCCACCCCCTACACTCCCATCTATCCCTCCATCTCCACCCATGTTCTATGTTCCTCCACCCCCTACACTCCCATCTATCCCTCCATCTCCACCCATGTTCTATGTTCCTCCACCCCCTACACTCCCATCTATCCCTCCATCTCCACCCATGTTCTATGTTCCTCCACCCCCTACACTCCCATCTATCCCTCCATCTCCACCCATGTTCTATGTTCCTCCACCCCCTACACTCCCATCTATCCCTCCATCTCCACCCATGTTCTATGTTCCTCCACCCCCTACACTCCCATCTATCCCTCCATCTCCACCCATGTTCTATGTTCCTCCACCCCCTACACTCCCATCTATCCCTCCATCTCCACCCATGTTCTATGTTCCTCCACCCCCTACACTCCCATCTATCCCTCCATCTCCACCCATGTTCTATGTTCCTCCACCCCCTACACTCCCATCTATCCCTCCATCTCCACCCATGTTCTATGTTCCTCCACCCCCTACACTCCCATCTATCCCTCCATCTCCACCCATGTTCTATGTTCCTCCACCCCCTACACTCCCATCTATCCCTCCATCTCCACCCATGTTCTATGTTCCTCCACCCCCTACACTCCCATCTATCCCTCCATCTCCACCCATGTTCTATGTTCCTCCACCCCCTACACTCCCATCTATCCCTCCATCTCCACCCATGTTCTATGTTCCTCCACCCCCTACACTCCCATCTATCCCTCCATCTCCACCCATGTTCTATGTTCCTCCACCCCCTACACTCCCATCTATCCCTCCATCTCCACCCATGTTCTATGTTCCTCCACCCCCTACACTCCCATCTATCCCTCCATCTCCACCCATGTTCTATGTTCCTCCACCCCCTACACTCCCATCTATCCCTCCATCTCCACCCATGTTCTATGTTCCTCCACCCCCTACACTCCCATCTATCCCTCCATCTCCACCCATGTTCTATGTTCCTCCACCCCCTACACTCCCATCTATCCCTCCATCTCCACCCATGTTCTATGTTCCTCCACCCCCTACACTCCCATCTATCCCTCCATCTCCACCCATGTTCTATGTTCCTCCACCCCCTACACTCCCATCTATCCCTCCATCTCCACCCATGTTCTATGTTCCTCCACCCCCTACACTCCCATCTATCCCTCCATCTCCACCCATGTTCTATGTTCCTCCACCCCCTACACTCCCATCTATCCCTCCATCTCCACCCATGTTCTATGTTCCTCCACCCCCTACACTCCCATCTATCCCTCCATCTCCACCCATGTTCTATGTTCCTCCACCCCCTACACTCCCATCTATCCCTCCATCTCCACCCATGTTCTATGTTCCTCCACCCCCTACACTCCCATCTATCCCTCCATCTCCACCCATGTTCTATGTTCCTCCACCCCCTACACTCCCATCTATCCCTCCATCTCCACCCATGTTCTATGTTCCTCCACCCCCTACACTCCCATCTATCCCTCCATCTCCACCCATGTTCTATGTTCCTCCACCCCCTACACTCCCATCTATCCCTCCATCTCCACCCATGTTCTATGTTCCTCCACCCCCTACACTCCCATCTATCCCTCCATCTCCACCCATGTTCTATGTTCCTCCACCCCCTACACTCCCATCTATCCCTCCATCTCCACCCATGTTCTATGTTCCTCCACCCCCTACACTCCCATCTATCCCTCCATCTCCACCCATGTTCTATGTTCCTCCACCCCCTACACTCCCATCTATCCCTCCATCTCCACCCATGTTCTATGTTCCTCCACCCCCTACACTCCCATCTATCCCTCCATCTCCACCCATGTTCTATGTTCCTCCACCCCCTACACTCCCATCTATCCCTCCATCTCCACCCATGTTCTATGTTCCTCCACCCCCTACACTCCCATCTATCCCTCCATCTCCACCCATGTTCTATGTTCCTCCACCCCCTACACTCCCATCTATCCCTCCATCTCCACCCATGTTCTATGTTCCTCCACCCCCTACACTCCCATCTATCCCTCCATCTCCACCCATGTTCTATGTTCCTCCACCCCCTACACTCCCATCTATCCCTCCATCTCCACCCATGTTCTATGTTCCTCCACCCCCTACACTCCCATCTATCCCTCCATCTCCACCCATGTTCTATGTTCCTCCACCCCCTACACTCCCATCTATCCCTCCATCTCCACCCATGTTCTATGTTCCTCCACCCCCTACACTCCCATCTATCCCTCCATCTCCACCCATGTTCTATGTTCCTCCACCCCCTACACTCCCATCTATCCCTCCATCTCCACCCATGTTCTATGTTCCTCCACCCCCTACACTCCCATCTATCCCTCCATCTCCACCCATGTTCTATGTTCCTCCACCCCCTACACTCCCATCTATCCCTCCATCTCCACCCATGTTCTATGTTCCTCCACCCCCTACACTCCCATCTATCCCTCCATCTCCACCCATGTTCTATGTTCCTCCACCCCCTACACTCCCATCTATCCCTCCATCTCCACCCATGTTCTATGTTCCTCCACCCCCTACACTCCCATCTATCCCTCCATCTCCACCCATGTTCTATGTTCCTCCACCCCCTACACTCCCATCTATCCCTCCATCTCCACCCATGTTCTATGTTCCTCCACCCCCTACACTCCCATCTATCCCTCCATCTCCACCCATGTTCTATGTTCCTCCACCCCCTACACTCCCATCTATCCCTCCATCTCCACCCATGTTCTATGTTCCTCCACCCCCTACACTCCCATCTATCCCTCCATCTCCACCCATGTTCTATGTTCCTCCACCCCCTACACTCCCATCTATCCCTCCATCTCCACCCATGTTCTATGTTCCTCCACCCCCTACACTCCCATCTATCCCTCCATCTCCACCCATGTTCTATGTTCCTCCACCCCCTACACTCCCATCTATCCCTCCATCTCCACCCATGTTCTATGTTCCTCCACCCCCTACACTCCCATCTATCCCTCCATCTCCACCCATGTTCTATGTTCCTCCACCCCCTACACTCCCATCTATCCCTCCATCTCCACCCATGTTCTATGTTCCTCCACCCCCTACACTCCCATCTATCCCTCCATCTCCACCCATGTTCTATGTTCCTCCACCCCCTACACTCCCATCTATCCCTCCATCTCCACCCATGTTCTATGTTCCTCCACCCCCTACACTCCCATCTATCCCTCCATCTCCACCCATGTTCTATGTTCCTCCACCCCCTACACTCCCATCTATCCCTCCATCTCCACCCATGTTCTATGTTCCTCCACCCCCTACACTCCCATCTATCCCTCCATCTCCACCCATGTTCTATGTTCCTCCACCCCCTACACTCCCATCTATCCCTCCATCTCCACCCATGTTCTATGTTCCTCCACCCCCTACACTCCCATCTATCCCTCCATCTCCACCCATGTTCTATGTTCCTCCACCCCCTACACTCCCATCTATCCCTCCATCTCCACCCATGTTCTATGTTCCTCCACCCCCTACACTCCCATCTATCCCTCCATCTCCACCCATGTTCTATGTTCCTCCACCCCCTACACTCCCATCTATCCCTCCATCTCCACCCATGTTCTATGTTCCTCCACCCCCTACACTCCCATCTATCCCTCCATCTCCACCCATGTTCTATGTTCCTCCACCCCCTACACTCCCATCTATCCCTCCATCTCCACCCATGTTCTATGTTCCTCCACCCCCTACACTCCCATCTATCCCTCCATCTCCACCCATGTTCTATGTTCCTCCACCCCCTACACTCCCATCTATCCCTCCATCTCCACCCATGTTCTATGTTCCTCCACCCCCTACACTCCCATCTATCCCTCCATCTCCACCCATGTTCTATGTTCCTCCACCCCCTACACTCCCATCTATCCCTCCATCTCCACCCATGTTCTATGTTCCTCCACCCCCTACACTCCCATCTATCCCTCCATCTCCACCCATGTTCTATGTTCCTCCACCCCCTACACTCCCATCTATCCCTCCATCTCCACCCATGTTCTATGTTCCTCCACCCCCTACACTCCCATCTATCCCTCCATCTCCACCCATGTTCTATGTTCCTCCACCCCCTACACTCCCATCTATCCCTCCATCTCCACCCATGTTCTATGTTCCTCCACCCCCTACACTCCCATCTATCCCTCCATCTCCACCCATGTTCTATGTTCCTCCACCCCCTACACTCCCATCTATCCCTCCATCTCCACCCATGTTCTATGTTCCTCCACCCCCTACACTCCCATCTATCCCTCCATCTCCACCCATGTTCTATGTTCCTCCACCCCCTACACTCCCATCTATCCCTCCATCTCCACCCATGTTCTATGTTCCTCCACCCCCTACACTCCCATCTATCCCTCCATCTCCACCCATGTTCTATGTTCCTCCACCCCCTACACTCCCATCTATCCCTCCATCTCCACCCATGTTCTATGTTCCTCCACCCCCTACACTCCCATCTATCCCTCCATCTCCACCCATGTTCTATGTTCCTCCACCCCCTACACTCCCATCTATCCCTCCATCTCCACCCATGTTCTATGTTCCTCCACCCCCTACACTCCCATCTATCCCTCCATCTCCACCCATGTTCTATGTTCCTCCACCCCCTACACTCCCATCTATCCCTCCATCTCCACCCATGTTCTATGTTCCTCCACCCCCTACACTCCCATCTATCCCTCCATCTCCACCCATGTTCTATGTTCCTCCACCCCCTACACTCCCATCTATCCCTCCATCTCCACCCATGTTCTATGTTCCTCCACCCCCTACACTCCCATCTATCCCTCCATCTCCACCCATGTTCTATGTTCCTCCACCCCCTACACTCCCATCTATCCCTCCATCTCCACCCATGTTCTATGTTCCTCCACCCCCTACACTCCCATCTATCCCTCCATCTCCACCCATGTTCTATGTTCCTCCACCCCCTACACTCCCATCTATCCCTCCATCTCCACCCATGTTCTATGTTCCTCCACCCCCTACACTCCCATCTATCCCTCCATCTCCACCCATGTTCTATGTTCCTCCACCCCCTACACTCCCATCTATCCCTCCATCTCCACCCATGTTCTATGTTCCTCCACCCCCTACACTCCCATCTATCCCTCCATCTCCACCCATGTTCTATGTTCCTCCACCCCCTACACTCCCATCTATCCCTCCATCTCCACCCATGTTCTATGTTCCTCCACCCCCTACACTCCCATCTATCCCTCCATCTCCACCCATGTTCTATGTTCCTCCACCCCCTACACTCCCATCTATCCCTCCATCTCCACCCATGTTCTGGAAAGAGGGAGGAGAGAAAGAAGGACATATGTGAGGGTATAGAAAGATGTTACCAGTTTTTCTGACCTTTTTCTAACCAAATCTAGAATAAAAACATAAATTCCCTTTTGAATCTGTTGACCTGTGACCTGTGACCTTTCAAGATCTCTGTGACCTGTGACCTTTCAGGATCTCTGTGACTTGTAGGGATTTCAAGAGATTTAAAACATGAGATTGCAACAGCGATGTTTTAATATCACGTTAATCCCTTCAACACTCATCCTTATCCATACCAAAATCCTGGGACTGAACTGCATATTATGGCCTCATCCCAGAGCTGTGCCCCGATTACACTCAATTTCTATTAAATTTGTACTAAGATTTTATCCAATATTAAATCAATCGTCTTTTGTGCACATAGAGAGGTAACAGGCTACCAAACTACTGAACTTCATTACTGCGGATCACTATTAGCAACAGTGACACCCCCTGTCAGAGGAAGGTATTACACCCAGTGACAACATTTAAAAATATTCAGTGGTTCTTATTCTTTCAAATGTAGCTTTATCACTGTCATGATTTAATGGCGTGCTCTATTGAGCAGTAATGTCGCTGAACTATAATGCATTTTGTATATTTACATATAACTCTGAGAAGTCGAGCTGTTTACTGAGATTTAATTGGTTCAGCTGTTTAGCATTAAATACCAATTTCCCCACCACTGTCTGTGTTGGACAATAAGCCATCGATTGCAGGAGCTCAGAATACAAATTAGACTTTTTAATGTACAAATTAATTCCAATCTGGTTCCTTATACAGCTTAAAGGCCACACTTTTTTATTAATTTATTAAGAAGCCTCTAGAAAATAAACACATGATGTGCATCCAATTTCCTGTCTCCCAGGAACATAACGTATTGACGGCCTGATTTCATTCTCGCCTAACAGCCTGTAAATAATGATTACTATTAGGACAAATCATCCCATTCCATCTCCTCGGTGATTGCTGATAATGTTCCCCAGATAAGCAGCTTGTAATAAATGTGAGATAACACTGATTTGTACGTCAGAATCCTCTTTGGCATTCATTACTGATATCCAATATCTGTGCCGCTAATTCCCTCATATCTTCAGAGTGGACATACGGGTGTTAAACCCTTTGGGTACCACTGAATAAATACCCAATAAATACCACATTCCTCATCACTATTGAAATGATAGTTTCTGTGCTTGAAACAGATCTTCTCCATCTGCTATTTATACGGCGCCACTCATTCTGCAAAGCTTTACGGAGAATATTTCTGTCATTCCCATCAGCACCATTTTAGATTATAGTCGTAATTCCCTAACACACACACGGACTATTTTAGACACAGTCTTGTCCAGGAATCGAACTCATAACTGCAGTGTTGTGAGGCGAAAGTTTTAACCACTTGAGTCACCATACTGACTGATCCTCCTATTGGTCAGTATCCTGCGTGGCCAGTGAGCATGTTATTTTAAGGCAACCCTCTTGCGTGTGACCGGGCGCAGTGGGACGGGACAATTACATCCAATGACACAACAGTTATTTTGACAGCCTCATGTCCCTGAAGCATCTGTATTCTTATTGATCCTTATAAATTAATAGTCAGTGTCTTCATTCTGGTTTTCTTTATAGATGGACAAGAGCCTTTATCTGAGACGTAACGCTCAGGATTGGATGTAAAACAAGATCGGATCATATACGTCAGTGCATAATCCTTATACCCTACTATGAAACTGCGCAATTAATCCAAGGCCAGTTTGCACGTCTTGGCTCCGATACTTTGGTTTCCAAGTCTTTGTTCTTGGTGTTTTTAGATAAAAATGATTAGGCAAAAAAACGTTCATTTAGTCCATAAATCAACAAAACAATAATTAACTATTGAACTTCCAAACACCCTCACTCTTTTTATATCAGGGATCATACCAGAGGGATAAAGCAGCTGACAGGCTTCAGCAGCCTGATTGGTGTGAAACGCGTTAGCCATTATGTTTTGAAAAACCACGCTCCATCCAATCTCCCAAAGTTTCCCAAAACTGGTCCAATTTTGGAAGCCTCTTGGACGTTCCATGCAAACAAGACATAAATGAGTCCCCAGCAAGCGGAATGAAGGAGAAATCTATAGAAATGACAATGAATGATGGGGCCGCGTCTGCCCTCAGAAGGCCCTTTGCTATTTTTGAATGTGGCCCAAGTAATGAACTCGTGCACCTGGGCAGGCGGATTGAGTCGTCGTTTAAATTAGCGGCTCTTAAATTAAACTCAGCCTCGCTGGATGGATGACATTTAAGTACACCGCGGCAAAGCAATGCGTGAGAACTACAAGACTCAGCATGCCCTGGCAGCTTTTCATAACTGGTGTCACCCGAGTAATGTCTCGGAGCATGGAACACGTATGTGCTGTTCTTGGCACGTGTGGGCAGATCATGCTTCGCCTCATCTCCAAGTACAGTGTAATCCCCCCGGAGAGGCGAGGAGGGGGTGGACAGGCGATAACACTTCCACACGTTGCCCACATTCTCCAGAAATAGACGGTGTGCGCTGAGCAGCATGATGGTAATACAGGGAGATATCGATTCTCACGCACAGCAGGAGAAAGAGCGTATCTCTCATATACGGATATCATCTGGATGTAAGGGTAAGGCTGGAGTATTTCTCTCGCTCCAATTAGCTTCCACCTCCCTCCCTCTCCTGTCCACTCATTCACGTTCATTACCTGGCTCACTTACTCAGCCTGGACGACCGCCACATCTCTCCCCGTCCCAGTATTAGAATGAGCCCCTCAGTCCTGGTAGTGACACTGCTGTGTGACTGATCATACACAGCACTGAGCACTGTTACCATACACCCTGTCTCTCTCCATAGTAATATCCCCTCAGTCCTGGTAATAACACTGCTGTGTGACTGATCATACACAGCACTGAGCACTGTTACCATACACCCTGTCTCTCCATATTCATAGTAATATCCCCTCAGTCCTGGTAATAACACTGCTGTGTGAATGATCATACACATCACTGAGCACTGTTACCATACACCCTCTCTCTCTCTCTTCATAGTAATATCCCCTCAGTCCTGGTAATAACACTGCTGTGTGAATGATCATACACATCACTGAGCACTGTTACCATACACCCTGTCATAGTAATATCTCCTCAGTCCTGGTAGTGACACTGCTGTGTGACTGATCATACACAGCACTGAGCACTGTTACCATACACCCTGTCTCTCTCCATAGTAATATCCCCTCAGTCCTGATAGTAACACTGCTGTGTGACTGATCATACACAGCACTGAGCACTGTTACCATACACCCTG
>WWET01001431.1:54175-72515 GCA_011038615.1 Limnodynastes dumerilii | reverse complement strand
TGCACCCTCCTCCATCACACCCCCTCCGCCACCACAGCCTCCACCACTTTCCATCCCACCTGTGCCAGGCGGAACAGACCACCAGACAGGAGACCAGGGTAAGAAGGCATCCATCGCCGGTTATGGAGGCGGAAATTCATCACAACACGGCCTGTTTTAGCATTTCCTTATTAAACTATTTCAGTTGCTATGAAGTTTACAATTTAAATTGCCAGACTGTAGCCCTCATGGACTCCAGCTAGTCCTCTAGGACTCCCGTTAGGACTCCAGCTAGCCCTCTAGGACTCCAGCTAGCCCTCTAGGACTTCAGTTAGGACTCCAGCTAGCCCTCTAGGACTCCAGCTCTATGGCACAATGTAGACTAAAGCGTCTAAGGATATGCTCACAAACACTGGGCCTGGATGGAATAGAATACATGATCCCCTGATGTAAGCCTCAATACTAGCCAGTGTGTTGTGCTTTAGTCCTATGACTGGTGAGTTGGGGAATTGGTTGATCCTCCATTGGGTGTAGGACACAGATCTGCATTAATGGCTCAGGAGCCTTGTACAGTCTGTTACTGGTTATTGGCAGTGTTGCTGGGGCATTTTCTTTCCTGTGTTTCTCTTGTTAGCAGATTACCCCCCTCCCGGCCTTTTATGTCCCTTTGCATTTACCTATGAATTGATCTGAGCAACTTCCATTTTGTGTTTAGTAGCTGAGGAATCCCGAGTCTATTATTTACACCCTGTCTCACAATTCTGCCTCCCGCCCTTTTATTACCAGCCGCAGAAAAAGGGGCCCCTAAGGACGTCAGTCCCTCTCATGGCCGGGCCTCTCTACTGGAGTCCATACGACAGGCGGGAGGAATCGGGAAAGCCAAACTGCGCAGCGTGAAGGAGAAAAAGCTGGAAAAGAAAAAAATGAAGGAGCAGGAACAAGGTGGGTTAGAATGCGCTATAACCCCATCCCTTCCCATCCTGTGCTCTAATACAATCAGTGCTTGCTATTCTCTGGGTGTCCAGAAGGGGTCGCTCAACTGACTTTCTCCATTTTGTTCTATTAACCTCTATTGTTACACTTCTATCGAAGGTTCAGTGCGTTGACTGCAGCCATTGTTTTTCCACGTTTACCTTTATTTGTGACTCCCGGCTCTGGGGACAATAAGTTATGATCAGGTTGTGAAGTTCGGAGCTTTGTCATGTTTAATATGCAAATATATTCCCCAAATGACCCAGATACCAGCTGCAAGGCAGAGATAAAGCTGCTGGAGTGCTGCCTCTTTGCAGAGCTGTGTGACGGGGTTTCTGCACCACGGTTGCAGGGTTGGAGCCAGCTTATGCATTATTGATAAGAGAACGCTGCTGGTTCCGGATGGTGGGAGTTGTAGTTTAATCCTCTCTAGTCCTGTCACCAGTTTCCTCTCTTGCAGTGATTTCCACAGGAGGTGGAGGCGACCTCATGTCTGATCTCTTCAACAAACTGGCGATGAGACGCAAAGGTGAGTGACAATGGAGGCATTTTTAGTGTTCTCGCAGCTGTCTTGTTGTTTTCATGGCAACCACAGTCACTTAGCACATTGCACACTGAGCAGGGAGCTCTGACAACCAGTCTCCTCCATCAGAACAAATATTGCTCTCACTCAATGCTTATTAATAGGCACATCAATATATCTGACCCACTGGAAGTGCTTATCGTGTAATACCAGCCTGTCCTTTCTCTGTTCCTGCACGTGGTCACATGGGCTCACACACTGTCATGGCGCCCTGACAAGCTGCCGTGGCTTAATGTGTTGCTTTATTGGCTCTGAGATTCTGGCCACGCCCCCTGCTCAGACAGCGATACAGGAGGTGTGGCCAGAGCCATCACTGGTAATAGAAGTATGGAGTCACCGTGCTGCCCAGTAGTTAGCATTGCTGCCAGATTCTAGGTCAGGGATGACCAATCCCATCACACCTAAAACGCTGGAATTTTTTTTCGTGGTCATTTGCCATGTCAGACGTTGATTGCGATTTACTGGTAGATCACAGGGCATCCTCCAGCAGGTTGTGACCAGTGATAGGAAACTAGCTCCCTGTAGAGCAGTATGAGGGCAATGTCATGGCGGGAGCGCATGTTTGATAGGATACGTTACCATGTGCTTACCTGTCCGAAGGGTGGGAGCTTAACACCGCTGGATCGCAGGACACCAGATCCTCAGTGACGCTGGATAAAAGAATCTTCCAGCAACTGGGACTCCTGCTTGAGTGTTTAGTGCTCGATCAGGACACACACTACAGGATACTCGATATGTGTGACGGCCGAGTATTCTATTCATTGCGGATTTTAATGCTACTTTTAGGTTTAGGCTGCAGTGAGGGCACAGTTAGTATTAGGCTGTGGAGAAGGGATGGTTAGGTTTAGGCTGCGGTGAGGGGAGGGTTAGTCTGACATTTTACGATAACACTAAGGTCAATGTAATAATACTCTGGTCCTTAGTGTTGTCCAGTCAGGCTAATGTCGAGTGTATGAATGTTGCAAGGACTATAGATGCTGTACACCACACTTCATAGTATATTAGAGCAGCCGCTGCACCCACGTTAATCTAATCACTGGAAATGAGACGCTACCTAATAAGACTGAGCATTGGCAGAACATCGCAGGGCAGAGCAAAGGAGTCTATTCCATAAGGTGCGCTCTCCGCAGGATCTGGATACTGTCAGGATGGAATATTTCGGTTCCTCCGAGTATCCCCTATGGAATAGACGGCTTTATCTCTTGTGGTTTTCTTGTGACCCGGGTAAGCCATGTAAGAGCTGTGTAAGCGGGCGCGGGCACACATGGATTGGCCGGATTATCGTATAGTGTATACATAGCTTAAGGAGAGGCAGAGAGTGTGATATACATGAATTACAGGCTATTATGATCCTCATGGAAGTATTTGTTTCCCCCCCAGGTATCTCTGGGAAGGGGCCGGCTGCCGGCAGTGGAGATTCTCCTGCTGGAGCTTTTGCACGGATCTCGGACACTATCCCACCCTTACCCCCACCCCAGGTGACGCCAGGAGACGGGGATGAGGACGACTGGGAGTCATAGGGTTAACCACTATCCAGCCGGGTTCATGGACATCCACCCCATGTTCTTTTCTTTATTAGTTTACTAACTATCGTTATTCATTGGAAGACTATTATTTATCCCCCTTGTGGAGTGATTCAGCGCCCCCTTGTGATCAGGGCTAGAAGTACACTCTGTTTGGAACTCAGAAATACTTTAAACGAAGGAAAGAAAATTCTGCTTCATGGTTTCTGTATCACAGAAGTTAACACAGGTCTGATATCCACCTATCAGCTCACATACCTACACTCCTTACTAACCCACCTGCATGTCTGAGAATGTACACGTTGTGTTCTTCATCACACAATAAAATTACTTCCTTTGTCTCCTGGGTCAGGCTGTGACATTATATTATATTCCTCCCCACTGCTAATCTGTACTCCCCGTCTACAGCTCTTTCTATCCGTGTATAGATCTCATCAATATACCTGTTATTGTGTCACTACAATAATAAATCTGTACATTTTCTATAAGAAAAATAACTATTGCATCTATCATTATTGACATTTCCGGCCAGAAGGTGCATCCAGTATACAATATAACAAACGTTATTTATATGACTAAACAGGCCAGGGAAAAAGATCGTCATTTAAGTGGAGATAACATTTAATCAACTTATATTACAAGGTCACCTATACTTGGTGTGAAAGGGTATCATGAACGTGGCATCAGGTATAACTTATGTGTAAAAACTGATATAAAAAGTCAAAGGTGAACAGGGAAGACGCCATTAGTCCTTGCGAAATTAGTCAGCGACCAGTAAATTCCTTTGTGACTGTGACCTGATGACAGTGCAGCACCTCCTACCTGTGGTGTATGAGTACTACACCAAAGTGCCATTGGTAAATTACTGCAGCCGGTTATAGGAAACAATGTAATTCAATAAATAACGTAAACAAAGTGTTGTCCAGTGGAAGCAGCAGCTAAAATCCAGGGAGTGGAACGATACGATTAGGGTGGAGACGGTGAGTTCTTCAGCTGAAAGAACTGTGGAGAGAGAAGCTGCGTTAGCGCCAATTGCAATGGATTCTAAGTCACGTAGTTACGTGTGAAAGACGCTGACCTTCCGTATGGAGGCAAAAGCAGGGCCGAAGGTTGGTTTTATTTCCGTTCTGTTGCGGATCCACTGGGGCAGCTTTCTGAGTATAGCGGGACGGGAATACCTGTGGTCTAAGAGGACAATGCTGGCGTAGTCCCCGCGGTGTCGAATCGCTCGTCCTAACAGGACAACAAAATAACGGGAATCACCGGGGTAAATAACACCAGGACCTGCTACAGACCTACACGCAGAAGCTCTTACCGATAGACTGGTTGACTGCCTTCATGCAGAGGTTCTCGATGAGCGATTGTCCCGCTGACACTCCATTTGTCTTGGGCTGAGTAATAAATACAAAAGAAATATGGGACAAATAAGTAACCGTCCTCTGTGCCAGATTAAACCCCCAGACAGTCAAAGCCCGGGCCCCCCACGCGAATTATCTCCTAATAGGATTTCCATTTCACCAACCAAAAATTTTAATAAACAGTATTTTCCCTCCAGAGTCTGTAATGTAAAGTTTCCAATTCTTTGAGTTGATTATTTTTTCATTCTTTTGGAAAGATTTACTGTAACTTTCTTTCAAGATCAAATCAATAATATTATGATCCGTTGTTGCGGGCCCCTAAAAGGGGCAGGTTAAGAAGATGAGAATGAACGGATTCGCTGTCTCCCTCGCCATGCCCTTGTTTTTGTTGTTAACTGACTTAAGAAGGCAAAAGGCAGCCTGTGCGTAGGTCTCTTCTTTAGTTGCTAAAGTACACACGTACTTAACACACCGTGCCCTGTCAGTGCCATTTGAATGCCTCCCCCCACTGAATTTTCTTATCTTCCTTCTTAACTTGGTCTGGCCACGCCCCTTCTTGCTTGTCTGATTACGAACGGCTTTGTAAATCGCTCTTAATGGATCACCGTTCCCGTAAATTGCGTAAATAAGCATGTGCAGTTTATCCGTTCCTAAAAATGCGCACGCCAATAGCAGCAGCTTCTTAACTACGAATCAGGTCCAAAGACCTAATCAAGGCCAGCGCCCCTCTACACTGACCAGAGTGTGGTCCAGATAGGACATCTTCTCCTGCAGCTCTGGGGAATGGATATTGGGGAACGGCATTCCCACCATCACAACACACCTGACGGAAAGGGGCAGAAGAAATAAGAGTTCAGTACAGGGAAACAACCAACCCAAAGTCAATGATGTACCAGAAAACACGAATGAGGATACCAGCAATTGCTGATACTGTGTGCGTTCACCATTTAGGATGTAGAGGATAAACCATCAATAAAATGCGCCATCCTTGTGACATCAGTGCCCGGACAAAAGATTTGGAGGGAACACAGAGAGAGGAAACGCCTACAATGTAATCTGACTAAGAGGGAACGCCCACTTGTCATCTCAGCCCCGCCCCTCTGCCAGAACCATCATTGCTCTTAAGTGTGGAAGGATTAAAATGCCTTCTGATTGGTTAGCACAGACCTAGCTCTGAATCCAAACCAATGCTATTATCAGGAATGTGAGCTGAACAGATCCATAATAAGATCGCTGGCTGCAAATGATCTTATTTATTATGACATCCAAGTAAACAGACGCTGCTCCATGTTCTCATATATAAACAACTAACGATCGCTACGCACCGGCCCAGGTCATCCGAGAAGTTGATTCCTTCGCTCATTTTCCCTCCGACAACAGAGAAGAGCAGCGCGCCGGTCAGAGGGCCAGGCGGCCGGCTGGAGATCTATCCGGGCGGAGAGAAATGTACAGACATGAAATAATATTACAGCAATGCCAGACTCACAGGCCAAGGACTATAAATAGAATCTAATCGAATACTAGACAAATACATCAAGCCTTTTACAGAACAAAACACACGAATGTGCTGAGATAGAGGTTAATCCCAGGCTACACACAATACATAACTTTACGGCATCAGCTGTTTCCTATGAGGGAATGACATTGTGTATGTTCTGGTGCAGACAGAGAGTATTCAGTGCAAATGAAGGGGAGAGAAAAAGTCCTGCTTAAAACCCCTTACACATGGCAAATTGTACTAAAGCACCTGATACGACCGTCTGATTCGCTAATTGTACCGTGTGTACAGGGGATCAATCACATCAGATGTGCAGCGATATATTGTGCAAGGTCTCATTCTTCGGCCTTCTCTCTGATATCAGCTGCATGGATGCTGGAGCTCCGACGGGTGAAAGAAGATACGTGTCTCGTGATGTGTATGCAGCTTACTGGGAGCAGATGCTCAAAATGGGAAATAAGAAACACAGAAGTTATAGGACATTAATCATTCTCCCGGTCTCACCTTGATGCACTTGGAGTAGTCGGACAGGACCTGCTCCACCTGGTTGGCTTTTTTTGGTTCCTGAAATATCTGAAAGACATCAGACAGAGATTGGTAAGATGTGATAACACCACGTTCCTGGACCCACTTTACCCAGAGGAGCCAGTAAGGGGGAGAGGGCCTGGCCTACCCTGTATCCTAAAAGTGGAACAGACAAGATGGCTGACGAACAGAAACCGGGCAGATAGGTGCATGCGCAGTAAAGAGATCGCAGTGCGTATGTGTTGGGTAGAAGGTGGAGACAATTACCCCTTCCTCCAATCCTGAGACCTGCCGGTGCTTACTGCCTACTGCTCAGTACTGGAGGTGAAGCATAAGAAATACATATAGTGTTTTGTAAACCTCAGGTCCTTGCAGGAAAGAGGGACATCACTGAAGCCTGGCCGGCAGTCACGGGAATGACGCTGGATTGAAAAATTACAGAGGTCGCCATTTTCTTGCTGGGATGTTATCTATCAAAATTGATATCGAGCGGTGAACTACAGGGTGTCCTTAAAGTCTAGACACATAGGAAATCTCATTAACTGCAAAATCATGTTGCAAAGCAGAAGTGTGCACAGAGATAGCTGCTAGAGGGTGGGTAAACTGCAGTCTACAAATAAAGTTGGTCAGGGATTGTGTACATCACGTTTGTTTCCTTCCTTCTAACACTAAAAGAAGAGTTAACGCGTTTCACATACTTTTTTCTTCACTGCCAGACGTTTTGACAGGCCAGTCTTCTCCCAGCGATCCAGGATAAGACTCTGGTAGTCATAGGAAGGAAAGAAGACCACGACTCCTCCTGGGACCACGTTACATAGGTTTGCAAGGATGCGGCCCGTCTCGTCCATCTGTAAAGACAATTTGTCCCTGTAACCGAACAAGTAATTTATGCTCAGTCTCAAAAGTAAGTCTCTAAACCAGGCAACACGCCAAGGACTGGTCAGCCGCTATAGCATATATGGGGTAGCTTTAGTGACACCTCTCAACCAGGGACACGGCAAGGAAGGAAGGGGGAGCGCACAACCTTTCCCTATAGCCAAGCAGTGGAAACATCTGAAAACTCTGACCAGACCTGACCCTGATCCAAAGACTCAAGCAATTCGGCACGTGGCAAGCTGTGCGTTCACAGTAAGTGCTGGATCCAGGGTTAGGGCCAGGCTGCGGGGAAGGGAGTCTTAGGGTCAGGCTGCGGGGAAGGGAGTCTTAGGGTCAGGCTGCGGGGAAGGGAGTCTTAGGGTCAGGCTGCGGGGAAGGGAGTCTTAGGGTTAGGCTGTGGGAGGGGAGTCCTTAGGGTCAGGCTGCGGAGCAGGGAGTCTTAGGGTCAGGCTGCGGAGCAGGGAGTCTTAGGGTCAGGCTGCGGAGCAGGGAGTCTTAGGGTCAGGCTGCGGAGCAGGGAGTCTTAGGGTCAGGCTGCGGAGCAGGGAGTCTTAGGGTCAGGCTGCGGGGAAGGGAGTCTTAGGGTCAGGCTGCGGGGAAGGGAGTCTTAGGGTCAGGCTGCGGGGAAGGGAGTCTTAGGGTCAGGCTGCGGGGAAGGGAGTCTTAGGGTCAGGCTGCGGGGAAGGGAGTGTGGGATAGGCGGCGGGGAGGGGAGTCTCAGGGTTAGGCTGCGGGGAAGGGAGTCTCAGGGTTAGGCTGCGGGGAAGGGAGTCTCAGTGTCAGGCTGCGGGGAAGGTAGTCTTAAAATGAGGGTGCAGGGAAGGGAGTCTTAAGGTCAGGCTGCGGGGAAGGGAGAGTTAGGGTAAGGGTTGGGGTTCATACTTACCATTCGCAGCAGCATCTTTTGTCTTGCATGGAACTGGCTGGGAGAGAATGGCCGTTTCGAAAAAGTTTGCAGCCGCGACCCACACCCCCAAGAATGAATTTAGCCACAAATAATAAAATGTATTTTGTTTTATTAATAACAATATAAAGTATTTTACACCTACACAACACCCAGCAGTGATTACATAATTGTGTTGTGATGGAAGTATAAAATAGGATGTAGTGTGTCAGAACCCTGGACTCGCCTTGTGGCTGCTGCAAACATTTAGCGATAATCTGCGCATATTAACGAGTACGTCCTTCCTATACCTTTACTGGGCTGTGATTCCCGACACTTGTGATTATTTTTAATCGTGTCAATAAAGTTACTCTTCAATTTGGGATCGGAGCAGATAACAGATAGCCGCTCCTCAACTTGGTGAGTGCAATCCTGCATATTATTAATACTGCAATCCTCTGGAAGGGAGCTGCTTTGGGATACCCCTTTTACTGTCTATACAATATTTAGGGAAGATTCTTTTCTGAGCAGCTCTTGAGGACTATTATTTTAGCTGAGCACACGAAGACGATTTTATTTTATACAAATTGATGTTGTTCTCAAAATACTGTCACCCAATGCATGAATAAATGTCCTTATGCTGCCCAGACCGTTTCCACAGTATAATAAACTTAGAGAACCCGTGGTTACCATGTCAGGCAAGCCCCTCGTCTGATAAGTGAACTCCATCTGCTGACTGGTTGGCCCACTGCAAAGGACAATGGGTAGAATATTTTCTGGTGGAATCACATGACCTGTTGGAAAAGCAAAAAGATGTCCATGTGTAATAAATGGCGACTGCAGAGAGAGGGCTTAGAGACGAGACGGAGGAGAGGCTCTACTCACCACAGGAGAACTCCACTATTCTCTCAGGCGTGAGACCGGAAGACAGCAGCAGCTGCTGTTTAAAATCAGAAACCTGCAATGACGACAAAGGGTTAGAAGTGCAAACAGAAACCCTAGACACAGAGGGCCTGATTCAGAGATCCGGAACTAACGATAGTTCCGTGCGTATATTTAGGGTCGGAACGATTTTGCATCAACTGCGCATGCGTAGTAATAGTGCAACGCCATGTTGAAGTTAAGGTCGGTCGGAAATGCCTTAAGGTCGGACTTGTGAATCGGGCGGAGACTAATGCGACCCTAAGTGCGGTGGAAATATACGGACCTAAGGATTTGCATAGAAATGGGCGGGGGGAGGCATTTAGATGAGGGAAAGTGGGCGCGCTTACAGAGTTAGGGCCCTAAATATACGCAACTAATACACATAGGGTCGGAAGTGAGTGCGGCCAGTTAGGGCAAGTCTATGGAGGTGGAAGTTTAGGTCCGGCCGGAGGTTGCGAGGGGAGTGACTGTTTATTCTGGTGGGTGTAACCTGTTCCGACCTGCCACTTGGATGCGTATATTTGCAGCCCGATCGCCGACGGATCTCTGAATCAGGCCCAGAAATCCTAGACACAGAAATCCTGTGGCTTTGTTTGCTCTATAAACCCCACAAGAAATCAGTCTCTCAGTATAGGAATAAGGCCTGTATTCAGAGTAACGGATGTATATACGGCCGGTGTTTATCGATTTTTACTACTGTCATTTTTTAACGTAATCTACGTATCTTTTTCTTACGTAGATTGCGGAATTGCGGTCTTTCAGCTAAAAAAAAAATCACTAAACACCGGACGTATACGTTATACATCCAGTACTCTGAACACGGGCCTAATTCCAAAAGTGACAATACGTCTGGCAGAAGACTTACGTACCCCAGATTAACCAATCACATTCTAGCATGCGTTAAGAAGTGGCAACCAGACTTTAATTGGCTGTCATAGAAGCCTTAGTAAATCTAAGCCCTTTTTTTGTTCAAGCTTTACAAAATCCAAGGTTATCCCTGTTTGAGAATGGATGAAGAGTCTAGTATAAGCTTGGCCAACCTGTGGCTGTCCAGGTGTTGTGAAACAACAAATCCCAGCATGCTTTAACTGCAATGACATAGTAGATACCTGACAAAGTATGCTGGGATTTGTAGTTTCACAACTCTTGTAGAGTGACCGGTTGTCAAGGTTTGGACAAGTGGCTCTGTGAATGACAGATGCATTTAAATAACGTTAAGTACATTTATACAGGGTCACCTGTTAGTGGCGGCAGGTTAGCAGCTGAGACAGTTTTATATGGAGATGGGACCGCATCAAGATTGGTGACAAGGAAAGAACGGAGCAAAGCTCCTCTCTCTGTGATTCACACAAGGGCCTATGCTCCAGCTGCTCAGTAAATCTTATCTGAACGATTCAGAACCTTAAAATGACCCAGAATTCAGAGCTTTCCCCCCGGCGAGAGCCCTCTACTCCTCATCCTCTTGCTGCCTTATCCCCTGGACGCAGACTGACATTTTAGGCAATTGAGACGTGGCATTTGCAGTGCACTCGGTGGCAGCGTTACTGATTGGATGAGGTCGTAAAGAGTTGTTAGGGAAATGGAGATTATGGAATAAATGGCTTCTGGAAACCGGGCACGCTGCCACACTGTGTGGACTAATCAAGAAGGGATCGGTCACACTTACACGTGTGATAGAACAACCAAGGCCATCCCAATAACGACAGACAGCCAGACTGACCTTCCTGTCCCTGTCTGCCCTAGTGAATGTGTATAAAGGCTTCATTGCCACCCCCTCCGTCTCCAGGATGTGAGGAGCGAGAGGCTCTGGTGGAATCTAGGTCACGGTTCTCCCCTCTCACCGGCTGCATGGTGCCTCCAGCGATGATGACAGAGCGACAGTCCTTCAGGACCTCCGTGAAATGCACAGATGGGTTCAGCATGAGAAACTTCAAGCTGCTCTGAGCCACGGAACCTGTGGGGACAGACACATCTCTTATGCTCTGTGGTTGTCATCCGTGGGCACGCATCCTACACGGAGATCGCCAGGCTTGCACGTGTTTCCTGTACCAGCCTCAGGGAGACAAGACAACTTCACAGAACATCATTGAGCGATTCCCTGCAACCTGTGCTGGTCTGTAGGACGGAGGGATTAGATCCCGGCCACCCCCCTGTCTCCCCTTCAGTCTATATGCCATTAAGAGTAAAGAACTTGGAATGATCCCCCATTCACTCACCTGGAAACCATAAACACCTGCTCACAGATACCTAATGATGAAGACGAAGCGACCAATAGGAAGTGAGCACTGGCCACCAGCTTAACAATAGGAAGTGAGCACTGACCTTGCAACTGTATGAGGACTCGGCCATCAGGGTTGGCGTTGGTCAACGCAAAGAGGAAGCCTTCGATCTGCATGAGTGGAGACGCCGTACGAGGTGGCCCGTTCTCCCCGGCAAACCCGTCAGGAGCTCCTGCAACCGATGTAAAGAGATTTCCCTTTAACCCCCTACTGTATGTTCAACAGAGCTGCAGTGTGTCCTCCAGTCAGTGTTTCGTGCTGCTGGAGACTCACCCTCTCCCCGGTCCTTCTGCTGAAGGGTCTGCAGGTATTGCTGTAATCCCCCCAGCTTGTTTCCCTCTTGTTTGACGCGACCAGCGTCTGTTTCTCTGAATTTCTCCATGAAGCCAAACAACTAAAACCAGAAGTAAAACCATGGATAAAGTGAACTGAAGCAACAGCAGAAAAGTGTCAAGACACTTCACAATGACGTACGGAGGGGATTGTAGCTCCTTCAAGACCATGTGTAGCAGCCGAGAAGATGACAGACATCCTATATGCTAAAAGTCAACTACAACGACTATGTCCTGACTGTACATCCCTGTGGACGGGTGTGAGTTACTGCTGAGAATGGCTCTATTTCGAAAGGTCCGTTCTCTCCCGGCCTGTTCCGAACTGGCTGGAAAATTGATTGCTTTTACCTGGAAGAGCAAAGCAATCAATCCCTGGAGCACTGAAGACAGAGATCTGAATGGTAAGTATAAATCTAACCCCAACCCTTTCCCTAATCCTTACTCTAACCCTCCCCTTCAATAACCCTTACCCTAACCCTAAGACTCTCCTCCCCGCAGCCTAACCCTAAGTTTCCCATCCCCGCAGCCTAACCCTAAGCAGGACTGAGGGGCGTGATGGGGATAAAAGCAGGACTGAGGGGCGTGATGGGGATAAAAGCAGGACTGAGGGGCGTGATGGGGATAAAAGCAGGACTGAGGGGCGTGATGGGGATAAAAGCAGGACTGAGGGGCGTGATGGGGATAAAAGCAGGACTGAGGGGCGTGATGGGGATAAAAGCAGGACTGAGGGGCGTGATGGGGATAAAAGCAGGACTGAGGGGCGTGATGGGGATAAAAGCAGGACTGAGGGGCGTGATGGGGATAAAAGCAGGACTGAGGGGCGTGATGGGGATAAAAGCAGGACTGAGGGGCGTGATGGGGATAAAAGCAGGACTGAGGGGCGTGATGGGGATAAAAGCAGGACTGAGGGGCGTGATGGGGATAAAAGCAGGACTGAGGGGCGTGATGGGGATAAAAGCAGGACTGAGGGGCGTGATGGGGATAAAAGCAGGACTGAGGGGCGTGATGGGGATAAAAGCAGGACTGAGGGGCGTGATGGGGATAAAAGCAGGACTGAGGGGCGTGATGGGGATAAAAGCAGGACTGAGGGGCGTGATGGGGATAAAAGCAGGACTGAGGGGCGTGATGGGGATAAAAGCAGGACTGAGGGGCGTGATGGGGATAAAAGCAGGACTGAGGGGCGTGATGGGGATAAAAGCAGGACTGAGGGGCGTGATGGGGATAAAAGCAGGACTGAGGGGCGTGATGGGGATAAAAGCAGGACTGAGGGGCGTGATGGGGATAAAAGCAGGACTGAGGGGCGTGATGGGGATAAAAGCAGGACTGAGGGGCGTGATGGGGATAAAAGCAGGACTGAGGGGCGTGATGGGGATAAAAGCAGGACTGAGGGGCGTGATGGGGATAAAAGCAGGACTGAGGGGCGTGATGGGGATAAAAGCAGGACTGAGGGGCGTGATGGGGATAAAAGCAGGACTGAGGGGCGTGATGGGGATAAAAGCAGGACTGAGGGGCGTGATGGGGATAAAAGCAGGACTGAGGGGCGTGATGGGGATAAAAGCAGGACTGAGGGGCGTGATGGGGATAAAAGCAGGACTGAGGGGCGTGATGGGGATAAAAGCAGGACTGAGGGGCGTGATGGGGATAAAAGCAGGACTGAGGGGCGTGATGGGGATAAAAGCAGGACTGAGGGGCGTGATGGGGATAAAAGCAGGACTGAGGGGCGTGATGGGGATAAAAGCAGGACTGAGGGGCGTGATGGGGATAAAAGCAGGACTGAGGGGCGTGATGGGGATAAAAGCAGGACTGAGGGGCGTGATGGGGATAAAAGCAGGACTGAGGGGCGTGATGGGGATAAAAGCAGGACTGAGGGGCGTGATGGGGATAAAAGCAGGACTGAGGGGCGTGATGGGGATAAAAGCAGGACTGAGGGGCGTGATGGGGATAAAAGCAGGACTGAGGGGCGTGATGGGGATAAAAGCAGGACTGAGGGGCGTGATGGGGATAAAAGCAGGACTGAGGGGCGTGATGGGGATAAAAGCAGGACTGAGGGGCGTGATGGGGATAAAAGCAGGACTGAGGGGCGTGATGGGGATAAAAGCAGGACTGAGGGGCGTGATGGGGATAAAAGCAGGACTGAGGGGCGTGATGGGGATAAAAGCAGGACTGAGGGGCGTGATGGGGATAAAAGCAGGACTGAGGGGCGTGATGGGGATAAAAGCAGGACTGAGGGGCGTGATGGGGATAAAAGCAGGACTGAGGGGCGTGATGGGGATAAAAGCAGGACTGAGGGGCGTGATGGGGATAAAAGCAGGACTGAGGGGCGTGATGGGGATAAAAGCAGGACTGAGGGGCGTGATGGGGATAAAAGCAGGACTGAGGGGCGTGATGGGGATAAAAGCAGGACTGAGGGGCGTGATGGGGATAAAAGCAGGACTGAGGGGCGTGATGGGGATAAAAGCAGGACTGAGGGGCGTGATGGGGATAAAAGCAGGACTGAGGGGCGTGATGGGGATAAAAGCAGGACTGAGGGGCGTGATGGGGATAAAAGCAGGACTGAGGGGCGTGATGGGGATAAAAGCAGGACTGAGGGGCGTGATGGGGATAAAAGCAGGACTGAGGGGCGTGATGGGGATAAAAGCAGGACTGAGGGGCGTGATGGGGATAAAAGCAGGACTGAGGGGCGTGATGGGGATAAAAGCAGGACTGAGGGGCGTGATGGGGATAAAAGCAGGACTGAGGGGCGTGATGGGGATAAAAGCAGGACTGAGGGGCGTGATGGGGATAAAAGCAGGACTGAGGGGCGTGATGGGGATAAAAGCAGGACTGAGGGGCGTGATGGGGATAAAAGCAGGACTGAGGGGCGTGATGGGGATAAAAGCAGGACTGAGGGGCGTGATGGGGATAAAAGCAGGACTGAGGGGCGTGATGGGGATAAAAGCAGGACTGAGGGGCGTGATGGGGATAAAAGCAGGACTGAGGGGCGTGATGGGGATAAAAGCAGGACTGAGGGGCGTGATGGGGATAAAAGCAGGACTGAGGGGCGTGATGGGGATAAAAGCAGGACTGAGGGGCGTGATGGGGATAAAAGCAGGACTGAGGGGCGTGATGGGGATAAAAGCAGGACTGAGGGGCGTGATGGGGATAAAAGCAGGACTGAGGGGCGTGATGGGGATAAAAGCAGGACTGAGGGGCGTGATGGGGATAAAAGCAGGACTGAGGGGCGTGATGGGGATAAAAGCAGGACTGAGGGGCGTGATGGGGATAAAAGCAGGACTGAGGGGCGTGATGGGGATAAAAGCAGGACTGAGGGGCGTGATGGGGATAAAAGCAGGACTGAGGGGCGTGATGGGGATAAAAGCAGGACTGAGGGGCGTGATGGGGATAAAAGCAGGACTGAGGGGCGTGATGGGGATAAAAGCAGGACTGAGGGGCGTGATGGGGATAAAAGCAGGACTGAGGGGCGTGATGGGGATAAAAGCAGGACTGAGGGGCGTGATGGGGATAAAAGCAGGACTGAGGGGCGTGATGGGGATAAAAGCAGGACTGAGGGGCGTGATGGGGATAAAAGCAGGACTGAGGGGCGTGATGGGGATAAAAGCAGGACTGAGGGGCGTGATGGGGATAAAAGCAGGACTGAGGGGCGTGATGGGGATAATAGCAGGACTGAGGGGCGTGATGGGGATAAAAGCAGGACTGAGGGGCGTGATGGGGATAAAAGCAGGACTGAGGGGTGTGATGGGGATAAAAGCAGGACTGAGGGGCATGATGGGGATAAAAGCAGGACTGGGGGGCGTGATGGGGATAAAAGCAGGACTGAGGGAACTAAAATAAGCCCTTCACCAAAAATAAGCCCTATGGTGTTTTTTGGATCGAAAAAAAAAAATAAGACAGTGTCTTATTATCGGGGAAACACGGTAGATGCGAGTCTCCGCACTCTGCCCTGCATTGAATACTTAGATTTGAGTCTGGTTGATGTCGGTCAAATATTGAATTTAGGAAATGTTTTACTATGGCCCAAGAGACTCAGGAATCATTACAGCCCTGGGCTCTAGCCTACAGTTTATTTATAGGACTAGGAGTTTCGGATCATGGAGCACATTCATGTTAC
The DNA here is from genome assembly GCA_011038615.1 of Limnodynastes dumerilii. Taxonomy (NCBI): domain Eukaryota; kingdom Metazoa; phylum Chordata; class Amphibia; order Anura; family Limnodynastidae; genus Limnodynastes; species Limnodynastes dumerilii. The sequence goes on along the minus strand of WWET01001431.1, from coordinate 56,675 downwards.
TTATATAGAAGGATAATTTGCCGATCAGCTGATATCACCCTGTGGAAGACAATTATCCTGTATATGTTTGGAACTATATGGGACATTCGTTGATCCATTTATACCCTTAGATTGCACCATCGCTGTCAGAATAGAGCGCTATATTGTACTTAGCCAGCGTTAGACTTATTACAGAACATACTGAAGTGAGTTTGTGAGCATCAGAGTGAGTGCAGTTGGAGTGAAGCGTTGTTACTTGTAATATTACTATGCCGCAGTTCCTTTTGATGTTTTTAAATTGCATATTGCCTTTATATTGCAAATAGATCAGAGGAAAGAACAGGTGACCTGTATTTTATGTGAATACAAACGGGCGCTGAATAATTAATGAGACCTAGAGCCAAACCACTTTCAGAAACCCAGCAATTTAAAAAGCTAAGATGTGTTGGGCCCCCCTAAAATGTGTATAAAACCAATATAAAAGTGCTTAGTGAAATGTGCAAATCCACATCAAAATGTGCAATCTCACCATAAGATCACAAAAAATAGGAAATAGAATAAGCGGAAATTAATAAAATAAAATAAAATAATGCTGATATTAAAAACTCAAAAAAACTAAAACAAAAAAAACAACTTTTCTAAAATGTGTATATAGCGACTAACTAAATTTAGTAGAAGATATAAAATAGGATATAAAATACAGCTCAGTTCAGACAATGAAGAGTCCAATATTTATAAAAGGATAAAATAGTCACTTACAATTTTAATATAATGTCCTAGACAGATTTCCTAAGAGTAGAGGCCCGAGGTCCAGTAAAGAAAAGGAAGGGTTCTTTCAAAATGTATGCGTGTATTTTATGTTTAGAAAGGGTGAGAGGAGTTGGACGTTTCTGTATGGAGCACGGGTAATATTATGCTCCTATATAGCAATACATACAGTAGCAGGTAATAATACACGCTTGTTATATTGGCACACGTGGCATATAAGACGTCTTAGTTCCTCACCTTTCTGCTGATCATACTCTTTGCACAGTAACGCTGCACCTACACAGGGAACAGATCACAGCCATTCAGACCCAAGAACATGTGTATTAACCTTCTGCAAATCAGTACGACAGGATAAAATATACACAAGGAAACATTGACTCCTAAACCTGTCATATTAAATTCAGGTTAAAATATTATTCATTTAGTTTTTATTTAATGCAATCCCAAACTGAAATAATGTTCTCCAACTTTTTAAGTACCAAGACGATTCTTAAGACCAGCAAATGGTAATTATGGCACTTTTACGTAGATAAATAAAGGATATATGACTTGCGCTAAAGACAATAATATCCACAACCTCAAATGTGAAAAATCGATTTATTAACATAAACTGTTAAAAACAAACAGCAATTTAGAAGCCCAGGATGTGGCTACAATGTTAGACCAGATAATTGCAACAATGATAATAAGATAAGAAATTGAAATGAAACTATTCAATGTCATAGATGTAATCAGCCGTAAAATGACTGACCAGACACTTGAGCTTTGGCAGGCACAGAAACGGCTGTACATCAGGATTTCATTTTTGTTGGTTGATGAAAATTTGACCAAGCACTTTCCTCTTAGAGGACGCAAAGTCAAAAGATGGACTGGTGTAAAACCTTGGTGTATTTACCGAGGCTCAAGTTCAGTGTCTATACTTTTACGTAGATGTAACGATCATTAAAATGAGGAATGCGATAAAACTTTTAGATTTAAACATTTCCACATCACCTGATTTTTAGTACAAAAGCCACACTTTTATGTTAATAAAGAAAGAAAGAAAGAAAGATATAAAGAAAGAAAGAAAGAAAGAAAGAAAGAAAGAAAGAGAATTAGTTGTCGCTATGTACCCTACTACACACAGCTAAACCCCCCTAAAAACAATCCTCATATTGATACAACACAGAGATAACACCTGTAACGTTTGTGAGGCTCAGACATTGGGAAATCTGTAGGATAGCTATTTAGCAGAGAACGATGCATAACATTATGCTAATATATAAATATTAAGCAGAAGTCAGTAGATCAATAATTGCATTTTACCAGAGATAGATTACCGGATTCACACCTAAGAAGCAGAGGCTTCTTAGGTGTGTAATTGGCTGATTTTTGCCACTGGGCATACATAGTCATTGTGACTAGGCAATCTACGTAGCCCTTAAGCATGTATATGAACTATGGATATATATGGGCATGGATATAAACTGGAGGGTGACAGGTACAGGAGGAGACATTATATAAAGGAAGAGGTGTAATAGAACACGAGGGCATGGATATAAACTGGAGGGTGGTAGATTCAAAGGAAATGTGCAGAAAAATTACTTCACTGAAAGGGTGATAGATAAGTGGAATATTCTCCCATCTGAGGTGGTTGAGGCCAATACAGTAGAACAATTTAAACATGCTTGGGATAAATATAAGGGTATCCTAAATTGAAACCCAAATTGAGGGTAAATAGGGTCTAGGGTCAGTATAGTTTACAATAAACAAA
>WWET01001431.1:22719-36952 GCA_011038615.1 Limnodynastes dumerilii | reverse complement strand
TCTCATCTCATATCTATCTATCTATCTCATATCTATCTATCTATCTATCTCATATCTATCTATCTCATATCTATCTATCTCATATCTATCTATCTCATATCTATCTATCTATCTCTCTATCTATCTATCTATCTCATATCTATCTATCTATCTCATATCTATCTATCTATCTCATATCTATCTATCTATCTATCTCATATCTATCTATCTATCTATCTCATATCTATCTATCTACCGAATTCCCAGTGTCTCACAAGAACTCGCTTGAGGTCATGTGATGCATCTTAGAGGAGCAGGGGAATCACGGACTCACCTGGACGCCAGTCACCTGACAGCTGTACATGGCGGTAATCGTGTCGATCAGGTTATGAGCCTCATCAATAATCACCACCTGGTCCTTCAGCTTGATCCCAGACGCCCGTCTGGTGGAATCGTGCAGCAACATTTGGTAAGGTAACACCACCACCTGGAAGAAAGCCGAAGACACCATCAGACAGGCAACTGCTGATCACAGGGCAACTACCCCTGCGTCTGGGGTGCAGCCATGGATAAAGACATTGCCAGCTGACTAAACTGCAACATGAGAAATAATCATCACATATTAATGTAACAACGTCATATACAAAACTTAGGGCTGTATACCATATACGTCCGGTGTTTAGCGTTTTTTCCTACTGCGCATGCCTAGTACATTTTTTTTACGTTATCTACGTATCTTTTCCTCACGTAGATTGCATAAATGCGGTCTGAAAGACCGCATTTACGCAATCTACGTAAGAAAAAGATATACGTAGATTTAATTACTAAATGACTACGCATGCGCAGTAGTAAAAATTGCTAAACCCCGGACGTCCATGTTATACGTCCAATACGCTAAACACACCTGCCTCTGTTTATGTTTCTCTTCCCGTCTCATAGATTGGACTAACTGATACTGTCGTGGGCACCTCTATTATTGCGCCTCGGTGCACACTCACCTGGGCGGCTGGTATTGCAAAGCGGCTGGCATAGTATGGGCAAGCTTTGACCACCCGGGCCTGGGTCACCAGCTGCTCGATGTCCTTCACCTCCACGAAAATCTCATTGCGCAAGAATTGCATTTGCTCGTAGGAATAGAAAGGACATTTGGGTTGTTTTGCTCGTCTCTTTTTCACACCTGACTCCTCCGCTTTAACCTCTAAAAAAAGGGGAAAGAAGAGGATTCAATACACCGGGAACGTTTAAAGGTGAATTACGATCAGCTGGGCTAAAGAAAGCCAAAAACAAAGGGCACAGGTGGAGGGCAGAACACATTACAATCCCCCAAAAACGTAGACACTATTGTGTCCAAAAATGAAACTCAACACTTATTAGTTAATAGAAATACACGTTGCATCACAATAGCAACTCCCCTAAACTTAAATCCAAAATAAGAAGCTGCCCTACCGGTACCCCTAAAAATAATATTATTCATAAACCTTTAATTGTTAGTATATAAAAATAGAAAAAGTATATTTATGAATTTTCAGATCCAAAAAGCAACTTAAGGGATTTAAAAATAAACAACAATGGGCAGTATCCCAATTTTTGATTTGTTTTGCTTGACGAGCAAAAGATTTGGATTGGTCAGACATTTTTGCTTCTGACAGCCAATGACTACCTTCATTTTTCTAAATTAAGCACATGGAAATTCACGGAAAACTAGATGATTATGTAGAGAGCGGGAACATCGATAATGTAAATTATACTACGGTGGAGCTCAGCCTGGCCCCTCTGTCTGAAGATGGTGGAAGTGTCTTTCAGTCTGAGGGGGATACAAAAATTCAGAGCCTAAAAGCCACTAATAAAACCCAGGTAGAAAAAGGTAAGAAACGCATGTGCAGTAAGCTCTGGCGAGCAGAGCTCTCTATCCTCGTGTCCTCCAATCTTATCTCCGTCCCCTCTGCATGGAAACGTTTTGCGTTTTTGTCTTGATGTCAACTTTGTGCCATCACTTGTACCAACCAGTGTGACATGTTTATGTTTGCTCTATATATTCATTTTATTTCTATGTTTTTATACGTTGCGAGTCCCCGCAGCGAGGGCTCGCACTGCGAATTAGGGACAGCCAAAAGATGTTTTTCGGCTGTCCCTATTTCGAATGCAAGCTCTTTCAGAATTTTTATTTATGAAAGGGGGAGTATGTGAATCGCATTCTCACTTATTCATTTTTGGAAGCGCCGCCGCCGGGAACTTAGAATTAGGCTATGGGGAGGTGGACACATACTTAGGTTTAGGCTATGTGGGGGGACTTAGGGTTAGGCTGCGGGGGGGGGAGACTTAGGGTTAGGGAGCGGGTTAGGGGAAACTCACCTTTCAGAGCACCGTGTTCAGTGCTCCGGGGATCGGTTGCTATGCCTCATTGAGGCAAAAGCAATCGATATCCAAGCCAGTTCGGAACTGGCTGGGAGCGAATGGCTCTTTTGAAATAGGGTCATTCGTTACGGGGACACACACTCGTTTTTATATTATCTGTACAGCACGGCAGACCCCTGGTGACACATTATAAAAAAAAAGGCTAATAATGATCCATAAGGATTTATTATAGCCACAGTTACCATCTGACTGTTCCTGGTGTTATAGAAGCGTTGGTGAATAACTAGATAACGCTAATTCTTTTTACATTTATCTTTTTAGGAGTTAAGGAGGTCTAGGGGTCGTTGCGGCTGCAGGGGTCAGGAATCCGCTTTCATTATTCGTTGCTTTGTACTTTTCTATGCGTGGGTCTTCAATGTTGTACTCACCCTGCTTCACCTTCTGCATTTCCATACAGCGATCATTGATAAGCTGAGTTGATCCAAGACTCCGCACCTCCTCATTCACACACATGTTCTGAAGACACGTAATAAATATAGAAAATAAAAATGGTCATAATATGCCGTGCGCCAGTCACATTAAACAACAAATGAATACATATAGGCTATCGTCATGGACTATAAATTGCTCGTCCATACTTAAGATTACAAGGGCAGATTTACTAAAACTCCTAAAAGGGATAAGGAAGAAAATTCTGCTTTTTAGGTGCGTATATTTAGGAAGGGATACACTGCGCAGGCGTAGTAACTAAATATGCGCAATTTACGTAGGACTTAAGAACGAAGCGACTCTGAATCACCATTATGAACCTATTTCCTCAAGGTTCGTAACGACTTAAAAATGAAGGGGGGCGTGCCGGGAAAACTTAGGAACGAAAATAAGAAGAGTGGGTGGAGAGAGACATTTAAATGAGGAACTCTGGCCGTGGTTACGCAAAATCATTCTTAATTAGTCGCCCTACGCACACAACTATGAACCTAAAGATAAAGGAGCCCTATGGCATTCGTAAGTCGTTTAAGAAGTTGAAAACCGGGGGGAGTCGCCTTGCTATTTTTTTCCTTAATTAAGAACCTTAATTATTTTTAAGTGTGAATATGATCCAAAGAGAGGTGTCCCAGCCTGTGTCCAGTCATATCCTCACAGTCCCTTCTCTAGTGCAATCTAAATCCTTTGTTGGTTTCAGTTGACTCGTTAGGATAAGACCGGGCTGTTTGCAACAGTCACTGGAAAGACGGAGCATTTGTTTGGTATAGGCAGCTGTTTCTATGCTTCAGGGATTAAATCATACATTTAAATTGCACAGTCTGGGATTGAATAATTGAAATGCAAGCACTCCGGCAATCCATTTTACAAACTGTTACTGTTAATGTTGTCAATAAACTCGGCATTTATGGGCCAGCAGTAAAATGGCTCGTATCCCAGCTCCAGATCCGCGTGACCTTGAACAAGTCATTGTCAACGTGCCTCTCAGACTCCAAAAAGTAAGTGGAAAGCTCGACTGGGCATGAAACGTGACAAAGACATCTCCTGGGTTCAGACCTGCGTCATATTGAAGGGGGCTCTATAGAAAGGAGTGTAAAGTACTAATAAAAGGGGTGATGCCGGATACCCCAAAAGTCTAGACTGGCGAGGGGTAGACGGAAGAAAGGAAAACATTTTAGTAAAGCCTGACGGTAGGGGATATGGCATGCGTCAAGGGGGGGAAAGCCCCCTTTTCGTAACAACCGCGGCCATTACGCCGCCGTATGAAGGTCGTGCACATGAGCACAACCTTCATAACAGGGAAATTACGTCCGTGGCGGTAGTAATTCCCAGGGCGGCCGTAGGTCTGGATCAGGCCCATCGTAATCAAAGCGATCCACCTGCCAATCTGCACCCATCGTGATAGGCTGAGCACAGCGGCGGGCAGATCGCTCATTAGGACTCAACCATTTGATTATCGGGTCTCAATGCGTTTTAACTATTTTGACAGCGCTCCGACAAGGTGACCGCCGCTCAATCAGTCTACAATGAATAATTCTCTATTTTATTTCAGTAGTGTTTTGGGGTTTTTTTCAGTTTAGAGATCTCGGACCGGATCCAGACTTAAGATCAGATTGCGAATGTTATCCCCCGTAACAGAGGTTAACGTTTGGAATGTGGTATCCTAAGCTTAATATTAACCTTTGATAAGCCGGCATTGCAAATGTGTGGCAAGAATCATTTAGGCAAACATCAATATTCAAATCAATATTATACTTTATCCTGTGCAAAGAGAAAAGAATTATTTACACAAGATCATGCACCTCTCAAACACACAACCATCGTCCGTATCTCTCTGTGTATATACATATAAAGATAGAGACAGAGAATAATGATATATACAAACATGGCACACAGGATACTTGTCTTCACAGATGAATTACAATGTGTAATGTCTGGTGTGCGTGTTATAATAAATATCAATATGTGGAGATTTGCAGCCAGACAACCCAGAGTCCATGAATAAAATTTGCAACCCTGAATGAATTAAATTTAAAGGTCAAAGACAAATAAACGGTGATTGTTTTAGAGGGGGGGAGGGAGGATTTATTCAGGCGGAATGTGAATGCGGAACAACTGCAAATCAATGAATCCTCGCCGAGCTTCTACCGGAATTCAGGGCACTTTTTCCAATCAGACGTGTCATAAAATATCCGCTCTTAAATTCTGAGTTACAGCCTGGTTACAGTGTCTGGCCTTTATATGAGGTAAGACCTTCTACATAGGGCAGACCGTCACGTTACTGCTTCACTGCTAGAAGTTATTTCATAGGTCCCACAACACACACCTGCAGACCGGCTAACCTCCACGTCTCCTTCATCCACACGTCTCTTTCTGATCACACTGTGAGATCATTCGGTTTAATGGTTTTACTAATAATAGCATTGTGGGCACCACTGCATACATTACAGGGCAGGTGATTTTTAGTGGTGGCAGAGTAGCGATGCCAAATGAGAGTTCTGTACAGAGACCAAGTCATTTCTCTATCCATCCGGCCTGGAATGGGGTCATTATAATGATGTGCCAGGCTGATGCATGGGTGAGTGGAAGTGGCACCTTGGAATATTAATCAGTCTCCGCAGTGACGGTGTCAGCACTTTACAAGTTTCTTCAACAAATCACAGCCGCTGTCCTGAAGAGGACATTAATCAACATTTATGGCACCTGGAAAATCATCTGTATGCAAACCATCGGCAGAGCTGCCTATAGACTGGGCCATTATCTGCAGCTGGGACAATAGCTGGATCTGTGCATCTTTTCTGACGACCATTGCGGAGAATCGCTCAGTCTCCTCACTTCCAATCCGCCTTATTGGACAGATTACAGCTGAGAGCATGGCCGACTTATCAGCCTTCACGTATATACCCCATATAGTCCACAGCATCTGTAAAATGAACCTAACCGCATGTGGTTGGAGTGTGGGAGGAAACCCACAAGGTCACAGGAAGGACATACAAACGCCACACAGATAAGGTCTAGTCCGGGAATCAAACTCATAACCTCAGCACTGCGAGACACCAGTGTTCACGGAGCCCCCACGGTGCCCCAAAAAATGTAACTGGTCATTGTACAGGACAAATGGGTGGAGTATACAATCCTGAAGGTCAGAGAGCTGACAGCTTCATAGAAAGTCTAAACGGGTTAATTCGACTTCACTCTATCTGACAAGGTTGTTATCTGGATTGTAATGCTGAGGTGTACTGTGTTCAGTATTACAATCATCCTAAAACTAGCCCCAACACTAAATATTAATGAACTGACTACTAATACCGCTCCAGAGGAAGGACAGGACAGATCTCCAGAGGCTATCACAAGAGAAGAGGAGAGAGGGAGTATACAATCCTGAAGGTCAGAGAGCTGACAGCTTCATAGAAAGTCTAAACGGGTTAATTCGACTTCACTCTATCTGACAAGGTTGTTATCTGGATTGTAATGCTGAGATGTACTGTGTTCAGTATTACAATAATCCTAAAACTAACCCTAATCCTGACCCCAACACTAATTACCAACACTAAATATTAATGAACTAACTACTAATGCCGCTACAGAGGAAGGACAGGACAGATCTCCAGAGGCTATCACAAGAGAAGAGGACAGAGGAAGAAGAGAGAGGGAGGATGAAGAGAAGAAGAGAGAGGAAGAAGAGAGAGGATGAAGAGAAGAAGAGAGAGGAGGAAGAGAAGGAGAGAGAGGAAGAAGAGAAGGAGAGAGAGGAAGAGGAGAAGAAGAGAAGGAGAGAGAGGAAGAAGAGAGAGGAAGAGAAGAAGAGAGAGGAAGAAGAGAAGAAGAGAGAGAGGAAGAAGAGAGAGGAAGAAGCGAAGAAGAAAAAGGATGAAGAGAATGACAGAGGAAGAAGAGAAGGAAAGAGAGGAAGAAGAGAAGAAGAGAGGAAGAAGAGAGGAAGAAGAGAGGAAAAAGGAAGAAGATAAGAAGAGAGAGGAAGAAGAGAAGGAGAAAGAGGAGGAAGAGAAGAAAAAAGAAAAAGAAGAGAAGGAGAGAGGAAGATGAGAAGAAAAGAGAGGAAGAAGAGAAAGTAAGAAGAGAAGCAGAGAAAGTAAGAAGAGGAGTATCCATGCTGCTGTGTAAGCTCAGGTGGTGTAAACCAAAACTTTGTTGTACATTTAAATAACCGACCCCCCCTTCCCCTAGCAGACACTTGTTGCCACAACCCATTCCGCTGCTGGAATAAGTTGTGAGATAACAATTCTCAGACTGCTGGACTACGCAGGTGCAGTTATGTCACTAGCGAGTTGTAACACGTCAATAATTATTTTTAAGAAGAGGGCTACCGAAAAAGGCCCAGTTTGCACAAGTCCACAGTGGTATATACAGTATGGAATTTATGGACAGATTGTGCGTCACACCTGAAATGCGTCACTTTAAAGGATAAGACAACTTGTGACGATTCTACAATAGAACATTAGTAACATGAGGAAGAAATACCTGGCGGGAGCCCAGAGACACCACTTTAGTCTCTTTGCCGAAGGGACTTTTCTGGAGCTCGTGAACAAACTGAGAGAGCTGCGAGTGTGTGCGGCTGCAGTAATAGATCTGAGAGAGAGACAACCATGGGTTATACACACACAAGTCACATATTACACAATAAATCCATGACAATATATATATTTCCAGGTACACACAAATGTCACATATTACACAATACATCCATGACAATATATTATTCCAGGTACACACAAATGTCACATATTACACAATACATCCATACACTGTGCAGACACAGCGACCTTTATTTGTAGACTCTCCAGCGGGATACGCTTCGGGCCACACTTAGACCCTGTACGTCAGGCTTACTTGCGCATGTGCTCGCCAGATGTCACCATACGGACCTCCTTGTGTCCGCAACTTTGTTCCATGCGCTAAACTCCGTAAGGCAAATGGGGGAGAACATGTATATTTTACAGGGAGGGTTGCTTGTACACACTGACCTACATGGAAACACTAAAGGCACCGTAATGGCTGCAAACTCTGCAAGAGAGAGGGGAGATCAGGCCCCTATTCCGTGCAGACTTACTGACCGTATCCAGACCCCCCCCAGACGCTTTCCATAGTTTTGGGGTTCTGTCAGTCCACATGAGAGAGGGGGGGGGTGAACTCCCTCTGTCACCCCCCCCCCCTCCCTCCGTCACCCCCCCCCCCTCTAGTGTGGAGACTGTGTGACTTACACTGCCATAGAATATCCTTCCGTCCAGCCGTCCATTCAACCACTGATCTGCTCATAAATACCAATACCCATCTGTACTGAACAATCTAAATGCTTCCCCCTAGAGTCTAGATATGTATTTATTAAAGGATTCTGGAATTTTATCATGGAAAAGAATATTCCCCCAATGTATGCTCCAAGACTAAAGTCAAAATTGCTGTCGTAAACATTAGAATTCTTTAATAAAGTCTATAAAGGATTGAGAAGTCATCTCAAACACATTAAACAAGAGGTGCCCTTGTCTGTACTGTGTTCCTCCATCTCTCTGACAACTAATATCATTTGCTTGGATCCTTGCCTTTTCCGATCAATAGGGTCGGAAACCATGCATTTTTTATGTCTGTGCATACTACGATCGCGGTGCTGGTATCTGCATCTGCGCGATACAGAGATGCTATTTTTATTTTTATTATTTTACAGCGGGCATAGATAGTGAAATGGGATTTCTGGATTCGGCCTATAATGTTTATAGGTTGCTACCAATGAAACATGGTTTTAGCTCAATAAATAAATGATTAATACGGCAATTAAGCTCACCTCGGGACTATGAGGCCCTGTTCTGCTTCAGAGGTTATTGCAGAGAGTGAAGTAACAGGAACAGCATTAAAGGTCTGCTAAACGGTCGCACTTTGGCTATCAGAAAGTAAATAGCAATATACTGAATGCAAATTACTGGTGAAGAATGAATAGTTCTTTAACCTGCTAGGGATCCACACTGCTGATCTATCACTGATCCCTGACACCGCTGCAGGAAACATCCCATCATACAGAATGATCGGAGCCTTGTTACTTACTTTAGTCACATGCTCTTCCTCAAAATCATCGTCCTCATTCAGTCTGTCAGCAGATGAGAAAAACAAACATATTAAATAATCAGGATAACTAAAACCTGTCTGTTTCATGTCTGGTTCCCAGGGTGGCAGAACCTGGAGCTGCAGGCATAACACCTGCAAATCTGTCACCGGGACAAGATAATTTATGAAGGATGGTTAAAGATTCATGTCAAAAGACATACAACAAACAGCACATCAGAAGCACTGTATACCCTCCGTCATAGGAAGTGATGTGAGAGGATTCAGGTTACATTCCTAACTAACGTTCTCCACATTTACATCTGGATCAACTATAGAACAATTAAACCCACACAATAAACAGTGTGATAGTAACGCTGGTCAGTATCTGTGTAATAATATAATAATAATATAATAGTATTAGAGATGAGAGGTGATAAGTAACAGTGTAATAGTAACGCTGGTCAGTATCTGTGTGCAATGAGCAAAAACGAAGTATTTTCCCTGTATACAAAGAATAACATTACTTTCACTCCCCTGACATTCATCAAAGCTTTACCCACTCTGGCTCAAACACAAACTTCTGCAGATTTTAATTGACCTGAAGAACAGCCAATAAATAACAGAATTTTTCCTCTCCTGATATTCTAATAATGTTTCATCTAATTATAAGCCTTGACCTCCTGACCAGAGTATTAAAAATGACTTATTGCTCTCAGAAAATGCCCTATTCTTCCACTTACTGGATCCACAGACACCTTAATTGTTCAATTTTATGTTCAATATCTAATACTCACATAATAATTATTCCTGAACAGCATGGTGGCTCAAGTGCTTAGCACTTCTGCCTCACAGTATGAGGTCTTGAATTTAATTCCCTGATGTGAATAATTGCTTAAAATCGTAAAACACTATGTAATGTGATGGTGCTATGTAAAACCTGCTAATAACTAATAATAAAACTACTATATTATTGTGAAATTATCAGAACACATCTGATCAGACAGATTCGTAATCTAATTATTAGTATTTGTTAAACTTTTTGTTTTAGGGGAAAAGGGAGGGGTGGGTGGTTTTAACCTATTAAATTATCATTAATTTATAAGGTGTCACACAGTATCCGCAGCGCTGTATAGAGGCGATATTTATTTATTAACAGGTTTTTATATAACGCCATCAGATTCCGATCATTATAACAGGACTGGGTGGTAACAGACAGACTGGGTGGGTAAGAGGGCCCTGCCACAGGCTTACACTCTATAGGATATTAGGGATTGATACATAAGGGAAAGTGCTATATAATCACACAAGGACCAGCCAGCTTGCATGGTAAAAGTGCTCAGTGCTGTGTATGATCCAGTCACACAGCAGTGTTAGTACCAGGACTGAGGGGATATTACTATGGAGAGAGACAGGGTGTATGGTAAAAGTGCTCAGTGCTGTGTATAATCCAGTCACACAGCAGTGTTAGTAACAGAAACGAGGGGAATAGTGTAAGTAGGTTGTGGAATTTGGTAGCTTGTCTGAAGAGGTGAGTTTTAAGAGAGCGCTTGAAAGTTTGGAGAGTAGAGGAGAGTCTTAGTGGGTGAGGATGGTTATTCCAGAGAGTGGGTGCAGCCCGGGAGAAGTCCTGTAACCGGGAATCAGAGCATTAGTTAGTGAAGAGGAGCTGTATGTCCTGTGAAGATCTGACAGTGAGCTGGGATATATGCTGAGATGAGTGAGGAGATGTATGCAGGTGCAGTTACATCTAAGGAGACTCTGCAAATGATTTTGGAACCAGGAAATGAGAAAAAGTCTAAGCGGGGCACCGCAATCTCCTATCAGAGAGAATGGTCTGACACAGAGATGTAATGCGCTGAACTCCATTATCAGCTCCTGGTGATGGACAAATTCTGTGCTAAAACGCCATGTACTCTATAGAAATCAGTAAATAAATGATAATATGAACAAGTCTGCAGCAATGACAGTGCTTTCATTCTGATGAACAGGAGTAATGTATGTTACATATTTAATGGCATCACAGCACTTTCGTAGCAGATCTTAAAACCACGGTCCTTGTACTCCCCAACGAGGCAAAGTGATAAAATGGTTTTACCCATCAGAGACACGAGACGAGACATTACGTGGGGCACTTACTTAGCTCCTTTCTTGACGTCTTCGTCGCTCTCGTACTCTGCGAGGATCAGTTCCTCCTCTTCTTTGTCCAGAGCTGGGCCCTCAGTGCCGGGGGACAACATCTGCTGACTGAGCTGAAGGAGGCGCAGAGTCTCATCCTCCTCTCTCTAGAGACACGAGGGAAGAAGGACACAGAGGGGTCTGTTTACATCAGCAATATTCATACCTAAAAGTATATAAATGGCTGATTTCCTAAAGCGTTCGGATCCCTGCTGCGCACGTGTGGACAAGGTCGAAATATCCTCGCATCCAAGTGAATGCACTAACCACTCCCCTGACCTGCGATAGTCAGACTTCCCTATGTTTTCCAGGTGTAGTATGTAAGTACAAATAAAGTACAACAATACCCACCTTCCGAAGTCTTCAGGCTGCAACTGTGACTGTCGTCCAGCTCCTGCAGGGGGCGACGGCGGCCAGTTTACTAATCACCAGTTATTTGAACTGTCCAAGCTCTCACATTACCGACAGCAATCACACACTGTTTCTATGGCAACATCTCCACTTTTCCTGTTCCGCAGTTTAGTAAATCTAGCACTTGCAATCCTGGTTCCTGATCCTCATTTAGTAACGTTAAGGGACTTGAGGAAGCTTCTTGCAAAGGTCCCATAAGTAGTAAAATCTGCGCATGCCAGCGCCGGATGTTACGATACGGATCTCCAAACGTAAGGAACTCCGTTCTGTATGCTAGGAGATCCGTACGGGGGGGCGATACTTCTGCATGCCTAATCCCTGCCGTTCAGACAGACGCAGATCCGTGCAGAGAAGTTAAGGTAGGGTTCTGAACACGTATGAGAGGAGGGGCAGTGACATGAGAGAACGTCCCTCTCTTCCGCACGGACTCTAGATCTCTGAGACCTGGATCATGCCCACGCAGCACTGATTTGTTTCCAGGTCTTAATAATAAGGAGGTGATTAACAGTGTTGGCTAACCTGTGGCACACCAGATGTTGTGAAACTACAATTCCCAGCATGCTTTGTCAGGTATCCGCTATGCTTTTGCTGTTAAGGCATGCTGGGACTCGTAGTTTCACAACACCTGGAGTGCCACAGGTTAGCCAACACTGTGATAGAACAACGACTTCAGGCCTTATGTATAATCACAATTAAACTAAATTACTTGAGAAATAAAAAATAAAAAAAAGACACAAATAGTAATAATAGCTACAATGGGCCATATGCAGACTACTGGATGTATAACATGTACGTCCGGTGTTTAGCGGTTTTTCCTGCTGCTAAGTATCTTTTCCTTACGTAGATTGTGTAAATGCGTTCTGAAGGACCACATTTACGCAATCTACATAAGGAAAAGATACGTAGATAACGTAAAAAACGTACTACACATGCGCAGCATGAAAGAACGCTAAACACCGGACGTACATGTTATACATCCAGTAGTCTGCAAACGGCCCATTGTTATGTGCAACCCTTTGCTTTCCTGTATAAAGACTTTATTAAATCTACCCCTCCAAGGTGTCCTTATCCATATATTAAACAGATGTAGGGGGGAAGGTGGCTGCCATTTTGTTGTCTGATCCGGAATCAAGCCTTTCATGTGTTACTCTACATTGCTTAGCACCCAAAATGGCAACAGGCGCCTATTATTCACAAGACGCGAGCACTGCCGCAGAGTCAGAGCAGGTAAGGTATCGCAGTAGGTGGAGTAATGCTGAATATAATCCCCACTCTCTCTACAGGGAAACAGAGATGGTCTCAGCTGACTAAAGGAACATGCACATTGGCACTGGTGTGATTATACTAGAACTACAGCACCGGACATAAATCCCCTGGCCCGTATTCAGAGTACCGGACATATAACATATACATCCGGTGTTTAGCGATTTTTACTACTGCGCATGTGTAGTCATTTTTTTTACGGAATCTGCATATCTTTTTCTTACGTAGATTGCGTAAATGCGGTCTTTCAGACCAGATTTACGCAATCTACGTAAGAAAAAGATCCGCAGATTACGTAAAAAAATGACTACGCATGCGAGTAAAAATCACTAAACACTGGACGTATATGTTATATGTCCGGTACTCTGAATATGGGCCCCTGTGTTTAATTCTGGTGTTACACTTCCACCTGGTGGCAGAAAAAGTCACTACAAGTCAAACAGCTGCAAAATAATTTGATAAGAGAAAACAGTAGGGGCCAGATTTACTAAGCTGCGGGAAAGAAAAAGTGGAGATGTTGCCCATAGCAACCAATCAGATTCTAGATTTTACTTTCCTTTACATATTAGAAAATGTCAGCTAGAATCTGATTGGCTGCTATAGGCAACATCTCCACTTTTCCTTTCCCATAGCTTAGTAAATCTGACCCCAGGTGTTTCAGGAGACAAATTTATTTCCATATAATATGATATACACTGAACAGTGAAGACCCCATATACATAAATCTAAATGGGTGCACAGAGAGAGGGGGCCACTACTGTAATAAGAAATTCCGCTTACTCGCAATCTAGCTCCTATGACGGTGATGGAAGTGTCATTTTGCTAGATGGTCCTGAACGCATTACGATTATGTGGACGTGATGTGTGGGCATGTGCAGGAAGAAAGAGGGTCCAAAATCCTTTCAAGCAGCAAACAGGAGAAAACCTGAGCCCGGGACCCATCAGCATTCCCCTCTCACCTTCCTCTTCATATGGGTGTTGTGTCGCCTCTGCTCCAACCATTCCTCTCTCTTCTCCCTTTTCTGTTGTTCTTCCTAAACCAAGAAATAAGTTTCTGCTTAAGAGCTGAATGGAAATGACCCCTGTGCACATCAGACATTACACAGGCGTCTCTCTAAACCTTCACTGACATCCCGCGATACAACGTCCTACATACTGGATATCAGAGCATATGTGCTGGCATGAGGGGGCTTAGCGTGGCCCTTAAGCCACAAATATACCCTGACTCCATGGGCACATACAATTCACTAACAGGAGGAAGAGAGCAGGGGCAGAGAGGAGGAAGAGAGCACGGGGAGAGAGGAGGAAGGGAAGGCGGGCAGAGAGGAGGAAGAGAGCACGGGCAGAGAGGAGGAAGGGAAGGCGGGCAGAACACAGGAAGAGAGCAGGGGCAGAGAGGAGGAAGAGAGCACGAGCAGAGAGGAGGAAGGGAAGGCGGGCAGAACACAGGAAGAGAGCAGGGGCAGAGAGGAGGAAAAGAGAGGAGGAAGAGAGCGCGGGCAGAGAGGAGGAA
>WWET01001430.1:351671-370812 GCA_011038615.1 Limnodynastes dumerilii | reverse complement strand
ATGACACTGAATGTGCAAGAAGGGGAGAGGAGGATGCCCACACCACCACCAGGGCGTTCCCCAGGTCTAGGGGTGTGGGAGAATGAGAGACCGCCATAGGAGAGGGCAGCAGGGGAGGTAGTATCAGAGTTTGAGAGCCATGTTTCAGTGATGGCAAGAAGGTTGCAGGAGTTGGAGATGAAGAGGTCATGGATGGCAGGGAGCTTGTTGCAGACGGATCTGGCATTCCACAGAGCGCAGGAGAATGGGAGAGAGGGAGCAGGAGTGATGTGGATTAGATTGGAGGGGTTGCAGGAGCGAGGTAAAGCACGAGGGAGGGTGGTGCGGCGTGGACGGGGGGTAAGGGTGGGTATGGGAAGGGAAGGTGACTCAGAGGGAGGATAGGGAGAGGGTATGGGATGAGTAGGATAGTTGGGGGGGTAGAAGGTGTGAGAAAGCGTGGAGGGGGAGGCAGAGAGAGGGGCCATGATAGTATGAAGGAGGCAGAAAGTAGTGGCAAAGGTTTGGAGATTAGAGAGGTTTTAAAAAGAAGTGAAACATGTAAGAAAAAGATAAATTTTGACTAATAAAAAAACATATGATGACAGTGAGTTAGTGCTAGGATAATGGATGATAAAAGTAGTGTCCAGAAGCAGCATAGAGGTTGTTTCATATCATAGCTTGGCCACCCTGAGACACAGAATTATTGACTCAGTACCACCTCCCCTGAGAGGCGGAGACAGGGATCGCCTACTTCTGCAGCGGGAAACAAAATGGATTATTAGACTGAACAATTTAGTATCGTATGGGCTTAATTAACAGCTGAATTTATCTTGTTTTACTTTATTTATTTCTGCCATATGGTTTGATTAACAACATCTATATGTCGCTTTTGGTATCATTCCCCATTTTTTCACTTACCTTGTATGCTGTTATAAGTTCCCGTTTTCTCACTTAACATGTATTCCTGTTGATACCTCAATTCATGTATTATGTCTCTTCTCTCAAGTTCTTGATCTTATCTTAGATTAGAGTAGAGCTTATTTCTAGTAGTGAAGTACTTTACACTTGAAAGCACAGGACTAGTACACTTGGTGTCAATGTACCAGTAGTACAGTTGCTATTATTCTATGTATATCACTTCTAAATAGCTCCTCTATTACATTCTATCAAATAATGCTTATATATTTTTATAATAATTAAATATTATCAATTTATTCTTAATTAAGTTCTGATGGTGTTTCTTAGCTCTCTTTTAGCACTGACCACTATCATAATTATAATCTTATCTGATTTATAATTTGTTATGCACGTTTTTAATCCTCTGTTTCACGTCACGTTGGGATATTGCTTTTAAACCGCATGATCTTAAACACACCTAACTTTTAATTCACATTTTTATCACTATGAATTTTATGTCATTACCTGTTTGATTTTGTTTCACTTCTATATGATAATTTTATTACGTATTGGTAACTATGTATCCAGTTTGTTTACATTGAATATCGTGTTTCATCACATGTGGCCGCGTTTCCATGGCCACGGCGGGACACCTCCGGACTGGCGCTGAGAAGTGGTCAACAGGGACGCCCCACTTGGGGCGTGGAGCTGCGAACCGAGTGTTTTGTGTCAGCTATTTATTTATTTATTTTTTAAACTCTTTTTATTGGAATTACGGAGTTACAGCAACAATTACAATTTGTTCAAAACATGGCAGGCGAAATAAAACAAATGAGTCAACAATGTCATTAATTCAGTACACAAGTGTTATAAAAATACAGCAACATTAGTATCATCAGCAGGATGGACTCATGAAATTTTCACCACAGAAACATCAAACAAATAGGAACCACAGTACTGATATGGGGTCTGCAAATACATGTACAATAGCAATTATGATGTCCTAGGCACAGATCCATCTCTCAACACAACAGGTGGGTCATTTTCATATGTTCTCAATTCGTACAAATATGAATTACGAAAACAGTTATAGATGGAATTTTTTGTCGAATCTGGCAGGGTTTCAGTAAATCTCTCCCAGATTCCAAACAGTTTCTAGCCAGTCCATGCGAAAGACTTGAAATAATTTTTGGTGAAACATTAGCAATGACGGGGGGGAGTTGTGTATCCACTGCTGCAAAATACATTTTTTTTGCCACAGCTGACACTATTAACAGTAGTTTTCTCCCACCTTTGGTAAATTTAAGAGATGGATCCGGAATACCCATTATTGCCCAAAGTGCTGTTAGGGGGGCATATTCTGGTAAATGGTTGTACGTATAGAGCTGCACCTGTTGCCAGAAGTGCTTGATGTGAGGGCATTCCCAGAGACAGTGAAACAGGGTAGCTGCATGTGTATGACATTTAGGGCAGGCACTAGAGACTGCCAGGCCCATGCAGTACCTATGGTGGGGTGACAGGTAGCCTCTATGAAATATATTTAAAAACATTTCTTTGTAGGTGCTCGCAGGGAGCGTCCTACACGAATAAATTAGCCCTCTACTTAAATCCTCGGACGAAAGGTCAGGAAAAATATCCGACCAGGCATGCGTATCTTTTGTATTTAGGGCGGTTATACATCTGCTTAGAAATTGTAGTTTGAAGAAATGACCCCCTTACCACTCGTAGGCTTGAGCAGTGCTATATCCAGCTCATTATGCCAATCTGTAGAGGAGAGGCATTTTGTAATCTGTTTGGTGAAATGGATGGCCTGATGCGTAAAGAAGGATTGAGACGATGGAATATCATTCCTATGCATGAATTCAGCCACTGTCAAAGGAGATTGTTGTCTGACGTCAACTAAGGCATGTAGATTTTTAATGCCTTTAGATTTCCACTGATTAAATGGGAATGCAGCCTGGCCCCTCTGGAAGAGGGGATTGTTCAGCAAGGTTAAGAAAAGGGAAGATTTGAAATGGAGCTTGCTTTTTTTGCAGACCGCCTTCCAGGTGGACCATGCAGCCATTAGCAAAGGATTCTCTAGCATATCCCTGGTCATGTCTGTCTGAGTCATGTGAAGAAAATTTGTGAGGTCAATGCCGGGAGTAAATGATTGATCTATTCCTGAGGTTGTGTAAGTGTTAGTATTGTTCAGCCAATCCTTTATTATTCTAAGATTACTGGCATGACTGTATTGCTTAAGATTTGGAAAATTAATGCCTCCCGCCTCAATATTTTTCTGTAATTTAAATAGGCTGATTCTGGGAGGTTTACCGTTCCATAAAAATTTCCGGAATAAGGCGTTTAGGCTTTTCTCATCCTTTCCTTTTAAAGTGATAGGAAGAACCTGCAGGGGGCACAGCACTTTGGGGAAGCTAATCATTTTGATGAGTGCCGCTCTACCTAAGTAGAAAAGAGGCAGGCCCTTCCAACCCCTGATTTCCGCTTCTATTTTTGATATTATCGGTGATAAATTCAAAATATATATACTTGTTATATCTTTTGGAATCTGCACACCTAAATATTTTATTGCTCGGGGTGCCCATTGGAGCTTGTATCTTGAACACCAGGAAGGGGAAGTCTTATTACCTAATAGCATGTCTATCGATTTATCTTGGTTTATGGTAAACCCAGAAATAAGTCCAAATTGTTTTATTATGTCTAGGATTGTGGGCAAAGATGTTTCTGGCTTTGAGACATAGAGAAGCAGATCATCTGCAAATGCCGTAATTTTCACAACCTTGGTACCCATCTGGATTCCCTGAAAGTTTGCATTAAGTTGTAGCAGGCGTAACAACATCAACATTTCTCTTGGGGGGTATCTTAGTAAATTAAGCATGCCTGCAACATTTTTAATAACAGTATAACTCCAAATTCTCCACATTTTCAAATTTTCCTCCCGATAAACCAAAACTCTAGCCACAAATCTTGCGACTAGTGGAATAACCTTAAACATGAACAAACCTAACTTAACTAAACTGTATTTAACAACTAACAGATTATGGCCTATATACCCGGCCAACCCGGCATAACGTCCTTGCTAAATGGTCATGGACTTTAGGACCTCGAGGGTGACCTGTAAAGCGGATTATCTGGTAATGGCATGTGCTTTATAAACGCGCGTGCAGCTGTGGCATCCTCAAATTGGTGAGTCTGGCCCTCATGACTAATGCGCAATCTAGCAGGAAACAACAAGGCAAATTTGACATGGTTATCAAACAGAAATTTACATACTCCCTTCTCTTCTGGGACACAAGAGCTGAAAAGTCCTGAAATATCAGGACTTTGAAAGACCTTAACATGAGCGAACCCCCCTTGCGATAAGACTGAAGGATATTTTCCTTGTCTTTGAAATTTAAGAACTTGGCAATCACCGCTCTTGGTCTTTCATTTGCCATCCTGCGCTCTGGACCTAATCCCGCTCAATTGTCACCCCTCCCCCATCATGTGAAATTTTAAGAGTTTGTATTAGGTCAATTTGTAATAAATCCATTAGGTCGGAGCCTTTAATGGACTCTGGTATTCCCACAAATCGAAGGTTGTTCCGTCTGTGACGGTTTTCCAAATCATCAACCTTAGATAAGAGGGAATCAATTATAAATTTTTGGGATAATAAAAGATTTTGTGAGGTTGTTGAGGTATTTTCAACATCGCTCTTTCGTTGCTCCAGGGTCACAATTTTTTTTTCACTGGTTTCGATACGAGACACCAGAGACGAAATATTTGATTGAAATGCTTCTAAGCGTTGGTCAATTAGGGGCATAATGATCAGCGACATTTCTCTAGCCGCTTCAGTCGCCGAGGGAGCAGCAATTTGACTAGGTGGGGCTTGGGCGTTAGCCACCTCTTCTTGTGACGATAAGGATGGGGAGGAGGGCGACGATGGGGATGGAGGGTTAGACTTTTGGGAGCGCGTGGATTGCGTTCCCTGTTTATTCTTACCCATTTTGTCAGGTACCGCACGATCTAGATATCTTTTCATACCAGACTATGTACTGAATGTGTATACTAAACAAATAGGTCACCCTTAGGTCAGTTTAAATGTTTACATTAGCTTTAGAGGGCTCACCCCCAAAGATAAAAAAAGGTGTGCACACTAAGCTATATGAAATGCAAAATCACAGGTAACACATTAAGCAGGCTGAGAGCACATTCAAGAATGCAGTGTTATTAATACAAGAAGGTTTGGTACCACAGAGTTCTTCGGCAATAAGAGCCACACTTGCAAGACTAGAAGCCGTTACACCTGCAATGACTTGGCTCAAAATAATACTAGACACCAAAAAGACCCTACCCCACTCTAAACTTAGGGCTAAGGGGAAGGTCCTCTTCCAGGGTTCAGTTACAGGGCGATGTACCTACAAGGATGCGACCCACGCCGCCCCCACAAGGACCCGCAATACCTTATGCACAGGTGCCAGTTGCAGTACGCGCAGTCCCTGACTTGCTTCCTTAGATGTGCGGCAGTAAATGGCTGGGTCCGACGGTCACTTGCACACTGTGAGTATGCAAGATGGCCGCCACGGCAGCATGTGCGGCTTTACCAGCCCGACTCCGGTGCAGATATTGTTCTCCGGGGAGCCGCACGCACTCAGCGCTTGCCCGGATTTATCCCGCTAGTAGGTGTGGGGTTTTGGGCCACTTCAGGGTAGCAAGACAACCCAAATTTTGGCGTTATTGCAATCCCCGCAGGAGCTCTTATAAATTTAAATGTTGCACTGTGCACCTTGTTGTAACACATCCCTGATGAAAGAATTGAGTAAATTCTGAAACATCGGAACCACAGACTGAATCTGTTGTGAATTATTATACAGTCGTCAAGTGCCAAGCATATACACAGTTATATTTTGGACTTTGAAATCCTAGCTGGGGCACCGACGCAATTGTCTTTATGGTAGAGGAGTGCCGCACATCCCACATCTATATTAGTATACATGTGAAAAAGTGTTTCACAACCAGCACTCCTCTTATAGTAGTTTCAAAAACATGCAGTTTATTGAGACACAGCACAACAAGAGGTTAGATAGCACATAAAAAATGGCAGTATAGCAGCAACAATATAGATGAGTACATCATATAGTAAGTTCAATGAAGCAAGATGCAACCATGAATAAAGGATTCCTCATATAATCAGCAGTAGAAATTCTCTCAGGATGTCCATAGCAATATTAAACCTCCGTGGTTAGAGGGGCAAATACACAGTCCAAATATGACAATCCTGGTCATTCAAAGCTCAATATGAAAAGGGATCCAAAAGTAGAAAAAGAAGCTTTAGAGGGCCTAAAAGCCCCTGCTCACCAGCCAACAGCTGTTTTGGAATAACATATCTGTCATCAGGGTCAGGTAAGTCAGAGCAATGTTGTAGCGGTCAAGCGTGCTTCAGCTGCCATGGAGTAATGAAACAAACGTAAGGAAACCCAACTTATATAGCCCTAATTACTCACCTGCAATTGCACCACACATCATCCTTCCCCTCAATCTATAGCGCACTCCGGATCCAGGTACACTCGCGGCAATCGCGCTTCCCCCGCCGACGTCATCAACATGCCATCCGAGAGGCAGGCGCCTCCCTATGATGTCAGTGACGACCTCGGTAACCAGTCAACCGCTATGCCGCTAAGGTCCCGGTCTGGTGAAATCGCTGTGGCCGAGGGGAGAGTTTAATGATGCACAAAAGCAGAAGGTAATGCAAAAAACACAACACATTAAAACACAACATATTAAATGTTAAAATATGATAAGAAAGCCAGTGCACAAGGAAAAAACATCAATGCAAACCTTATACAAAGTATTATAAAAAGCAAGAGAGGCTGATCTCCTGGTTAAGGCCTAATGCAGCTGGCAACAAAAGAGAGGTCCGGCGCTCCAAACAAGCATGATATAACACTATGAGTCAGCACATACATACGGAGCTAGCGCTTTAAAGGTGTAAATAATTCTTGCTTCCTGACATAGGAGCATAGTTTCCCTATCACCACCCCTTCTAAGGGGGGGGGGGGTACCTGCAGGAGCGGCATACAACGAAAGTCCCTCAAGGTGTGTTTACACTGGACAAAATGTTTTGCCACAGGTGGCGTTTTACCATCCATACTAACATATGCTTTCTTAATGGAAGACCGATGCGCTGATACACGCTCTTTAAGCATGCGCATGGTCTTCCCAATAAAGATTTTGGGACAGGGACAAATCACCACATAAAAAAGACCTTGCTTTCACAGTTTCGGTGGTTTTTTATTTGAAAAGTTTTATTGGTAATTGGGTTAACAAAACTGTCACCCAATAATAAAAAGCCACAGTTAGTACATCCTGTGGACACCATTTTTCTTGGTGAGCCAATTTTTAGCAACCACAGGTTTCAGATTGGTTTGTACTAATATGTCCCTAAAATTACTGTTTCTGCTGAAGCTAAGTTATGGAGGAAATTGAGCAAATTGACACAGTGTGGTATCACTGGACAAAATGTGCCAATGGCTGTTAAGGGCATTGCGAATCACTGGTGATGATTAAAAATTTCGAACAAAACACTAAGCGATGGTCAACGGGTCTCTCGGGAGACCCCTTAAGGAGGATCTGCCTATCAAGATTCAAACACCGGGCCACTGCTCTATCAACATCACCCTTATTATACCCCCGGGCTAAGAAATGGTCCCCCATTTCACGCAGGGATTGAACAAGAGTATTGTGGTATCAGAGTTGATACGGACCAATCTCGCCATTTGGGAGAAAAGTAATCCCATTTTAAGTGGTTTTGGGTGGAAGCTAGCAGTATTAAGTAAAGTGTTGCGATCTGTGATTTCTTTTAGACCGCATATACGCAATCTACGTATCGAAACAATACGCAGATTGCGTACAATAGCTACTACGCATGCGCAGTAGCTACTGTTTAGTGAACTACGTCCGTCTATGGAAGACGGACGTAGTTCTGGATTCGGCCCATTGTCCCTCTCCTGATTAGCTTTTTCAATAACAAGGACCATCAGGTCCATGGAGCATTTGTTGAGAATATGGCACCAGTTTTGGCATAAACTTTTGTCCTGTTGGCCTATTGTGGGCTAGTTGCTAATTCGAAACCCACGAGGAATAGTTTTATTCTTGTAATACCGGGATAATGAAAGCCCATGAAGTTTGAGTTCAATGGCTTTTTTATGCAGTTTCATCAGACCGTAATAATATTCACTCGCTGAGTCAATGTTAAAAGCTAATTCCTCAGTATCATTACATATAATACGTGCTATCTCCTCTTATGTAAAGTGCTTTGTGCCTGTAAAAATAGTAGCTGTATCATCAACTGGGTCCATAGTGAGTCAATAACAGTGTATACTAATCAGAGTATACACTGCCTGTTATATGAGCAAACAGGCTATGGTGCACTGCCAAGAAGAATAAGTACCAGACAAAAGGATCCAAACGAATGGGTCCAGCAAGCACTCAACAAAGAATAATTTATATGACCACGAGTGAACAGTCAAGGTAAGTATAAGTATACATGTGAAAAAGTGTTTCACAACCAGCACACCTCTTATATTAGTTTTAAAAAAATGCAGTTTATTGAGGCACAGCACATAAAAAAAAGGCAGTATAGCAGCAACAATATCGATCAGTACATCATATAGTAAGTTCAATGAAGCAAGATGCAACCATGACTATATTTCATATTAGGATGGATTTGTTCAAACATTGTTGGATTGGAGTACCTATTTCACAGTATTGCATATAATTAGTACTATGCTCCATAAACAATATCTCTTTCTATTGAATACTTTGTTGTCATATATTTGAAATTGAGCTTAAGAAGAGATTGACTCAGTCTCCTGTCTATCTCCCTGCTACCAATGGTCTTCGTGGAAGAGGCTATAAATACTTACAAATTTGCAGCATACTGGTGCTGTCCAAAAACTAAGCATTAGTTGGATGGGAAGGTGGCTGTGCACAAGCTGTGATTGAAAAAGCACAGCGGTTTTTTACTTTACGATTATATCTTTCATAACAAGTAATGTGATCATTTATGTGATCTTAATACTGACTGTTGGTCAGTTAATTTATAATACCCTTCATCTTATGGGCATGGTAAAAGCGTATCGGCATGTACTCCCCCCCCCCCGACATTCTCCCCTGTCCCAGCTAATTTACCCTTGCTTACGCCGGCTGAAGGATACCCTAACTTCAGACGGCATAAGCGAGGGTAAATACGCTGGGACAGGAGTGTATTTACTAAAACACCTCCCTCCCTCATTTAACTACTTCCCCCTGCCTACCTACACTAAGCTTTGGGATGGCCCCTCAGCTATTACTATGCTGCAATATCCGGCCGGCGCATGCGCAGAACGGCTTTTCAGCCATTCTTACACTGCCGTCCGCCGTAAATACGGCAGGCGGCGTAGGTCTAGATCAGCCCCAAAGTGATTACTTACACCACTATAAGGACAATCAGTGTTTTAGACACATTGTACGTTTGGGACACGACCAGTTACCATAACACCTCCGTCATCTCCAAAAGGCACATGGCAGTGATTAGCAGAAAATTTCAAAAACTATAGGAGGATCATTGGAAATATTACGCAATTCATACCATGTAGTTTGAGAAGAGCCTTGATGAATTTGCCATTTGATGGTATTGGGGAGTGTAAAAGAGTTTTAGGGGTTATCTAATGTGATATTATATACTCCCTAATTCCATATAGTTCCTAAATGCTCATATTAACTATCTGGGATGTATTCACACGTTTCATATAAAACCTGTACTATTTCACTACTTTCATCAACATTAAATAACATGCATTACTCCCAGAAATCTCTGACTATAGTTACTGTATTGAATGTAAGTCCCAGTACACACCTATATCTGCTATAATACCCAACAATTAGTATGTATAGATAAATCAAAACACTTTACTTATAATGAGCAACACAATGGTAATACACATATACAAGTTGAAGAGAAAGTTACAGTAAAGTTAACAATAAAATATACTTTTTATACAAGTTGATCTTCAGAGTCCAGTGGTGTGCTTCTGATCTCAGCCAAGCACCAAGTGACCCAGTGGGTGTGTTTTAAGTCCTTTTGTCTCTGTGATCAGTATACTGTACATATGTAAATTGGAATTTCAGGTAATGAGTTTGGGGGATGTTAAGAAGTGTTCAGCTGTCACTACTGCCATGTGGCTGTGGGAAGGGATTTACTTTCCTTTAAACTATATCAAACAGGATATTCTTCAACAGGGAGAGTGTCTATAAAGCTCTCCCATTTTTCAAAGAAATTATGGACCCCTTTTCCTTAGGAATATAAGAACAGATTGCCGCACTCAATAGTATAGTGTTATCATTGACATGAACCAAACACTAAAAGTGTATTCTTTATTATAGAAAGGCAAATTTAGTAAAGAGTCCAGTTGGAAGATATTCATTATATATCACTTTAAAGGTAATAATAAAAAAAGACTCTCTCAATATAGAGATGAGTCCAATTAGAAAATAGGTAAATATATATATCTTATCAAATGTTGATAATGAAAAGGGACTCTCTACACTGGTGCTATCCCACCCTTTATAAATAATCAATAGGAAAAGAAAGGAAACAGAAAGGGATATTTAAGGGGTGCACTCATTAGCCATAGAAATAGGAACAAATATGTATTGATTAAAAAAATTAACAATTAATTTAACAGTTAATTTTTTTTATCAATACGTATTTGTTCCTATCTCTATGGCTAATGAGTGTACCCATTAAATATCCCTTTCTGTTTCTTTTCTTTCTTATCTTTCCCTCTTTTCCTTACTCAGGTTAGTTTCCAGCTAGTCCATGTGGAAAACATTAAATAATTTGTCTTTAAACATACTAATAGTAGGGGGGGATGTTTGAATCCAGTTATACAATATGCATTTTCTAGCCACGGCTAAGACAGTTAATAAGAGTTATTTTTACTTCCGCTAGTGAATCGCAAAGCATGGTCTGGGATACCCAGAATAATTTAATAGATGGGTAGAAGTAAATAATTGTACCTGTCTCCAGAAAGATTTAATTCTTGGGCATTCCCATAAACAGTGAAGTAAGGAGGAATTAGCTGCATCACATTTAAGACAAGAACTGGACTCAGACAGTCCCATGTTATGTCTACGTTTTTAAGAAATATATCCCCTATGAAATAAGTTAAGGAACATTTCTCTGAATGTGCTCGCATTGAGCACAGAGTAGGAGTACACTAGTGTCCTAAGAATATTGGGCCAGATCCAGAACAACGCTTGTGAGCGAATATATGCGTGGCGTAGACCTAAAATCGCCTTTTGGTAAGTACTGCGCATGTGCACCATAGAAAATATGCTCAGTAACGTAGCGTAATTGTGAACGTATGGACCATTCACGTATGTGTCACGTAAATACTTATGTGTGGGCATGCCAATTTTACGTGAGTCTAAAATACGTCTGAAATACGCTATGTAGGCTGGGGCTTGCATTTAAAGTGTACAGTATGGGCGTGCTTAGCTGTGTAAATACTTGTTGCCCATACGTACGTGTGCGGATCACTGCGGTTACCTTGGCAAAAGTTAAGGTAGGGTTTGAAAAGCGTATCTTGACAAAATACGTACATTCAAGGGGTGTGCCTAGGGGAGTGTATAGAAGTTATGCACACAAAAATACGCTACGCGAATAAACGTACGGCAAACGTAGTTCTGGATCTACCCCATTGACAGATCAGGAAAAACCCTTCCCCAACTGACAAACCACAACTAGACTTATTATGATCAATGGGAATACAGAGAAGATTGTAATGTAAAGAAATGGCTTTTTTGCCCTGCAAAGGCTTTAAAAGTTCCTTATCTAAAACATTGGACCAGTCTTGAGCATTGAGATAATCCACTAAGGATTAAATGTAGTGTTTAGCTTGGTAAATAAAGAAGGTATGTGTGAGAGGTAAGTCAAATTTTGTAATGATTTCAGATACCTTAAATATTTTTTGCCTATATAAGTTGTGGAAACAGAAAATATTAAAGCATATTTGCGAATATTCGCATATTAATCGCTGTATAGTTAGAGACAAAGAACCGCAAAAGTGCGGGAATTCGGGAACGCGTACGCACGTGCGCGTGCATTCCCATGCTCGTACACACTTTCGCGGGCTTTGTTAAATTCGATTTTAAAGTAATAAGACATACATTTACACGCAAATAAACATACAGGGTTTGTTAATATAAAATGTACTAAAATGTTCCCATTTATTAAAACAGTGCTTTATCTCTACAGACGGAGTAAACAGGAGAAAATCGCCAAACAGCTTCTGAATGGACTTTATATGTATTGTTTATACTCATAGGGTAGCTTAAATCATAACCCATAATGTTAGCTAGACGCTAATAAGACCGCATGTTTGCGGCAGTAGTTATGCGCTATGCTAGATTAGAGTGTAAAATGTGCATGAATGAAGGATATGCAGATGACCCTCCAGGAGGAGAACAATGGAAGACCCCAGGACCAATGATGACCTAGGAACCACCAAGAGGATTGAGATCCCTCCAATCAAGCAGAAGATCGGCTACCCCTTTGATGTATGGACATAAAAGGACTTTGTTTTGGGACACTCACTCTCATTCTTTCCTGAGAAGACGTCTGGACTGATCGTCTTAGCCTTCCTGGTCGGCTGCGCTGCGTGAATACTGTGTTGTTGTACCTTGCTGTTAACCTGATTCTGTTGAGTAAACTCTGTTGCGTAAGTTTGAACTAACATTCGCCTTTGTGCTATTTTTCGCAGTTTTAGCGGCTTTTTTAGCGGTAATTACGTACTGATCTACGAGGGTACTTTTTGGGGTACACGGACTCTACAAAGTAAACTTGCATTAAGTAGGCTCTTGCATTAAGTAATCATTTTTCTCTCCAACTATTGAAGGGGTACACAGCACTACCCTCTTGAAAAGCGGGATTATTTAAAAATCGGAGAAACAAAGATCGGGCAGCTGATAACTGATGTCACTTTCAGATGGCCTTCCAAATTGCCCAGGAAGACATTAAGAGGGGATTATCTAGCACATCTAAAGATAGATCAGCTTTGCCAGAGTGCAGGATCACAACCAGGTCTCTATCCATTAGGAAAGCCTGGTCAATAAATGAGTTGGTATATATATTGGTTTTGTGTAACCACTCTCTCAAAGGTCTGAGGGCACTGGCATTTTTATATAATCGAAGGATTGGAAAGTTAATGCCTCCATGGCCAATAGGTTGCTGCAGCTTGGCAAAACCAATTGTGGGAGGTTTGTTCTGCCAAATAAATTTACGAAAAGCAGTTAATCAGTGCTTCATCTGATTTAGAAAGGATAATGGGCAGTATCTGTAGTGGGTAAAGTAATTTTGGAAAGCTGATCATTTTGATCAGGTTAGCCCGACCCAGGTATGATAATGGTAATTTTCCACAACCTTTTATTTAGTCTAACACTTCCTTTATGAGTTTGCGCATGTTAAAGGCGTAAAGTCTGGACACATCCTTGGGTAATAACACCCCCAAGTAAGTAATGGCAGAGTCTGCCCATGATAATTGATTTGACCCGGGCCAGTTAGGTTTAGTGGAGACTCCCAGGTGCAAAGACCATATCGCTTAATTTTATGCAATATCTTGACGAGAGAGTCCTTAGGATTACAGACATAAAGCATCAGGTCATCCACAAAGGAAGTGATCTTGATTTTATGACCTCCTGCTGCTATACCCTCAAACTCTCTCATGGATTGTAATATTCTTAATAATGGGCCCAATGCCAGATTAAACAGCAAGGGAGAAAATGGACATCCCTACAGTGTGCCTTTTGTCATAGTTAGCAGGCTACTACATTCATCATTAATAAGTAATTTAGTAGTGGGATTATCACACATAAATTTTATAAACTGTGAAAATTCTCTACCAAAAGCACGGATTTCAAAGAGTCTTTGTAAATGCAGCCAAAAACCTTGTTGAAACCCTTCTCAGCATCTAAGTTAAGCAAGACCTCCGACAGGCCCATACCCTGCTGCTGTGAAGAAAAATCTATTGTTATGCGTACTCCTTTGACCGTGGGTAAAGCCAAGCTGGTGAGAGATCAATATGTTCAGGAGTAATTTTTGTAAGCGGCTAGCAAGGATCTTAGCCAATAACTTGAATCAGCCAATAACTTGATTCAATAAAGTGATAGGGCGATATGAAGAAATGAATTGTGGGTTTTTGTTGGGTTTTGCTATGAATATTGTGTGTGCTTCGTTGAAAGATGGAAAAGAAGGATTATTTACGTGTAGCTCAACAAACAGAGAGGTGAGGAAAGAAGAAATGTTGGGTTGTAGTATTTTATAGAATTCAGCCATGAAGCCATCAGGGCCAGGGGATTTATTGATTTGAAGATTGGAAATAGTAAATTTTACCTCCTGTTCTGAGATAGGGGAGTTAAGAAATTCTCTCTGCTCTGAGGATCGCTTAGGAAGCTTGGCTTTGTCTAAGATGCGCTGATGCAAGCGAGGATCATCAGGAGTTGCAGTATACAGTTTTTCAAAAAATTTGACAAAACCATTCAGAATGTCAGGTGTTTGAGTCAATCTTTCTAAGGAGATTTTGTCATTGATTAAATATATGTTGTCTTACGCAGGGGTCTAGTCAGGTTGGCCAAAACTTTGCCAGCTTTATTTCACCAACGATAAAACTTTAATTTCATATAATGAATTTGTTCTGCCATAGTATACTCTGACAAGGTAGACTCAGAGGGGTTCACTGTATAAGTCTGTAGGGCAGACTGAATCATTTGGAGTATATCTGTGTATTTATTATGGAATTCACACTTTTTTTGGCTAGGTAAGAAATAACGTGACCTCTCATGACCGCTTTTGCTGCTCTCTAAAAAAGGATGGACTCATCCCAGTGACTTAAACTCATCTACATAATTTAACCAATTATACAGGAGATAATGATGAAATTCCTCTGACATGGTACCAAAGGTGTAGCGAGGGTGGTTCCAGTGGGGCTTCTACTCCGGGCAGCAGCTGATAAAAGTGGCACCACGGAGACATATGGCTCTGCACCTTTCACTAGACAGATCCACACTATGAGATCTCTCAGAGATCGATAGCTACAGATCTGCTTGTATAACCTCAAGCTGGCATATCTGAAAAGTAGAGGTGATAGCTGAGAGAGGGAGGGGACAGGGAGAGATCAAGCAGGGGAGATGTAGTACAGAAGCACCGAATGGTGATGTCATCGCTGCGCTCTGCAGTCCCTGCATGTGAGCAAGAGTCCTAGCATTGACTGCAGATTAAAGGTAAGGGACTGGAGAAGGGAGTTTATAAACAAAGACAAAGTACTCTAGGAGGTGCAAAGAAGCAGAAGGAGGGGTAGGAGCCATGTGTGAAGAGGAGAATAAAGTGAAGAAGAGAATAGGTGTTAAGACTGGCAGAGGTGTAAAAAGGGGAAAGGTTGTGATAACGAGTGAATAATGGACAGGTTGTGTTAAAAGGCATAACACTGAATGAGGAAATTTAGGAGGAATTGGAGAGAACTTGGTGAACTATAGAGAACAGAGGAAGGAAAAGAGAACACTAAATGATAAAAGGCTGCAAGGAAATAAAGGGAGTATTGGGGATATCTTTGGTTCTTGGTATTTAATATAGTACACAGAACACATATCCCTTTTAAAAAAAAATAAAAAAAAGATACATATATATGTGTACATATACATGCATGTGTAATAGGTCCTTTACTAAGGATATGCACCTAAGAATGAATATGGGCCTAAATGACTGAAGGGCGAGTTTCGGGGTGCCATTGCATTTACATTCTCCGGGTGCCATGGAGCAACGCTAAGCCTCTGAATGGTACATATCCAGTGTGTTGCATTGATATTGCAATAGGAAAATAGGGGCATGATCTGAGACCAAGATGTTATCAATAGCTACAGTTGAGATTTTGGGACATAGTTGGTGAGATATCAAAAAATTATCAAGTGTAGAAAACCTATGGTGTACGAAAGAGTGCAATGTATAGGACAGATCCGTGGGATTGTGAAGCCGCCATGGGTCAGGTAATGTGTGTCTCTTTAGCAACATAGAGATAGCGGTATTGCCTGGGGGAACCTTCTTGTGGCATGAACCCCTGATCTGGCCAGACCCGGATAATGGACCATATTGAAATCGCCTCCTATAATTAAATTAGAAGTGCATCTTTGAAGGAGCAAATTGGAAATGGTTTCAAAAAATTGTTGATTAGTCACGTTGGAAGCACATACATTTAGAATTGTGAATTTGTCCGTGCCCACCGTTACATCTATTAATAAATATCTACAAAGTAGTTTGTCTGTGATGGTGTATTGTAGATTGTTTTAAACAAGATTTCTACTCCTCAATCCATGGGCCCTTTAATGTCGCCTGATCCGAAGAGCGCTAATGAGTCTCCTGAAGGAGGGCAATATCAGGTCGAAGTGTTTTAAGCCGGGACAGAACCCTACTCAGTTTAATCAGGGTGTTCAGGCAACCCACATTCCATGACACTACTTTAAGGGAATTGTGTCAACGTAATGTCCGTTGCTGGTTCCCAACATGCGACGAAGTCATCCCAAATTGCCTAAAGCAAGATCATAGCAGATATGCAATATTATATCATGAGGAATTGTGTCCCATATGTTGCAGATTATAACAGCAGATAATTGCAGAAGTGCGGTTGGCCAGTCGTGTCCCCTGATCCAGAGCAGAATAAGAGAGCACAGTGTCAATGCAATCAACCCAGTAATTTTTGATGTAGCATAGAACATGAAACTCCAAAACCTCTCCATTTTAACATTTTCCTCCAGAAGAAACAGAATCCTGTCCGTAACTATACAGACAGTGAAAACATAGAAGCAAATATGTGCAAAAAGTGAAAACAGTAAGCAAACATCAATAAGTTCAACTCCTAACATTAAGTTTTCAGTTTCTGAAACCCAAGGTGAGCGCAACCTAGAGTTTTGGCTTTGAGGGATAACCATACCTTGCAGGAAGTCCCTGGCCTTTTCAGCCTCCTTGAAAAAACGTGTTTGACCATCAAGATTTATACGCAGTTTTTCCAGGAACATTAAGGCAAATCCTATATTATTATCAAAGATGGTTTTACATATTGATGAAAATTCCCTACGCATTTATGAAACATGGGTAGAAAAATCTTGAAAAATTTGTAATTTATAGTTATGAACAAAGAGGGAACTTAATTTCTTATATGACTGTAGGATTCAAAGAACCGTTTTACAGCGAGTTGCGTGTGTATTTTTAGGCATGTTTCAACTGCGCATGCGTAGTAACTCTTTATACGTAGCATACGTAGACTATACGCGCATAAGTGCCTCAAAGATGGACTTGCGAATCGCACTTGGGTACATACGTCCGGATATGCAACGCAAAAATACGCACATGAAAATTTTAATAAAAATGCGCGGGGTATAGCAGTTAAATGAATGTATGTGGGCTGGACAAACATGAATCGCACGTACAGAGCACACATATATACGCAACTGCTCAAGGAAAGTTACAACAAACGGTCTATGGAGGCAAAAGTCACTGACAGCACGGCCGAGAGAGGGGAGTGTCATGGGTGTGAGGGGGTTTGGCCTGCACCGGCTGTGCGTATAATTGCGTTCCTTCATGGAAACTGTTCTCTGAATACGGCCCTTTATCTTTAAAATTTAAGAATTTGGCTATCACCGTGCGTGGATACTCTCCTTCACGGCTTCTCTCAGGACCCAACCTATGGGCCCTCTCAACAATGATCTTTCCCAGTTTGCTATGGACCTGTAGGGCATTCGGTAGGTCTTGCTGCAATAAATCAATAAGATCTTGTCCTTTATCTGACTCAGGGATATCGATAAACCTCAGATTATTCTGCCTATGGTGGTTTTCCAGGTCATCTACCTTCTCTAAGAGGGCAACAATCGTGCTCTTTTGGGAGAGACTAAGGTTTTGTGTAGAAGTGGTTTCATCTTCCACATCACTAACCCTTTGCTCCAGACCTGTAACCTGTAACCTTGTCTGTAGAATCTAAGCAGGTCACTAAAGATATGCTGCTTTTTTTTATCAAGTTAAAAAGATAAGATAAATATATGGCCATCTAGTGCTTTGGAGATTTACTGCAGATGATCATCCCAATGATCTTTTTCTGTGATCATCTTAGTACTTCCCTTCTGCTCCCGTAGAGATGTACTAAAAGGATGATCACAGAAAAGGACGACCCATTTCCAACAGATACAAAATGAATCGCTTCCGAGCTGTGATTGTGATTAAACAACTGCTGTGGAAAAAAATACACGTTATGGCAATACTACATGATACGGGAAGATCAGGAACAGAGCATTAAGTGGCTGATAAATGGTTCACGTTAGAAGATCATGAATAATGACTGTACGCTGCACCTTCATACAAGGCAGCGACAGTCACCTGAGCTCCGCATAATAACAGCTACGCTATGTGCCTGACCTCGGAGACCACCCTTCCACTCGCATTAGAGCATACGCCTCTCTTAAATAATTATCCAGGACAGGGTCCGTCGCTAAGTAACGCTTAAGGGCGCGGCCAGCTTCCAGGAAGTGCTAGGGCCGTGGTATGACTGAGGGATGAGGCGGGTAATGGGCGTTGCTTAGGCAGGCAGGGGAGAAGAGGAGGTAGCACTCGTGATATAAGCATCTACACGGCAAGGAATAGAGTGTAGTATCTTCAGCCACCTTTGTAGTTGTGGGGTTACGGGTGCCTTCGGTATATGGCAGGATGTCCCGCTCGGAGGAGGTGCACCGGCTGACCGAGAATGTCTATAAGGTGAGCTTAGTGATGTGCTTATTTGGTAGCCGGTAGTATGTCCTGAGGACTAAACTACTGTAAATAGCGTAGAGCAGCTTGTATGTTGTATATTAGATGTAATCGATGTCCGGACTTGTTGCTCCAGCAGTTTCATTGTCATGTATTGGGTTACTGTAGTGCTGTCCGGGGTCTGAGTGCTGATTTTTCTTTGAGATGACATATGCATATCAGAATAATAAGGTGAGATAACATCTCAGGACTACCAAACCGCCCTTTTTTTATTTTCATAGAGCACTTACTTTTCATATGTAAATTCTGTTTCGTCGGAAATTGGTATGAAATGTAAAAATGCATGGCAGCACCTTCATGCAAGACATTGCAGTATCATTCTGTATTCTGTAGACTTAAATGCTAATTCGCCCCCTCCCTCCTTGTGTTTCTTGCCAATGGTACAGTCTTTTGGTAGACACA
>WWET01001430.1:337114-351112 GCA_011038615.1 Limnodynastes dumerilii | reverse complement strand
TATTTTTTTTTTTTTTACATCTATTTATTAAATGCGAATCTGCTTGTGGTGTTTAGCAGGCGATTCATGGTTTGCTATAAACAGAAAATTGTATCTGCTGAAGATCAGCATATTAACCTTTCACATTGGTTTAGACTTAGTCATAAAATGTTCAATGCTGAGTGCATGGTATTATGTGTTAGTCTAGATTTGCCTCCTCACCATTTTTGTACAGGTATATGAAGATGGCTTCTGTCGTCTGCAGTATGCTAATATTGAAAGGGTTGTTTATCTGTGCTGCACAAATGTTTCTAATGAACTTATTGTGTTGGAGCATCAGTGGTTCAGAGTATGAACTTGGTGACATTATAGAACATAAATTTAAACAATCTCAGGATTTAGATGTAAGGAAGACTGGCTACTAGCTGGATTTGTTTTGGCATGGATATTGTTTATTTTTTCTTTCCTGCTAATCTGCTTCCTGGCTTTTCTCAAGCAAGGTCTGCTATTGTATATTAGCTTGTATTCATTTTGTGACCTACTTACCCTGTTAGTTTTTACAGTTTTAATATAATTTTACCTTTACATACAATAGAACACCTTATTTAAACTCATTTTTAATTGTTATATTTTATATTTAATTGCATTTTGTTATGTCATTGTTTATAAAGCATTTAGCTAGATGTGCTCTAAATGGCTTTCTGTGTGTTTCTAGCTTTAATTAACCTTTGACTTTTCAAAATAAATGCATGGTGTAAGGTTTAAAGAGGCTTTTCAAAATACATGCTTCTGGCTTCTTGCTGTCATCTATGTACAGTGTTACTGAGTTGAATTGTAACTGGCCAATTAAAGTACAAATGTACACAGATTCAAACATAATTGATCAAACTGAGAAGTAAAAACAAATATGTTTTATTTCAAATTCTTTTATCTAGGATGTTCAGTTGGTATACACAATCCTAATACAGTGATCAGATAAATGCGGTTTAGTAGGAACATTACTCAATGACAGCCTAATATGAAAAAACAAAAACAAAAATTTGTTTGCTGAAGTCAGTAAAAGTGACTCTGTTGTGCATTCTAATTTTCTAACCACTTAATGAATGATATATGAATCTACATCATACTTACCGTAGGGTTTTCTTGATGTGACTGAAACCTACCAGATAAAACCCACTATGTTTTGGCTATATAAAACAAAGATACCACACCTTGAGACAAGCATGGAGAACAATTTGACCAGTTCCAATTGCTTGCTAAAGCACAAGTGCTGCATTCCCAGGACAGATCTGGGGCCAGAGTTCCATTCTAGTAGCATTTCACATGGTGGAGCAGGATGTGGAATATGATTCCGCTATGAGGGGAGGGGTGCATGCAGAAATACAAGGTGCTTTCTATACTATCCAAACTTCCGTTCCATTACAATTTAAGTGAGGACAGTGCAGAAGTTTTAGGGTAGACTAGAGCTATCGTATTCCATATAGGAAGCCTGCTTTAAGTGTTAGATTCCCAATGCATTTAAAGGACTGTGTGCAGTGGCATCATAGGTCTGGGTCTGGTCCATTTGTTTCTATTGCTGATGGAAAATAACCCTTATTTGCGCCTAAGAAGGTAACTTTTGCGCATGTGTAGTAGCTTTTTTTTATACAATGTGCGCAGAAGTTAGGGACGGGGATCATGTATGAGTGGACTTCCAAGTCCGCTCGTACCTACTTCAGTTATAAGGGGTGTGCCAAAGGGAATTAGGAAAAAGTTAAGTGAAGTCGTAGGGGTGTCATTTAAATGAGGGTGGCTGGGCGTGGTTACTTAAGAGGTAATATACGCATGGGAACTTAACCTAGCTTATGGTACCTAAAACCGGTGTGGGTAGTGGAAGGGACACTTAGGTGCGGTTACATGGTTAACCGCCCCTATGGATTTCACACTTAAGTGTAAATTCGGTCTAGTATGGCTTTTTGTATTTTCAACCTCCTGTCCTAAGTGTTTACAATCCGTTATCTAACCTTTAAAGAAACAAAATACTAGGCCAATCTTTAGCTTGGTTACACTGGAAAAAATATAGATTGTAATCATTTTACAGAATTGAATAACTTTTTAAATTATTGTTCTTTCTGAACAACTTGCGCCTGATTAAGTAAAGCTTAATTTGCGATATATATTTACTGACATGCTCTGCTGGATGCATGACTGAATTTATATGTAATGTGCATAAGAAATAAAAGCCAATTAATGTATCATTTCAGCATCTTGGATAACTGTCTGTGTGGGAATGTGCTGTCATTCTTAGGTAGGAGGTGAAAGATGCGTGGGTCTGAATTTTCTATGTATTTTTGTTTAATCCGCCAGTTGATCTCTAAGGGTGGGGGCATTAACTTTTCTGCAGACAACTGTAACCCACTATGTGCTATTGGGGAGAGCTTTGGATTAGCAAAGTTGTAACATTTCATTTCTTGATAAAGTTTGTGTATTAAAATGGACAGAATGTATAGAAACTTATTTTAGGAACTGCTTTTGCTAAAATACGATAATGTAAAGAAAAAAAGCACTTTACTTTTTTATTTAATTTTTTTTAATCTTCCCCTGCATTGTGATTTATATATACATATCCACAGTTTAGCTGCATGTTCTGGACTTATCTGTGACACATGGGGTTTATTATAACAGCCACCTGATTTGTTCTAAAATGATTAATGTCCCTTGTTCAACCTAAATATGACTTGGGGGTTGATTCAGAGTTGCACTTAAACCTTTTTTAAGGTGCAAGTGTAGACCTGAGCAATACCATATTGAACTACAAGGGGAGACAAATTTTAATTGTTAAAGCAAATTATATTTGAGAGGTGAAATTTCTTAGCTCAACTCATAAACATAAATGCAGTATTTGAGTTCTGTGTGCAAGAGTAATGTATTTTGCCTGCATGCAATAGACATATGATTAATTAGCACCCCATACTTTGTAAAATGGTATAGCTGAGCTGTATACTTGCACCTAAAAAAGGTGTAAGTGCAACTCTGAATCAGTCCCTTATTACTAATAAGCTGCCATCACCAAGACTATTCACAGGAGGTCTTTTTCCTTTACACAACTTATACTTTATCAAAAATATCAAACTCCAAATAATCTTCTTTTACCACTATGTTTGATAACCAGGCTGGTCTGACATGTGAATTTGTAAGAACACAGCGACATGAACTTATTAATTGATATTTAATATGATAAGAATCACAATGCTTATTTACAAAAGAATAACAAAATGGACATACAACACGCAAAACCTTTTCTTATAAAATAAAAATGTAACAATACAGAAAGCACTTATACAAAGAAACCTTATGGGTTGGGACAGACAAGAAATGGGGAACACTTCCTTTGTTAAAAGATCCTATGAAGGTATCTGGCTTTTCAAGACAAAAATTGACAACATCTTTGGGAAAAGTGTCAGGGCCCCCCTCTCTCAATATCCTGATGGCCACTCTGCCAGAGTATATGACTTTATGCACAAATAGCTCCAGACCCGGCCATAAAACAGACCATAGAACTAGGCCCGCAGCACTAAAAGAAAATGCCAGTCAGGGTCAAAAGGCCAATTCATATTTCTTACATACTGGGTTATATAGAAGATATTCAGTTATCCTTACAGTTACACTGTATCCCTGCATTTTTTTCTCTTGATATTATGGAATGTGTCCTCTTTATGTTTTTCCAGAAATTTTTATACTTCATGTAAAAACATGGTGTGTGTATGTATATGTGTGTGTGTGTGTGTGTCTATATGTGTGTGTGTGTGTGTACACACAGTGCCATCCATACCATTGTGCATATAAATAAATATATGCAAAATGGTATGGATGGCACTCTGTAT
Source organism: Limnodynastes dumerilii (assembly GCA_011038615.1). Classification (NCBI taxonomy): domain Eukaryota; kingdom Metazoa; phylum Chordata; class Amphibia; order Anura; family Limnodynastidae; genus Limnodynastes; species Limnodynastes dumerilii. The sequence continues at coordinate 347,270 of WWET01001430.1, read as the reverse complement.
GGTTGCAGCTATGGCAGGCTATTACTCCGGTGCTCGTCCCAGCTCCAACGGCCAATATAGAAGACATAATACAGGAGGCACTCAGAGATTTTGTTAACAAATCACACAGAATACATGTATCAAGACCAACGTTTCAGTATTTTACTACATTCCTCAGGGTACACAGCAAACAAAAGTACAGCAATATATAGAGAAATAGAGCCACTTACCCCACCGGACACCACCCCCAATGGATTGCTCACTGGAACGCCGGGACCCGCATGCCGGAAGTCCGAGACATGTGTGAACCGGAAGAGACCCGCCGATCCGGCAAAGCGTCCTCCATTGCCAGGAGAACCCTGCAATTGAAAACAATACGTAATATAAAAGTGCAAACCGAACTATGCCAAAGGCATCTACGGAAAATAAAGATCACATATCAGTAGGATCCCCAGCAAAACAGCATTAGATATGAACATATAGGCAAAGATTATTAGTAAACAATGTAACGTAATGATGGCTAGAGTGTTAATCAAAAAAACAAGACAGACTGCACATTTCATTTAGGTCGAAAGGGGATACAGTTCTGAGGGTAAATATCCACCATGCCTCGCAACGTAATAGCAATTTGTCACGATCTCCGCCTGTGGGAAGAGGAGGGATGTGATCAATTATTTTATATTTCAAAGTGGCTAGACTGTGTTTCTGTTGAAGGAAATGTCTAGCGACGGGTTGATCGGTACTTTTTCCCTCCAGTGCGGCTCGAATTGCAGATCGGTGAAGCGCTATGCGCTCTTTAAACTGTCTTTTAGTCTTTCCTACGTAGTACAAGCCGCAAGGGCAATAGATCACATATACTACGTATTTTGAAGTGCATGTCAAAAAATGTTGAATTTTGTATTTACGGGCAGAATGTGGGTGCAAAAAATAGGTGCTTTGATCCAGAGACCGGCAAGTGATGCAATTGGTACAGCGGTAACATCCTAAGCGTTTAGAAGGCGGAGGTTGAGTGGTTACATGTGAATGAGAATAAGTCACGTAAATTGTGGCCTCGCTTGTAGCTAGACATCAGAGTGGTGTTCTGAAAGCATCTTAATGCTGGATCTGATTGGACTACGGGCCAATACTTCCTAACAGTTTGTTTTATATAGGAATGTTTGTTCGTGAAGGTATGTACAAATGGCATACGGTTGCCTAAGTCTCTTTTCACCATTGGTGAGAGAAGTTCTGATCTTGGTAAAAGTGAAATTTTGTTCATAATTTGTTGTAAAATATTTTTATCATAGCCACGTTCTGCAAATTGTTGGCACATACTAGTCATGTTAGCTCTGGCCTGTACAAGGTCATTTGTAATGCGCTGGATACGTAGTAGCTGTGAATGGGGAAGTCCATATTTAAGGGGTGCCGGATGAAATGAAGAGGCATGCAAGATATTATTTCTATCTGTGGGTTTGCTGAAAAGACTAGTTTTAATCCTCTTGTCAGTGAGGGAAATAGTAACATCCAAGTAATGTACTTGCAAATCATCGATCGTATAGGTAAGTCACCGGTGTAGTGTTGGTATTCAAATCCTGAATGAGTTCTTCAAATGTGCAAGGCAGCAACAACAAGATAACTTGATCTTCAATCTATCATCCCATGTACTGTCGTCCGATGAAACTAATCTACTAAACAAAGGCCTCACATTTGTGCCTACCACCACACACGATGATTTTCGGTGAAAGATAGAATCTTATAAGTTTCAAAGGCAACTTCGCCTTAAGGAATATTTTTAGGACCAAGTTTCATCGACTTCAGTAACAGGGTTTAAGAAAACCTCTACTTTTGACCCTCCCTCTACAAATTCTTCACTCAAGACCTTTGGCCGCCTGCTTGATCAAAGTGCCTGCGACCAACATACTTATGATGGCCATTCGAATTTATCGAGAGGTGAATTTAAAGCCTTACAGAGTCTCCGACGTGACCACAATTTAATTATTCGCCCCGCCGATAAAGGCGGTGCGATTGTCTTACAGGATAGAACTCAATACCTGCAGGAAGCCTACAAACAATTACAGGATACTACCACATACATGAAGTTGCCTAATAATCCTTTGATACAATATAAAAAAGAATTGGACTCTTATTTACTTCAAATCGTTACAGACGGGCACATCACCAAAACGAGGTGGACTTCCTTACCACTCCTCATCCCATTGTACCATGTTTTTACACATTACCAAAAATACACAAGGACCCATGTAATCCACCAGGCCGCCCTATAATTGCGGCTCGTAAATCCTTGTTCCAAAATATTTCCAAGTTTTTAGATTTCCATCTGCAGCCTCATGTACAAAGTGGTAAAAAGTGGTAAATCATATATATGGGACCCTACAGACTTTCTAAATAAACTGGGCAATTTGCCCGTTATACCACCGAATTCCTGGCTCATTACTATTGATGTCCGTAATCTATATACATGCATTCCCCACCCTGAAGGCATCGAAATTGTGTCAGAGTTTTTGTCGTACTTGCCTACATACGATGGTCCACATATTCCTGTAATAACACATTTACTGGAGATGACATTGAAAAATAATTTTTTCTACTTTAAGGGAGACTTTTATTTACAAACTACGGGTTGTGCGATGGGGTCCAATGTGGCCCCATCATTCGCCAATATTTACATGTTTTCTTACGAGGAGAAATTTCTGTATACTGACTCTCGGTTTCAAGCAGGGGCACTATTCTACTACAGAATGATGATATGTTTCGATGATATGTTTCTCATATGGCATTCCGATAAATCCACATTTGAAGAACTCATTCAGGATTTGAATACCAACACTACACCGGTGAGACTTACCTATACGATCGATGATTTGCAAGTACATTACTTGGATGTTACTATTTCCCTAGCTGGCAACAGGATTCAAACTAGTTGTTTCAGCAAACCCACAGATAGAAATAATATCTTGCATGCCTCTTCATTTCATCCGCACCCCTTAAATATGGACTTCCCCATTCACAGCTACTACGTATCCAGCGCATTACAAATGACCTTGTACAGGCCAGAGCTAACATGACTAGTATGTGCCAACAATTTGCAGAACGTGGCTATGATAAAAATATTTTACAACAAATTATGAACAAAATTTTACTTTTACCAAGATCAGAACTTCTCTCACCAATGGTGAAAAGAGACTTAGGCAACCGTATGCCATTTGTACATACCTTCACGAACAAACATTCCTATATAAAACAAACTGTTAGGAAGTATTGGCCTGTAGTCCAATCAGATCCAGCATTAAAATGCTTTCAGAACACCACTCTGATATCTAGCTACAAGCGAGGCCACAATTTACGTGACTTATTGATCCATTCAGATGTAACCACTCAACCTCCGCCTTCTAAACGCTTAGGATGTTACCGCTGTACCAATTGCATCACTTGCCGGTCTCTGGATCAAAGCACCTATTTTTTGCACCCACATTCTGCCCGTAAATACAAAATTCAACATTTTTTGACATGCACTTCAAAATACGTAGTATATGTGATCTATTGCCCTTGCGGCTTGTACTACGTAGGAAAGACTAAAAGACAGTTTAAAGAGCGCATAGCGCTTCACCGATCTGCAATTCGAGCCGCACTGGAGGGAAAAAGTACCGATCAACCCGTCGCTAGACATTTCCTTCAACAGAAACACAGTCTAGCCACTTTGAAATATAAAATAATTGATCACATCCCTCCTCTTCCCACAGGCGGAGATCGTGACAAATTGCTATTACGTTGCGAGGCATGGTGGATATTTACCCTCAGAACTGTATCCCCTTTCGACCTAAATGAAATGTGCAGTCTGTCTTGTTTTTTTGATTAACACTCTAGCCATCATTACGTTACATTGTTTACTAATAATCTTTGCCTATATGTTCATATCTAATGCTGTTTTGCTGGGGATCCTACTGATATGTGATCTTTATTTTCCGTAGATGCCTTTGGCATAGTTCGGTTTGCACTTTTATATTACGTATTGTTTTCAATTGCAGGGTTCTCCTGGCAACGGAGGAAGCTTTGCCGGATCGGCGCATCTCTTCCGTTTCCCACATGTCTCGGACTTCCGGCATTCCAGTGAGCAATCCATTGGGGGTGGTGTCCGGTGGGGTAAGTGGCTCTATTTCTCTATATATTGCTGTACTTTTGTTTGCTGTGTACCCTGAGGAATGTAGTAAAATACTGAAACGTTGGTCTTGATACATGTATTCTGTGTGATTTGTTAACAAAATCTCTGAGTGCCTCCTGTATTATGTCTTCTATATTGGCCGTTGGAGCTGGGACGAGCACCGGAGTAATAGCCTGCCATAGCTGCAACCATACAGAGTGCCATCCATACCATTTTGCATATATTTATTTATATGCACAATGGTATGGATGGCACTGTGTGTGTGTGTGTGTGTGTGTGTGTGTGTAGAGATATGTATAGCTGTATTTGCTTATATTTGTGTGTGTCTGTTATGGTCACAACTAAGCAGGTCAGGGAGTCTAACTAGAAGTCTGGTCTTCACTAGAGCAACTGATGGTGGGTATAGACTGTGCTAAAGGTACCTAGAAGGTCGCAGCACATTGATGCTTTCGTTTAACGTTAAAACACAGACACTCAGAGATAGAATGAGGATCAGTGTCTGTTATGGTCACAACTAAGCAGGTCAGGGAGTCTAACTAGAAGTCTGGTCTTCACTAGAGCAACTGATGGTGGGTATAGACTGTGCTAAAGGTACCTAGAAGGTCGCAGCACATTGATGCTTTCGTTTAACGTTAAAACACAGACACTCAGAGATAGAATGAGGATCAGTGTCTGTTATGGTCACAACTAAGCAGGTCAGGGAGTCTAACTAGAAGTCTGGTCTTCACTAGAGCAACTGATGGTGGGTATAGACTGTGCTAAAGGTACCTAGAAGGTCGCAGCACATTGATGCTTTCGTTTAACGTTAAAACACAGACACTCAGAGATAGAATGAGGATCAGTGTCTGTTATGGTCACAACTAAGCAGGTCAGGGAGTCTAACTAGAAGTCTGGTCTTCACTAGAGCAACTGATGGTGGGTATAGACTGTGCTAAAGGTACCTAGAAGGTCGCAGCACATTGATGCTTTCGTTTAACGTTAAAACACAGACACTCAGAGATAGAATGAGGATCAGTGTCTGTTATGGTCACAACTAAGCAGGTCAGGGAGTCTAACTAGAAGTCTGGTCTTCACTAGAGCAACTGATGGTGGGTATAGACTGTGCTAAAGGTACCTAGAAGGTCGCAGCACATTGATGCTTTCGTTTAACGTTAAAACACAGACACTCAGAGATAGAATGAGGATCAGTGTCTGTTATGGTCACAACTAAGCAGGTCAGGGAGTCTAACTAGAAGTCTGGTCTTCACTAGAGCAACTGATGGTGGGTATAGACTGTGCTAAAGGTACCTAGAAGGTCGCAGCACATTGATGCTTTCGTTTAACGTTAAAACACAGACACTCAGAGATAGAATGAGGATCAGTGTCTGTTATGGTCACAACTAAGCAGGTCAGGGAGTCTAACTAGAAGTCTGGTCTTCACTAGAGCAACTGATGGTGGGTATAGACTGTGCTAAAGGTACCTAGAAGGTCGCAGCACATTGATGCTTTCGTTTAACGTTAAAACACAGACACTCAGAGATAGAATGAGGATCAGTGTCTGTTATGGTCACAACTAAGCAGGTCAGGGAGTCTAACTAGAAGTCTGGTCTTCACTAGAGCAACTGATGGTGGGTATAGACTGTGCTAAAGGTACCTAGAAGGTCGCAGCACATTGATGCTTTCGTTTAACGTTAAAACACAGACACTCAGAGATAGAATGAGGATCAGTGTCTGTTATGGTCACAACTAAGCAGGTCAGGGAGTCTAACTAGAAGTCTGGTCTTCACTAGAGCAACTGATGGTGGGTATAGACTGTGCTAAAGGTACCTAGAAGGTCGCAGCACATTGATGCTTTCGTTTAACGTTAAAACACAGACACTCAGAGATAGAATGAGGATCAGTGTCTGTTATGGTCACAACTAAGCAGGTCAGGGAGTCTAACTAGAAGTCTGGTCTTCACTAGAGCAACTGATGGTGGGTATAGACTGTGCTAAAGGTACCTAGAAGGTCGCAGCACATTGATGCTTTCGTTTAACGTTAAAACACAGACACTCAGAGATAGAATGAGGATCAGTGTCTGTTATGGTCACAACTAAGCAGGTCAGGGAGTCTAACTAGAAGTCTGGTCTTCACTAGAGCAACTGATGGTGGGTATAGACTGTGCTAAAGGTACCTAGAAGGTCGCAGCACATTGATGCTTTCGTTTAACGTTAAAACACAGACACTCAGAGATAGAATGAGGATCAGTGTCTGTTATGGTCACAACTAAGCAGGTCAGGGAGTCTAACTAGAAGTCTGGTCTTCACTAGAGCAACTGATGGTGGGGATAGGCTTAGTTTCTAATCTAGCAGGCCGCAGCCACTTTAATTTAACATAAGAACACAGACACTGAAAGATAAAATGAGGGTAACAATGACCAAACCTGCTAAACAGAGATAGTATAGGAAAAAACAACAAACCTCAGAATGGAATCACACTGCAGATAGCCAAAATTCGTACACTGTACTAGACTAGGACTGGCACTCATTGACTAACTAAAAATCACACCAGAGGCAAGGGAAAGAGGCAGGATGGTAGTAACACAGAAGGGAAGACAGGAAGCACACTAGACAGGTAATAGCAAGTGAGACAGACAAGGATGAAACAAGGAATCAGGAAGGAGCAAGAAACTAGGGCACTCAGAATCACACAAAAAACACCAGAGCAAATAAACAGTAGGAAATGTGCAGGGGAACCTAACTCTATAACCGGCAGCATGTGACAGCGTATAACATATTCTTATTGAAGCACTAAAAAATATAAACGCAGTATTATCATGACATCATATATAGCATTTGTTCTTCTTCAACATACATATTTAACAAGAAACTGTCACATAAAATAGCGATACAAGCCTGTTCAAGTGATATATTATAAACACAGATGGCAGTGCATACCATTTTTACTGGTAAACGACATCCTACCTACATGAATTGACGAGAGTCGCCACTTATTTGATATTGGGAGATCAATGTTCAAACACTTGAGAATTAATCCACAACTCAAACCAATAAGTTTGTCGAAAGCAATCCTATAAGGAACAAAAGAGAGGTCCGGCGCTCCAAACAAGCATTATATAACACTATGTGTCAGCACATAAATAAGAATGAGGTTTAGTTCACAATATAGCTATATTGGGTTAAGCTCACCTTCCCAGCGTCAAGGCTCCTCCTATGTGTTCTCAGGAGGTCTATATTAAGACACTCTTGCATTTGAACAGCATGCAGCGGCCATGTTGGGGAGGGGTCAAACTCCCAAATGAAACTAAACAGTAGCAAAAAACTGTCTGTGCTTCTGATTCAACAAATTAAATGTGTGCAAGTGTATATATAGAGGTGCAGCCAAGGACAAAAGTGACCACTATGTAACTACAAGGCACAAAAAAGGTTTGGCGCTACAAACAGAAATAAAATAACACTATATGTCAGCACATAAATAAAAAGGAGGTTTAGTTCACAATATAGCTATATTGGGTTAAGCTCACCTGCCCCAAGGCACCTCACCTCCTGTAGGTGAGTCCCTATCCATTTGCTATATGTGTACACAGGACGTCTCTGTTAAGACACTACCTGCATTTGAACAGCTTGCAGCGGCCATGTTTGGGGAGTGGTCAGACTCCCAAATAAAACTGTAGCAAAAAGTTAAGCTCACCTGCCCAGCGTCAAGGCACCTCCTGTAGGTGAGTCCCTATCCATTTGCTATATGTGTACACAGGACGTCTCTGTTAAGACACTACCTGCATTTGAACAGCTTGCAGCGGCCATGTTTGGGGAGTGGTCAGACTCCCAAATAAAACTAAACTGTAGCAAAAAAAATGGTTGCGCTTCTATCCAACAAATTAAACAAAAAAACAAGTATATGCCCCAAAAAACATATCCCTGTAATAAAAATAACTAATTGTAGTGACCACGTAAAAATTCAGAAAAGATGCCCAAAAGTTCCTATAAAATAAATAAAAACGCACGATGTAAATCGTAAATTCCCACGCTGGCAAAGGGTATAAGTATACTTGGCGCTGGGATGTCCTGCGTGCAGGACATATAGTTTGTGTTAGCTTTGGGCATATATATGTGTTTTTTTTTGTGTGGAACATTTAGGCATTTTTTGGAAAATTTAATTTGGGCACTAGAATGCTTTATTTTTATGATGGGCACATGTATATTGCGCAGCGGGCCCTGGATAGCGCACCTCTGAATAGTACGTTTTAGCAGATCCACCTTGCTCATCCGCTACAACTCTGAATCCGAGCCATGGACATCAATGGATTATCAGTGAATTTATTAACTGGGAATCAATGGGAGTTGGCTACTGCTTATGCAATCTCCTTTACGTTGGGAAAACTACATGAAAACTTAAGGAAAGGGTTTTAAAATATCTTCGATCCATCAAAAATGCAGCCAGGGACAGAGGCAACATGAAGACATTGACACCAGTCGCTAAGCATTTCCCTAAATACCATAAGAGCAACCCTAGTGACCTTAAAGCATTTGCTCTATTTAAAGCACATAAACATGAGGTGGCGACTGGGATAAATTTCTCCTGCAGAAAGAACTAAAATAACTTTACAGATTAGCACATTGCTCCATTTAGCCTCAATGAAAATGTTAATCCATGTTTTTTTTTCCAGCAGTACATCTATTTTTTTATTTGTTATATTTATTTGAATTTTTTGCTTCTTTATTATTTTTCATTTACTCTTTAATTCCCCATAATTTTTTTTTATCATTTGAGATATTTTTATTTATATAATTATTTTTTCTTTAACACTGTCCCTTTAAATTCAATTTCATGCCTTTCTTATACTAGGGGGCACCATCACACCATAGCTGTTAAGCACCTCAGTGATAGACCATGATTAATGTTAATCTTCTCACAACCTTCACCACAGGTGCCCTAGATAATTTGGCGATCCAACTTAATCACTATCCTTCAAGCAACTTAATCACTATCCTTCAAGCTACCCCTTCTGTCTCCTGCATTAACTGTAAAACAAGTGTTGTTAACCCTTTTATCGGCAGCTTAACCCAATCACATTTTCACTGTAATATTTGCAAGTTATTCTTAGCATTTTCTTCATCATATATATGTTATTATCGTTTACCCAATCCTTACAATTGTCAAGCTTAATTACATCACATGCAGTTAATACTGCCTGGATTCGAATTCAGCAATTATTAATTTGCATCTGAATACATGCACACTTGCTGAAACAACAAGTGTTTTGCCATGACTACCAGTCTGTTAATTCCACCTATATAATTTTTTTTTTTTTTAAATAAACATTTTATTGGAGCATGAAGTTACATGTAAAAATACATTTTACAATCATCTTGTAGACATCATGAATTATAAATCACTTAACAGTACATTAGAGCATATACAGAGCATTCAGGATCTTGACTGAACATATCAGATCTATTTCGCCTTATCCATATAAGGTTCCCTATTACAATTTTTGCCTTCGTTTATTTATATTTCAACTTTTCAACCAAGTCCCAAGACAACAAATCTGAAGTGGGATGCTGTATATATCTATCCCCCCCTACAAATAGGCCATTCTAACATATTGGGTAACCATTGACCCCTCTTAATATCATTTATTCATTAGGGTCAGATTTTCAAACGATATCCTATAGGGTAATTGGTGGGTCATTTAGAAGTAGTCTTGTTTCATACCATGTTGTGTTGCAAAAACATGTATTTATATTTTAATATGGTCAAAATATTTGTGTGTTACTGTTTTTTAGATTTGGAAAATTTTAATTCTTTATAAATTTTACCAACATAAGGCCTAAACAATTTCTGTTTGTCAAAATAGGAAAAAATTATTTTTGGCTGAATTCAAGGTCCATATGATTCTAGGCTAATCTTAAAATTTCAAATTTAAGACTGAAAGAATGTAGTTGTTATTGATACAAAAAACATTATTACAGGCTCTGTGTAAGTTTATAATATAGAACTTTATGTCTAAATGGTTACAGATTTATTTTTAATAATAGA
>WWET01001430.1:315114-330739 GCA_011038615.1 Limnodynastes dumerilii | reverse complement strand
ATATATATTACATTACTGTTCAAAAGTCACCCAGACAATTTCATTTTTTACATGAAAACCGACTTTTATTTATCAAATGAGTTGCAAAATGAATAGAACATATAGTCAAGACATCAAGGTTAGAATTAATGATTTTTATTTGCAGTAATTTTGTCCTTCAAACTTTGCTTTCGTCAAAGAATGCTCCTTTTGCAGCAATTACAGCATTGCAGACCTTTGGCATTCCAGCCATTAATTTGTTGAGGTAAATTGAAGAAATGTCACCCCACACTTCCTGAAGCACCTCCCACAAGTTGGATTGGCTTGATGGGCACTTCTTGCGTACCATACGGTCAAGCTGCTCCCACAACAGCTCAATGGGGTTGAGATCTGGTGACTGCACTGGCCACTCCATTACAGACAGAATTCCAGCTGCCTGCTTCTTCCCTAAATAGTTCTTGCATAATTTGGAAGTGTGCTTTGGGTCATTGTCCTGTTGGAGGATGAAATTGGCTCCAATCAATCTGTCCACAGATGGAGAGATAGCTTTCCTTATTCCAAATCCCTTTTACCTTGTACAAATCTCCCACTTTACCAGCACCAAAGCTGCCCCAGACCATCATATTACCTCCATCATGCTTGACAGATAGCATCAGGCACTCTTCCAGCATCTTTTCACTTGTGCTGCATCTCACAAATGTTCTTTTGTGTGATCCAAACACCTCAATCTTCGATTCGTCTGTACACTTTTTTCCAATCTTCCTCTGTCAAATGTCTGTGTTCTTTTGCCCATATTAATCTTTTCCTTTTATTGACCAGTCTCAGATATGGCTTTTTCTTTGCCACTCTGCCTAGAAGGCCAGCATCCGGAGTCGCCTTTTCACTGTAGATGTTGACACTGGCGTTTTGCGGGTACCATTTAATGAAGCTGTCAGTTGAGGACCTATTTCTCAAACTAGACTCTAATGTACTTATATTGTTGCTCAGTTGTGCACCGGGGCCTCCCACTTCTCTTTCTACTCTGGTTAGACCATGTTTGTGCTGTTCTCTGAAGGGAGTAGTACACACCGTTGTATGAAATGTTCAGTTTCTTGGCAATTTCTCACATGGAATAACCTTCATTTCTAAGAAGAAGAATACACTGTCGAGTTTCACATAAAAGTTCTCTTTTTCTGGCCATTTTGAGAGTATAATCGAACCCACAAATGTGATGCTCCAGATACTCAACTAGCTCTAAGGAAGGCCAGTTTTATAGCTTCTCTAATGAACAAACCCGTTTTCAGCAATGCTAACATAATTGCACAAGAGTTTTCAAGGGTTTTCTAATCATCCATTAGTCTTCTAACGCGATATATACCATTACCCTATCTTAGGCAATTTATGTTTGTCAAAGGAGATGGATCTCAGCAGAAATGTGTATGAGAATTTTGGGCCTGATGTCGACGGCCATCAACTCAGTTCGCTGGACAAAATTCCATATGACAATGCATGTCAAAAGATTTCTTTCAAGAGACTGTTGAAGATAGCTTGGTGGTCATGCAAAGAAACTAGAGAAAGGGAAATCCTTTGCAAATAGTAATAACAACAGACGCAAGTCTATCATGATGGGGAGTGAAGTGCAATCAAATCAAGGCATGTGGACCAAGGAGGTAAAGCAGTCCCACTCCATTTTAAGAGAGCTAAAGGCAGTGGGAAAAGCTCTCAACAGGCTTCAAGATCACTTGAAAAGGAGGACTGTGTATCCAGTTCTTATAGCACCATCCTTGGGAATGGAACCAATTTGTCTCGGACATCTAGCTCTGTCAAACTGAACCAATATATTTTCTTACTTATATCTAAAATGTTTTTGAAATGCCAGTGTTAAAACTATGTACATGGAATGTGGGCGGTATACATTCCCCAGCCAAGCGTAAAAAAATATTTGTCTACCTTAACAAATTAAAACTTGACGTAGTGTTACTGCAGGAGACCCATCTTATTGAACCTGAGGTTAAAAAGCTCTCCATGATGGGTTATAAAATGTTTTCTTTTGCCTCACATATTTCTAAAGCTAGAGGGGTGGCGCCCTTGATATCTAATAGGAATACAGTAGAAATACATTCGGATATAGCGGATGTTGGTGGTAGATATACTATTACAGATGTGTCTATCAATGGCTCTCGGTACTATGTATGTAACGTTTATGCCCCATCCACCCATGATAAATGTTTTCTGCAACCCCTCCTAGCTAAACTCTACCCAATTTGCGGGTCGCGATTGATCATAGGCGGGGATTTTAACATGATAACGTCCTTAACCCTAGACAGACAGCGAGATTTGCAAAACCAACGCAGACTACCAAAATTAAACTTAAAAACTTTCTCGGACCAACTACATCTGATCGATGCATGGCGAACTAGACATCCCTTGGACAGGAAATACACCTGCCTTTTGGCAGCTCATGGCACTCTGTCTAGGTTAGACCACATCCTGCTAGCCGAAACACTATTGCCCAGGATAATTGATACACGCATTGAGCCCATCTGTATCTCCGACCGCGCACTGGTGTGGGTGTCGCTGGCCGACACCATAGACAGGGGTGATTTTAAATCATGGCGTTTCCCCACCTATCTGTTCAACTCAATAAAGTATAAAGTTTCAAAATATGTTGCAGGTGGCATGGGCGACCTATGCGACTAGCAACGTAGAACACATATTAAACCCTTTCCTTTACTGGCAAACGGCCAAGGCAGTGATTCGTGAAGAGATACTGTCCTTTGTTAAGAAACACAACAAGTCCTTCTCTAGCAGCTACATTTAAGCCCAGTAAGGTCTATCAAGGGCGTATCAAACAATTCTTGCTAACCCCCACCCCGGCTCATCAAGACAAAAATCTTGAACTTAAGACAAAATTTGAGGTGGTATTAGCTCAAATGAGAGACAGACACTCTGAAGCCACAAATTTTACAAGATGGGAAATAAATCGCGCAGATTACTATCTAACATGCTAAGAGGGGGACGGTCGCCTGTGATGGTCAAGTGCATGCGGAAAGGGGATGGTACACTTTCCTATTCGGGGAAAAAAATTTTGATGATATTTCATACGTTCTATGAGCAATTATATTCCCAGGAAATTATTAATACTGATGCAAAACGTGGGTTTTTGGATGGATTGCAGTTGCCCCAGATTAGGCCGGAACATGCTCAGATGATTCAAGCTCCCATAACATCGTTGGAAATTACCGCAGCCATTAAACTTTTAAAATCTAACAAAGCCCCTGGGCCGGATGGATACAGCGGAGAGTTTTATAGAATACTCTCGTCTGATATTGTAGAACCAATTAAGTCCGTTTTTAATACCATCATTACCACTAAAACTATTCCCCTCTATTTTAATTAGGCGATTATTAAAACGTTTCCCAAACCAGGGCGGAACCCGGAGTTACCAGAGTCGTATCGACCTATATCGCTCCTCAATGTGGACTACAAGCTGCTCACAAAGATAATTTCGGAAAAGGTGAAACGCTTGTTACCACTCATTGTTCGTAGGGACCAAACCGGCTTCATCTGGGGCAGGCATCCAGTTACCAATATTTGTAAAGTCCTAACGGTAATGCAAACCTTGCAGAGTACTGAGGAAAAGAGGGGTCTTGGCCTTCTCCTCTTTCTTGACGCGGAGAAGGCCCTCGACCTTATCACTTGAGACCATCTGATAGAGACCTTAGATAGATTTGGGTTTCCACCAAATTTTTCTCAACTCCTGCATGTATTCTACTCTCGTTCCCAAACCCAGGTGGCGAGTAATGGGTATATGTCTGTACCATTCAATATAGAAAGAGGCACCAGACAGGGCTGCCCCCCTTTCACCACTGTTGTTCGCCCTAGCCCTGGAACCCCTGGCAATTGCGTTGAGAAGGAGCACTAAATTTTATGGTATCATGGTTTGCGGTAGGGAAGTGAAACTAGCCCTATTCGCGGATGACATGTTACTATTTATATCGAATCCGGCCGAATCAGTTCCTAATATACTGGAGATAACAACCTCTTTCGGATCCTTTGCTGGCTATAAAATTAACCTGCAGAAATCTGAGGTTTTGCCCCTGATGTGGAACCCACCTCTGCGCTTGTTGGAACTGGTGATAGCCCCCCCCCCTAATATTGTTTATACGTTGTTTGTTTTATTTTATATATATATATATATTATATATATATTTTCATTCTGTCTAGTTTTAATCTGTTTATCTGTTTATACTCTGACAATACGATTGGAGAAAAACAAAACACATGCACGGTAAATTTTCTTGCCACTGATGTTTGCAAATCTACTATGTCTGGAGTGTAATGTTTTCTCCTCTGTTTCTTGTATTCTTATTTGAAAATACTAATAAACAACTTTTATAAAAGCTTAAGTGAGACTCAAGATTAGGAAACACTGAATATACTTGTGTTTCTACAAAATGAGAATAAGGAATGTAATGATTTGATTACATCAACAGACTCCCCGAAACTTCCAAAAAATAAATCCAGTTTCTATCCACTTTAATTAAAAATGGATTGTATAGAGGTGTTTTACCAAAAACTCTTAAAGATTTTAGAGATCTATGTGACAATTCAGAAAAATTATTTTTGAAGGGTAACTTAACGAAAAGAGAAAGACAGGCTTTATGTGATTTGCAAGAAAACCATGAAATCATAATAGAACCAGCTGACAAGGGGGAGGGTTGTATTGTTGAATAAATCAGATTATTTAATTGAAGCACATAGACAACTTGGAGACCCTTGCTTTTATAGAAAGCTTGAGTAAGAAATATGATTCTCTATAGGACTTTTATTGAAGGTGCGTTAGAAATGGGCACTATTGACAAAAATACTTTTTTATTTTCTGAATATCAAGTATCCTATTATTCCCACCTTTTATTATCTACCTAAGGTCCACAAGTCGGTGAACCCCCCCCAAGTAGACCCATCATTTCGAGTGTGGGGTCACTGACTTGTGGACTCTCTTATTTAGTAGATTAGTATTTACAGCCTCAGGTTGCTAAACTGAGGTCTTATATTAAGGACATGACCCACTTCCTTTCTATGTTGAGTGACCTAAATTGGAAAAGGGATTTTTTTACTTGTCACATGTGCTGTTGAATCTTTGTATTCTAATATTGCTCATGATAAAGGTATGATAAAGGTTAGATTTCTCGATCTCTCCAGCACTTAGAGAATTTCTGGTCCAAAGTGTGTCATTTATTCTTCACAACAACTTTTTTCTTTTTGACGAGTGTTTTTATTTACAGATTAAGGTCTCCGCTATGGGTACCAGATTCGCCTCGAGCTATGCGAACCTCTATATGGGTCGTTTTGAAAACGAGCTCATGTGGGAGAGACTTTTCGGGGCGAATCTGGTCCTCTACAGTAGATAAATTGATGATTTGATTTTTGTTTGGGATGGGGATTCATAATCTGTTAATTATTTCAGCAATTTTCTTAATTCTATTCATTTTGGTCTTAAATTTACTCAAACTGGGCTGGATCCAGACTTAAGTGCTCTAAATTAGTAACGTCTGGGCTACACCATGTTGATTGCTGGGGGAGTCAAGTTAATTGTATTCTTTGCATGCAGGGATATATCTTTGTATTGCTTTCTGCACATAATTACTATCACACTGTTATCTAGACTTGCGATTGGAAACATCACCTCTCTAATACTGTTTGCAACAGATGAAATATGACTCCCCTGCAATCATCAGGCTTAGCCCAGGAGTAACTTACTTCAAGCACTTACTTAAGGCTGGATCCATCCCACTGTTAGTAATTTTTCTATAAATTATCAAGATGTCACCGTCATGGGGGGTAATGATAAGTTGAGGGTCGTTAACTATAGAAAGGAGGTGGATCAAAGTCAATATTTGAGATATGACAGTTGTCATTATAAACCTTGGAAGGATAACATCACTAAGGGACAGTTTAGCCTCAGAAGGAATTGTTCATCTTTGGATGATTTTTCTTCACAAGGTTTACAATTTCAAGGAATCTTTTAGAGAACAAGCGTGTCCTTCATTTCTAATTGAAAATGCTTTCCAGGAAGCTCTGTTGACCGATAGAGAATCATTTCTTATCTATATCTTACATATAAAGAAAGATCAAAAAAGAACAATCGGAAGAATGAATTATCTTTTGTCACACAATACAATATATCAGCTGGTTATATAAAAAGAATAACTATGGAAAATGTAAAGATATTGCAAAGTGATAAAATTTTGCAAAAAACTGCTAACTTGGACCCTAAAGTAAGGAGGGCTAGGATAACCAAATAAAAGATGGCTACCAATAAGAACTATAGGCTTTTACAAATGTGGGGACTCACAATGTGTTACATGTAATCATTATTATTTTTGTTATTATTAATATCATTATTATTGTTTATATAAAGGAGCCACAAGGTGTGTACAGGGTAGGGATTGACAGCATAGTATATATTAAAAACATTATGACTGTAAAAATATCACAAAAATAAAGTGAATCAAGCAAAGAACGCAAGCAAAATGCAAGGTGTCAAGTTTGAAAAATCAGGGACCAGGGGATAGAGCGCAGTGAGCGGCTGAGATGGAGCCAACAGGTGGGGGTGGGGTAAAAGGAAATAGCAGAGGGGGACAAGAGGGTATGAAGGGAGTGGGCAGTGGAGGAGGAAGGAACAACACTAGGATCGAGAGCCCTGCTCACGTGAGTTAACACACTTTGTGGGAGGGAAGAACTTACAGAAGCCATAAGAAGAGGAAAGAAAGTGGACTGCTAGTGTGAGCGGAGGAGACAGGGAAGGAAGAGAAGGGATAGATAAAAGGTGGAGGGGGGGGGGGTAGGTTAGCCTGAACAGGTGTGTTTTTGAGTGATCGTTTGAAGGCCTGCAATGTGGGGGAGAGTCTGCCTGAAGAAGGGAGGTCATTCCAGTGCAGAGGTGCAGCATGGGAGAAGTCCTGGATATGGGCATGAGATGTGATCAGTAAAGAGGTCAGACAGCGCTGGTTAGCAGAACGGAGAGGGCTGGAAAGGGTGTGCATGTTGATGAGGGAAGAGAGGTAGGGAGCAGTGGATGAGGAGATGGCCTTAAATGTGAGGGTAAGGAGTTTATAAATGACAACCATGTAGAATTTTCGGGTAGTGATGGTTGAATCTATAAAATTAAAAGCTATATAAATTGCAAAAGTAGTTATGTTATTTACCTTATTTCATGTATTTGTGGAAAAAATATGTGGGTCGCACAACAAATGCACAAGATGCACAAGATTTTTAGAATATCGTCTAAACATACTAAAAAAGATTAATTCCCATTCTTTGTCTAAACATGTCCATTATGAACATGGGGCTAATGTAAAATGTATCTCTTTACAAGGAATAGAAGGTGACCGATTCCCTCTACTCTGTAAAAGGGAATCCTTTTGGATTTTCAGACTTAATACCTTAATACCTTCTGATTTTAATGATTTTATTGAGTTGGATCATTGATCCATTTCTCACCCTTTAAGTAATAGACATCGGTTCGTATCGTTATTGTGTTAATTGTTGTATTTTAATTTTAATTTTTTTGATTGTTTGTCAAATATATATTTACCTTTTTGATATAATATATAAATTACTTATCTTAAGGGAAAAAGGGGTAGACTCGAGCTTGGTGGATTGGACTGAGAGAAAGTATAAGGGGTTAATTCCAGAGCGCTTAACCTCCAGACACTGCCAGTCTGTAATAGAAAAAATGCAAAATAAATAAAAAGAGGAAGCGCTAGGATTATTAACCACAAGTGGGTCTCGACAGGTATATTATTAAAGATAAAAATTTATTATCCAACAATTAAAGACAATAATAAAAACATGCAAAGTTTAGTGCAGCCTTAGACGTAATATATTAGGAATAGAGTTGGTAATCATAATGCCCTTTGGTATAGTCCATATAAATGATGGAATCCTATGGTAATGCAGCCCTTAGGTAAAGAGGAATATATGGTTGTATAATATTGCCACACTTTCCTTATTTAGGAATTGATGAGTTCTAGATGCTTGGTATTAATAAGCTGGTGTGGATGTACAAAGTCTTATCCCAGAATGCTATGGCACCAGTATATGGTGAGCAGAGCAGCAGTATAAGTAGTATAGCTCACGTGTCTCCCACGGGTGGCAGCCAGATAGAGAGGGAGAGCCGGGACTGTGAGGACGTACCCCGAGGAAGTGACAGCGGCTGGACGGCACACAGACCAGCCGCGGACGAAACCTCCGGTTCCTTCGGCGCCCGGATCAGGTATGCATAGATACTTGCAAGCCACCACGTGATCGCACCTCAGAGCTGGCGAATATAACAGCCGGCAGCTCCTGAAGTATTCTTTTATTATTGTCTTTAATTGTTTGATAATAAATTTTTATCTTTAATAATATACCTGTTGAGACCCACTTGTGGTTAATAATCCTAGCGCTTCCTCTTTTTATTTATTTTGAATTACTTATCTTGTCAATCATATTTTGGAGCTCTATATGAGTACATTCATAATTGATAATATCCAATGTGATTGTTATATATTATTTATTTTTTATGATGTATATTTTTTTTTTGCATATATATTTATTTACGTTTATTGTTTGAAACAGGAATACATACTATAGCTGTTTTTCTTAATAATATTCCAAAGATAAATCCACTGTGCACATCTTTATGTGTATAATTATCGTTCTTGGTTTTATATCTTTTTACCATGTGTTTATTTTATTTTAGTAGCTTTGCAGTTAATCTTCCATATATTTATATATAAAAATAACGTTGTAGTAATGTTGTTTAGAGATTTATCCTTCTTAATTAATCACCACCTGGAGAACTACTATTTAAATAAGGTGGAGTCTGATGAAAACTACTTGGAGAAACGTATGCGTAAGAGACTCTTTTCGAAGTATCTGACTACTACATGGACTTATGAATTATATTGGAGACTTTTTTTTAATGGCGCATCTATCAATCTTATATCGGAATTTTCTATGTGCCAAATTCCTAATCACAGCTTTGATTTTTGAGCATATACAGCGGGAAGCCTGCTGATTACCACAGCTAATAGCACAAGTTGGAGAGCATATAGAGAACTTTGCAGCAACGGGTGCATTTGAAAATATTTATTGCCTCACCATTGTACAGTCCGGTACCGTCTAGTGAACCGCTTATAGTGGGATGCATCGGTTTCTTAAGGAGGGTGAGATACCTTTTACCATCTGCACGTGTGACTTTCTATATCTCTGGATCTGTTGGTCTGCTACTATTTATAAATTATTCATTGCACATATAGCTCTCCATTATACTGGGTGGAATTCAGCTACAATATTCAATGATTGATACAGCTGCTGTGCTTATTGAGTGGAAGAGTTGAGTGCTTTACCTTCTTTGCTCCTCTATATTATATCTCAGAATTTTCTGGATTACATACTATTAACCATTGTTGGAAGGTATACCAGCGTTTACCTTCCTTCACTTTGGATAGTGGACTACAACATCTGCTATATTTATAGCTAAAGTGTGTTTTCACCTAATATTTCCTGACTGAATAGCCACTTTGAATAAGGATCTTACCATTGCACAGGATATATAAAGATCTTTGCACTTAATGATATTTTTGTGATATGTTTGATCAATATTATAGATGAGTCTCCTTGCATGTGTTGCTTATTTATACATCTCATGTTTTAAATTTAATTTTCTCTTTTTGTGGATTAGTCATCCTAGGTTAAGCTGCTTAAGTCAATACAAATTCATATGCCTGTTTGGAGTGCACATTTGAGTCTCCTTAAATAATGCATTCTGTTGTTTAGACAAAAAAGAAAACATTTATCCATGTACAACCTCTACTTCATAAGTCTTAAACAAATGCAAAACAAGCTCGTCCTACTGGGGAAAATAAATAGGTTCAAGGGTGTGTCAGAAACAATAGTGGAGACTCTATAATTGGTATAAGATATATTAGAGGATCTATGGTCACTCAGTATACAGTGCATCCGGAAAGTGTTCACAGCGCTTCACTTTTTTATATTGTTATGTTACAGCCTAATTCCAAAATGGAATAAATTCATTTTTTCTCTCAAAATTCTACACACACTACCCCATAATGACAACGTAAACATTTTTTTGGGGAGATTTTTGCAAATTTATTAAAAATCAAAAACCAAAAAATCACATGTACGTAAGTATTCACAACCTTTGCTCAATACTTTGTTGATGCACCTTTGGCAGCAATTACAGCCTCAAGAACTTTTGAATATGATGTCAGACCCTTGGCACACCTATCTTTGTGTAGTTTTGCCAATTCCTCTTTACAGAACCACTCAAGCTCCATCAGGTTGGATGGGAAGCATCAGCGCACAGCCATTTTCAGATCTCTCCACAGATGTTAAATCGGATTTGATTCTGGGCTCTCGCTGGGCCACTCAAGGACATTCACAGAGTTGTCCTGAAGGTCAAGAGCACGCTGGAGCAGATTTTCTTCCAGGATGTCTCTGTACATTGCTACATTCATATTTTCCTCTATCCTGACTAGTCTCCCAGTTCCTGCTGCTAAAAAACATCCCTACAGCATGATGCTGTAACCACCATGCTTCACTCTAGGGATGATATTGGCCTGGTGATGAGCGGTGCCTGGTTTCTTCCAAACATAACGCCGGGCATTCACACCAAAGAGTTTAATCTTTGCCTCATCAGACCAGAGAATTTTGTTTCTCATGGTATGCTTGTTCTTCAGGTGCATTTTGACAAACTCCAAGCGGGCTGCCATGTGATTTTTACTAAGGAGTGGCTTCCGTCTGGCGACTCTACCATACAGGCCTGAGTGGTAGATTGCTGCAGAGATGGTTGTCCTTCTGGAAGGTTCTCTCTCCACAGAGGAATGCCTCTCTCCACAGAGGAATGCTTCTGATCTGACAGAGTGACCATTGGGTTCTTGATCACCTCCCTAACTAGGGCCCTTCTCCCCCGATCACTCAGTTTAGATTGCCGGCCACCTCTAGGAAGAGTGGTTCCGAACTTCTTCTATTTACGGATGATGGAGGCCACTGTGCTCAGATATTTTTCTGTACCCTTCCCCAGATTTGTGCCTCGAGACAATCCTGTCCCGGAGGTCTACAGACAATTCCTTTGACTTCATACTTCATACACACAGAATTTACCACAGGTGGACTCCATTTAAGCTGTAGGAACATCTCAAGGATGATCAGTGGAAACAGGATGCACCTGAGCTCAATTTTGAGCTTCATGGCAAAGGCTGTGAATACCTATGTACATGTGATTTCTTAGTTTTTAAATACATTTGCAATAACCTCCCCAAATATTTTCCATTGTGGAAAAAGTGAAGCTCTGTCAATACTTTCCGGATGCACTGTAATAATGGGGGAGAATAGTGCCATAATGGTGATCCCTATACATTCTACTTATATATAAATTATACTCAGATATGGTTAACTCACTCAAATTTGGATATAGAAGGTTAGTGGACCAACAACATACATAGATAAGAGAATAAAAGTGGTTATACCAGAACTGAAAAGTAGCTCAGATAGTGGACTAGGTATAAGGGTATAGTAGGGCTAACTGTCAATTATGAAGGAGAACATGAACACTGTACCCATGGGCGTAACTCTAAGGGATGCAATGGGTGCGATTGCTATGGCATGCACGGTGGCTTAGGGGGCCTGCTGGCCCAACAACCATCCTATTGCACTGAACCTTTATTGTACTCACCTGTTTGGTAAACAGCGCTGCTATAGAGGGTCACAGTCCATCCACTGTGACCCTCTATATTAGTGCTGTGGAGAAAAACTCTACAGCATTACTTAGTAAACCAAAGAAGCTATCAATCAGTCACTAGAGAGATAATGATACTCTCTAATGATGGATTTGCGGTCCCTTCCTTTCTTCTATGCAACGTCAGTTAAGTTTAAAAAAAAAAAAAAAAAAAAAAAAAACAGATTACCTCACTCTGTATGACCTTCGGTCTTTCTGAGAGGAGCTGCAGTGCGGCTGGCGATCCAGTGTTGGTCTACTGATGCACACACTGAGAGTAGCTTAGTTTGGCAAGTGTGCCATGGGATCAGAACACCCAAATTTTAGTGAGTTTACCATATTAGAGTATAATTTATATGTAAATAGAATGTTTAGGGATTACCATTATATCGTTACTCTCCCCCATTAGTATACTGAGTGACCATAGATCCTCTAATATATCATCTTATACCATTTATAGTCTCTTCCACTGTTTCTGACATACGCTATTTTTTTTCCCAGGAGGATGAGCTTGTGCATTCTATGGGGGTTTTGGATTTGTTTAAGACTTATGCAGTATAGTGGTTGCACAAAAAAGGATAAATGTTGTTTTTTGTTTTTTTTTTAGTCTATACGACAGAATGCATTACTTAAGTAGACTTATTAAGTGATACATAATCTACAAGTTGGATGTTTGAGATTTCATGAAAACTAGACACATGAAGCTAATATAATGAATACATTATTGGAAGATTAATTTATATCGCCCTGATTATTACTCTTCATTCCCTCCATTGTTTTTATATCTTGTATATCCTACTGCCTTATAACAGACTTCTGTTCGTTTCTCTCTCTCCTGTTCATGTTTAAAACAAATGTTTTTATTTTCCCTATTTTATGTGTACACATCAAGCATCTCCCCACTTTTAAGACCCAGAAGGATGCTAAACCCTATTTTAATTTTACGCAAAGGGAAAAAATGGCAAAGGGAAAACTATTTTAATATTAAATGTTAATTTTAATTTTTTTTACATTATGTAATGTTCCTATACTATACTCTATTGGAAAAATATATTTAGCACCACTAATAATATTTTTTAGGGAAGAATAGGTTTTGTATCCTTATGGTGGTTGAATTTAATCACCACTGAAAATAGCATCTCAGAGAAAATCTTCATACTTATTTATTTTCTATGAAAACATCAAATTACATATATCAGTGTTTCATTTATTGATAACTTGACAATGATTTTATCTGAAAGGGAGGGTAGATTAATGGTCCAATTAGATATTAGGATTGAAACGTAAATTTTCATATAATATGTGAACAGAATCACAGGATTTACATCTTTTATATCCCATCTCTTTGCAGTCTAGTACAGGACTCCCAACGTATATTGTCTGTTATTGTCTATTTTTTAAAATAAATTGTTGGTTGGTTTTTATACATTGCGAGTGTTTACAACTTTGTTTTCCATTTCTCTGACCAATTGGTGAAATCTCCATGTAAATTCTAAGGAATACATCTACTCTCGAAGGGCCAGATTTACTAATGGACGCGATAACTCACCCCTAAAATTCGCGGGACATCGCCAGAGCTATTTTTTTTTAAATCGCCGGATTTACCGTAGGGCGAGTTCCTCCGGCAATTTTCAATCTCCAGTGATGTATGGCGATTAAACTACAGCGAGTTTATGTTAAAGTCTGACCAGTTTGTGCTAAATTAGCTGTAAACCTTGCTGTAGATTCTGGCCCTTAGAAAAAAAAAATCCTTTACCTCACTAGAAAGTGTTAAATACATAGCGCTTCATACAATTAACCCTTAGCATGCTGCAACATCTAGTACTATATGTCCTTGTATTGCAGGGCATGCTGTGCCGTATAGTGCCATAAGTGGAAGCATGCCAAGGGTTAATGACATGTTGCCGCATATACAATTGCACCCGTAAATATTAAATACAAACTATGGCCCCGATACATATAAAGAAATAATGACTGCCCCGATGCATAGAAATAAATAAATAATGACTGCCCTGATACATAAGAATAAATAATGACTGCCCCATAATAATCAATACCACAAGCCCCGATATATGTAAATAATAAAAATATTACATTTTAAAAATACTTACGTTTCTGTAGTGTTCTTTTCTTTCATGCTTCAGGGTGAGGCTGGCCCAGGATCATCTTGAGGCTCTTTCTGGTCCCTCTGGCAAATTACTCATGTCATTTGCAGGGCCCATATTTATAACCTCTGACGGTCAGAGGCACATGGTTAAGCCCTTTAATAGGATCCATTTTTACATACCAGCACCATTTTCTGTGGGGCCAATGTGTAAATATTAAGGTAGTGTCCTGGTTTTGGAAGAGTGGGGGGAGTGGAATGTAGGATCGCACAGTGATCTATCATAGGAGCGCCGATGCTGTTGTGTATGTAGCTAGGACCACAGTTGTGGCAGAGTTTTGGATTCAGCCCATGGTTTGGAAAAAGTAGTAAACTGCATTCATCTTTAATCCACATCTGAAACACAGGTATAAAAATAGTACTTCACAATCAAGAATATTGGGCAATCCTCTAGTCCCAACATGTTCACAACTGTGTTGGAAGGTGATGTTTTAGTATAAATCAGCTGAAATATCCATCAAGGAAGATGTCCATGGAGCTTGTTCTGTGGAGAATGAGGATTCCTATATCATGATTATAAGACGGGGCGCACACATTTTTATCCCTGCAAGTCTTAGACAGATCAACAACATCTGCTGAGTAGATATGAGGCCTGATCCAGAACAACGCTTCGAAGCAAATTTATGCGTGGCGGATACGTAAATTCGCCCTTTGGTAAGTACTGCGCATGCGCACCATAGAAAATACGCTCCGTAACGTAGCGTGATTGTGAGCGTATGGGCCATTCACGTATGTGTCACGTAAATACTTACGTGTGGGCGTGCCAATTTTACGTGTGTCCAAAATATGTCTGAAATCCGTGAAGTAGGCAAGGGTTTGTACTTAAAGTGTACAGTATGGGCGTGCTTAGCTGCGTAAATTCGTCTAGCCCATATGTACGTGTGCGTATGACTGCGGTTACGTTGGAAAAAGTTAAGGTAGGGTTTGGAAAGCGTATCTTGACAAAATACGTACGTTCAAGGGGTGTGCCGAGGGGAGTGTATCAATTTTATGCGCACGAAAATACGCTACGCGAATAAACGTATGGCAAACGTAGTTCTGGATCTACCCCATGGTCATTATTTAAGCAAGTCATTGATCAGTCTTTCGTTCTGTCATACATTTAAAAGAGAGTCCAGGGACATTTTGCTTTCCGATCAATAGATAGGTAGCAGCCATCCTTACAGTTTTGATTTGCATATTCACGCTCCTACTTGCGGCAACAGGTAAAAACAGGAAAAGTAGGGCCTGATTATGTTAAATGCGAATGCGCACAATATTGTTAAGCATTGGCAAAGGATATCTAGGGACGTCTACACTTTAGCCTGGTACAAACGATGATGTAATATAAGTGTATTTGGGAAATACAATAGTATAGCATTGAAGTTTAAAATAAAATCCTTCATTTATTTGACCAGTACACTGCCTTTTGTTTTAGTGCTAGGTAATAATAATTATTGGTTTACAAAAGTGTCACTGATCTCCAGGAGATGAAGACTACATCTACTTCAGCAGAGATTTTATGGAGTATAGAGTTGGACTGTTTGAATGTGTATTGGAATATTAGGGGTGTATAAGTGTAACATTTTTTTTTTCATTTTTTTCATAACATAAACTACTTTATGTAGAAATGCGCACTCTGAATCTGTGTAGGAAAGACTGCACTAAAATAGGGTCTGCTGCCTACCTCAGATTTTACAGGGTCTACACCTCCAAACAAGTCTAAACAAATGGGG
>WWET01001430.1:235147-252323 GCA_011038615.1 Limnodynastes dumerilii | reverse complement strand
GTAAACTTTAGTTATTGATTTTAACAAGCATTTAAGGCATTGACATACAGCTGAAAGAAATACAAATAAGTCATTTATAAATGACCACAGGTTAAGACATCAAAGACAACTGGCTTGTGGTTAGATAAATACGCACGTACGTATGTAATATGCATGCGCAGAGTTAAGGGTGCACTACGGAGGCGTAAGTCACCTGAAAACCCATCCGGCCGAGGGGATTGTCATGGGTGTTGCCTAGCTATGTGCGTGCGTAAATACACGCATGTAGTAAACACGGATCTGTGAATCCGGTTCACAATCTCTAGGGACACTGATTAACAGTATAATTAGGCTTAATGATCTCAACGCTCACTCAACAATTAACTACTAACTAGAATGTGCAACCAGATATCTAAGGGATAAAAGGGGAAGAGGAAGGAGGGGAGAAATTAGATTTGGGAGAACACTTCTCTTTAATGAGACTAAATAGAACCATGGGGGAATGAGTGAATGGTCTGGATACCATCATATTGTACAGGAAATGTCATCCAGGTGTAAAGTTAACTTTTGGAAGAAGTGAAGGTGTAGGCTGACCAGTTGTGGAAAGGGACTGGGGGAGCAATTGTGGAGGAAGTAAAGTTACGCCATCCTGAGGGATTTGTATTTGTCAGACACTTTTTAAAGGTCAACCAAAGAGCCAAAGTGTCTCGAAAAGACTCATATGTGGAGATGTCTGTGGATTGGATGTCGTTCATAGACATATAGAAATCAATTTGGTGTATCGAATCCATGGTCGTGGGGGGGTGGGGGATCTCTAACTTACAGGGATAAACGACTTGGACGCGTTGCTAAGCTGGCATAGCAGCAATTTTTTTAAAGTTGAGGGAGAGGCAGGAGTCCAACTGAGAATCCAGAAAAATGGGGAGGTACGAACCTCCTCTCCCAGGATGGTCTTAGAGATGTGTAAAACCGAGTTCCAGAAGTTACTAAGGATGGGGAAGGACCACCATATATGTAGCATGGAACCCACTGAGCAATGACATCTCCAGCATTGATTGAACACTGCAGGATAAAACTTGTGAAGAATCTCTAAGGTTCTGTACCACCTGGAGAGTATCTTGTATGATCTTTCAGTGATCTCAACACTTGGAGAACTAGAGGATGAGATTTGGAAGGTCTTACCCCATTGGTCTTCCTCTAATGTCTGTCCTAAATCCTGCTCCCATTCTTTGAGGACGGGAGGTATAGATGCAAAGAGATCTAGGATAAGGAATTTAAAGATGCGAGATATAGCATGATTTTTTTTCGTTCGGAGGCCTGGCAAAGGGTCTCAACAAACTTGGGGGGATTTACGGGTAAGGCCTGTATGGACTGGTGACATAAGAAATGTCTCACCTGCACATATCTCCAGAACTCTATATCAGGAAGGTGCCACTTACTCTGTAAATAAGTGGACTCCTCTCGCTTGTATCAGCTGACTAAAGCAGAGAAGCCCCGCCTCAAGCCAAGCCATAAAGGATGTAAGATCCATTCCGGGTGGGAAAGCTGGATTGGCTAGAAGCGAACGAAGAGGGGAGGCCAAAGACGATATAGAAGGGAGCCCTCTAAGGACCTGCAAGGTCCTCAGCATCAGGGTTATGGTAGGATGGGAGGTCCTAAGAAGAGGTGCCATCCATGGGGCAAAAGAACTAGGAAAGCTTAGACTGTGCCCTTCAATGGCTATCCACTGCTTGGTGTCCAAGTTTAAGGTCCACTCCATAATTTTGGTTAACAAGGCTCCTCTGTAATAGGTCTGAATGTGGGGGAGTTAGAGTCCACCCCAAGCCTTGGGTTTACATAAGATATCCAATTTCATCCTTGGCTTTTTGCCCTGCCAGATGAAATGGCGGGTTACCTTCTGGAGGTCTGTAAACCATTGCATTGGGATCCTAATATGCAAGCTTTGTAACAAGTATGGTAATTTGGGGAGGGAATTCATTTTAAATATATTAATTCTACCCACCCAAGAGTACATACCTGATGTCCATTTTTGCAGATCAGATATAATCTTTATTAGTAGCGGGGGGAAATTTTATGAGCAGAGAGTGTCACGCCCAGGTATCTAATGTGGGAGTGGTCCCATTTGAAGGGAAAGGCTTTCAGCAGCACTTTTGTGGTTTGCGGTTGAGCTGTGAGATTAAGTGCTTCAGACAGATTTTAAAATTAGATCGGTAAGAATCGTCAACAAGTCATCTGCAACTTGATTCCAGTTATTTACCTTTGCGAATGAGGACTGGTTGAGATGGTATACCAATAATTTTTATACAAGCTGTCGGGCCCGCGTAAAGTGCCAGTACTCTGGCTCTGCAATGGGGTCAAGGTTGATGCACAAAAGAACCTCCAACAGGAACGATAGCTAGGACAGAGAGCTGGGTCCTTTCCCTCCCTACAGATGACCAGGATGTGGTCTTCTAGGGTCTGTGTAGGGAAATGCAACTGGTTATAGAGTTAAAGGTTTTAAGCATCAGGGGAGATAATTTATCTCTGAAGCAATTATAGTAATTGATGGAAAAGTCATCAGGTCCTGGGCTTTAACCTGAGGGAGTAGACTCTATGACGTCAGCTAGTTCTTCCTCCGTGAATGGCCTATCAAGGAACTCTGCGTCACTCTCAGATAGGGTTGGAAACTTAAGTTTGTCTAAATAATCATGGATCTCGTTTCTAAGGCAAACCTAAGTAACCGAATCAGAAGGGTCTCTTATGTTATATAGCCCATTATAGTAGGAGAAAAATGCAGCTGCTATATCTTCATTGAGAGGACGCAGATTTCCCTGCTGGTCCCGAATAGAGGAGGCCCTTTGTTCCCGAAGCGCTTTGGCCAGCATCTTCCCGGGTTTATAACTCCATCTAAAAAAATGATTGCGACACTTACCATATGCCACTTTAATTTTGTTGTTGAGGAGTTTCTTTAACTCATTTCTAGTCGCAACAAGCTCTGCCAAAACCTCCTTGATTAGGGTGGATTTGTGTCTGGTTTCTAAAACACTACTTTATAAGTAAGTATACCATAAAAAAAGCATAAGGCCCTAACAGGTCACAAAGTCTAGCCCCCCACTGATGGGGGGCCTCACCTTGAGCCAGGTGACACAGTTCGTAAGAAAGGCAATTTGCAAATTTTACGACCTGTTTGTCAAGTGAGGAGAGGGTTTGGGAGATCTTTCTTTCCCACTGGACCTTTTGCCATCTCTCTTTCTGATGGATGGCTGGAGACATACAGTTAGGCAATGAAATGGTATCTAAATCCAAGGCAGCGCAGAAAACTTCCACTTCCTCCGGGGTATTGAGTGAGAAGAGTTTTCCATTACACATCACCTGAAGAGACAAGGGAAAAACCCATCTCTATTTAATGTCCCTCTTACGCAGGTCGTCTGTTAGGGGTTTCAGAATTCTCCTTTATTGAAGTGTCCTCCAGGAGAGATCCTGGAACACCTGCAGTTGATGGCCTTGAACTCAATTTCACGCTGACCTCTAAGCTTTCTTAAGACTCCTTTTTGGGAGAAGTAATGAAGCCTGCAGATCACATCTCTAGGCTTTTCAGAAGCTGAGCCTTTGGGGCGTGGTGCTCTGTGAGCTCTGTGAAGTTTAATAATGTTGTTGGGGTCTGTGTCCAGGAGTTCTCCAACTATTTTGTTGAGGACATCAGGGAGATGCTGTTGTTGGATATCCTCCAGTAGACCTCTAATGCGCAGATTGTTCCGTCTCCCCCTATTATCAAATCATCAATTTTCAGATGCATTGTATTAACACTGAGGGATTGTCTGAATACAACCTCTCTAAGAGCTGACAATTGATCTGCCGCAGTTTCTTGGTTTGTTTATAGGTCATCAGTCCTAGTGGAGACCTGGGTTAGGTCTTTCTAGAGATTAGTGACCTTTCCGGCGGATCAAGTCCTGAAGGCGATGTTCAATGTCGCTAGATCCTTTTTTAGTTGGCAGGGCTCTAACATGTGCCAGGATTTCTCCAATTTCTTGCTTGAGTTGCCCTAGCGAGGGAGAAGTAGGGGTATTTGAGCTCTGCCTGGAGGAAGTATGGAGAAATACCCGAAGGTCTTTATAAGGAGTTTTGTTACTCTGTGCCTCGCTGTCTTTTTTTTGGGTTTAATGTTTGTCTTTCTCCATTGGAGAGAAACTGAGCAGGTGAGAAGGTTATATCATACCTCTCCTGCTTCCCTGAATTAGCTTGTGCTTGGGTCAAAGCAGGGGTATGAAGAGGACACCTCTCAAGGCTCCTGAATGTTGCTGAACTGTAGAGGCCCACTTTAGAAAAGCCTGGGAAATGGTGGCGAGAAGAGCCCTTATCTTTTGCTGTCCCCTTATGGCTGAAGGCAACTTAGGTTGAGGAGGGGGTTCCTTAGTGCTTCTCCCTCAAAGGAGGGGGTTCCTTAGTGCTTCTCCCTCAAAGCTAAGACAGCTCAATTGCCCCTTTTACACAATATCTGCTTTTTTAACTCATACTAATAATTTCTTGTGAACTGCTCCAGAAACCATGGCTGATGGGATTACTCAGAAACTACTGACCTAATTTCTACATAGAATATTTTGTTTTCTGGTGATGGGCCAGGTAAAGAAAGGGTAAAAAAGGAACACCTAACTTTTTTTCCCTAAAGCATTTTAGTTCTATTTCTGTTAAATGCAGATGTAAGTTTTTATATTTCTTTTTGTGTGTGTGGCATTAATTATTGCTGTGTCACATATGCTTATCAATGAGGTGTTGCTCATTCCTATGTATACAGGTCGTATGAGGTGTAGAACCTTGTGGTGTCACATGATTAGAGCACCCACCCAGTGCTATCCTTCCCCCTGCTTTGTCTTTACAGCTGTGTGGCAAAGGTGTCATAACAAAGCCATTATACTGATATGGAGCTGTATGCAGAGCTCCGGCCGCATTGCATTTGCAGCCGGAGTTTTTAGAAAAGTCCACTCGTCCCTCATTACCTTGGACATACAGTAATACTTAAGCGAACATGCCTATACCATATTCCTATTATTGTTTCAAATGTGGAACCTCAATCACAATCCAGTGCCTGGCATGCTAATGTGTTGCTGATCTATGATCCTAATGCTACCTCACATAATGTGACAGTATTTCATTGTTGATGTGATTTTGACTGGATAGGTACAGACATACTCTGTATTAATGATCTTTTCATTTAAAGCCACTTTATTTTAAATGTATTTTCAATATTTCTATACATGCAGTGTTTCAAGAACAAAATGAACATGTTTCCCCCCAGTTATTACGTTTGTTTTTTTGTGTTAAACTCTTATATCTGTTCCCATTTTCTATACATCATGTTTCCTGTTGAGCAGGTGGGCGTCTGTTGGATAATACAGTTTGTTCATCAGCAGCGGATTTGGCCACAAACCTATACATATTTAATTTATGGTATGGCTACCTGCCAGTGTCTTGTTAACATGATGCTCTTAATTAATGTTGGTCCCTAAAGTATTTCTGCATTAGAAGAAATTGTTCTCCGTGTGATCCCATAAGAGACTGTGCAATGTGTTGCTTATGTTTACAGCATGCCAGACCACAGGTTTTATGTAGCTAGCTACTGTAATACAATGAATCCCAGGTACAGTTATCTCATATTATTCTTTTTTTTTTTTGTTTTGTTTAGTTTTTTTTTTTTTTTTGCTTTTCTATTAACACAGTTTATCGTTTTTATTATAGAACACTGAAGTTCACAATATAAAATACACAAAACATATTGTAGGAGAAATATTTTTTTTTCAATTTTTCATAGAACATTTAAGCCTAAAAAAAAATTCTAATTGGCTGTCATTATGGAGTTTGTGTTATGGAGTATGGTTATTTGTCTCTAATATGATTTGCTTTTATGTCTTGTTTTTTTAAAAAAAAATTTTTATTTTGTTCCGTTGCTTTATTAAACACATTCAGGTCATGCTTTCAACGTTGTCAGTCTTCATCTAGAAATGGCTGTTTTAGAAAGAGACAACCGAAAGCTCATTTTCAACTGTCTCTATTTAGAAAAACAGCCATTTTAGAATGTTTTTTTTTTCTTTGAATGGGTAAGTATGTCGTAGGGGGGTAGGGTCATGGCAGGGGAGGGTTAGGGTCAGCCTGCTGGTAGGTGAGTCTAGGTTTAAACTGTGGGACTTAGGGTCAGGCTGCGGGGATGGGAGTCTTAGGGTTAGGCTATGATGAGGGGAGTCTTAAGGTTAGGCTACGGGGAGAGGAGTCTTAGGGTTAGGGTCATGGAAGGGGAGGGTTAGGGAAGGAATAGGGAAAGGGTTGGGGTAAAATGAACACTTACTATTCAAAGTCTGTCTTTGGTGTTCCAGGGACTGATTGCTTTACCTCATGCACTTAATATCTCTGCAGAGTCCTTTCCTATACAGGTGGAACGTGCACACAGATAGAGTTCTGAAAAGCCGGAATACGGAACTTGCCCATGGCCTGTAATTGCCAGGTTTCTGAATGACAACCCACGTGTAATCTGTATATAGTTCTGTGCTGCTCCCAGCTTTTGGTTTTAAAAGTGCATAAAAGTAATTATCCTATGCGTTTCAACTGTACCTCTGCGTCTCTTTCAAGGTTAAGGACTGGATGCACACTTTCTACAAGGGGGCATTTTCCAATCACTAGGGCAGCACTTTACAAGGACAGATCTCGGTCCAGAATTTTGTCCTAGTTAAAGTTCTGATGGTGAGATTGGATGTGTAACAGATTTTAAATGTTTACTATATGGCAAATAGTACAGGAAAGGCTAGTTTCATTCGTCCTCACTGTCCCCATTTTACATGGTGCAGAAAAGTTAAGTTAGGGGTCAAGCAGCAGAAATCTTTGAGGGGGGGTTGCCTCCAGTCGCCTGTACGGTTTTCTGGATTCAGTGGTGATTGCGCATCCCTGACACTGGGATCGTCTCGCTGGGAGATGTTATCTGGATTAGCACAACCCTATTTGTTACATGGAACATGTTACTGTATTTTGGAAACACCTAATTTGTGGTGCTCTTAGCAAATAAAGAATTGAATCAAAAGATGTAAAATGGTCATAGCGAATACATTCACAGTAATAAAACCAGGTCAAAAGAATTACTTTAACTGAACGTCATTTAAACCGGTAAGTTCTAAGGTTCGTTTTATTTTATACTTTGATAGAAATAGTAGTATATATGGATTTCTCAAAATTTTCAGTTGCTACCATTTTTCCAATAAATGTTAGTGCACATCAATCTTCATAGTTAGAGCTGATAGTGCATGAATAATTTAGCTTCTAAAATGTTGCTGCTTTTTTTTTTTTTTTAAGCAAACGGGTGTTTGCCACACTCACATTCTGTGATACATGTTACATCATTTGTATTTTTGTATTGCAGGTAAAGAAATCATTGATCTGAAAAGTCTAGTTGCAATAGATTAAAAGGACATAGGTTAACTGTACTGTGCATGGTGGAATCTGCACATTAGGCAAATACACTGTGTGCTAAAACATTGGTTGCTTTGCATGCATTTTGTAAAAATAAATTAGGTTTGGTGAGAATATTATTGTTGAAGAGGGGATCTTGTAGTAAGCTTGTAGGTAATGTAACATGTTGAAGAATAAATAATAATTTTTTAATGTAAATTTTATTCTTATACAAAATGGGTGTAGTTTGTTGCCTTGAACGTCCCTTTTTCGAAAGGGCCGTTTTCTAAACGGGTGTACCGAAGTGCCTGGGAAATCAATTGCTTCGGCCTCGGTGAGGAAATGATGATTACCAGGACGAACATGAATCTGTGAATGGTAAGTATGTATGAATTCTTGTCATTTTTATCCACCGAATGGCATGCTTACCCATTCTTTCATAAAAATGTCTCAGTAGTATTATCTTTTAAATAGAGGCAGACAAAAATCATCTGCCTGTATTTCTAAAATACTACTATCGGACTGTCAACTCCATCCCATGCAAAATATTCAGGTAAAGAGGGTATATCTATATTATGTCCAGGCCATCTGTATGTAAGAAAAAGGGCCGTTCAAGGTGGCAACCAACACCTCTGTGTCTCATATGATTGTATATAATGACAACACATGTGAGGTCACCAAAAGAAAATTGTCTTGCCACTTTGATGTTTTATTAATTTATTTTTATCACATCCAAAGTGTCTTTGATGTAGGATTTTGTGGAGGCTGCTTTTGTTTGTAATGTCTGTTAGTTTTTATGTTAGAGAAAATAGGGCTGCCGGAATGGAAGTTTGGGGTGGTATTTTTTTTTTTTTTTGTAAATCTGGCAGGATGTATAAAACCGGTATTATCAATTTATAAGAAGCTTTATACCCCACTCTCTTATAATCCCTAATTTATGGAATTAATGCACCAGATTGTAATCCTTATGTGGCTGTATCATTCAAACTTATTCTATATTATTTTTGGTAATCATAATAATTACACTTCACCCTTTATCCACCATCTTTATAGCTATATTTTTGTTCTGCTGTAAATTCTTTAACACTTTACTTTCATTTTTAGTGGTAATAGTTTTTCTAAAACTCTTCTTTCTATTCATTTTGTTCTATAGATTCTCCAGTTGTCACAGTTTTGTTGAAAATGTTTTATGAAACACCCTTATCTGACTCTTAATTGATTTGATCATGTCTCACTTATTATACTCTTATTTATTGGTATACGAAATCATCATAAATTAAATGGTGATATAATAACACATGTAATCACCAAAAATAAAAGCAAAATCAAACATCAGTATGATAATTCTCATAAAAACTACAACAAAGAAGATTAATAGCAAACACAACAAACAGAGTGTAGAGACATCCTCTGTAACGGGCTGTCCTTTTTAAGCACCATGATGTAACAAAAGTGTAGCGCCACAGATAAATAAAGTAAAGTATATGTAGCCAGGAGTGCTGGGTTTATAATGCAGTCTCTAAAGGAGCTGTGTATAGTAGCGGGGGGTAAGTCTGTACCAAGTATAGGTGGAGCGGCGCCGCTCTAGTACGCATCGTCCCAGACGTTGTAGTCGGCGAAATAGAAGGAGGACATCTTCCCATCTGACGGACGTCTACTGTACGCATCTAACATAGATGAGGTAGATTTATTCTGTTCCATCTGATACGGTGGCTATACCTACTGACTGTGCATACTAGAGCGGCGCCGCTCCTGCGGCGCAGCTCCTGTGTGTACGTTACCACCGTAGGTAAATATATTGGGCCTGATCCAGACCTACGCTCATGTGTGTATTGTATTTACACCGGCGTACTTACGATTCACTCCCCTTGGTCCCCTTAGTTTAGCCTTCTTACGCCCAGCAAAGCCTGATTGTAACCGCGGGCGTCCGTAAGCTCATTGCGTAGTTACAATACCTAGCACGCCCATACTGTATGATTTAAATGACTCACCCCACCCTCGGTGCATATTTACGGGTTTCTTATGGCAAACACGCCCCCTCAAGTCGTGTTACAAAGCTGGTACACTCAAAGCCCATTTGCACAGAATTTCTGAGCGTAACATCTGCCCCGCGCATGCATAATAAGTGAAAATAGCTGTTTTTACGCTTACGACCGCTGTAAAAACGCACACGAGCGTATGTCTGGATCAGACCCATTGTGACTAGTAGTGATTTTTTTTATATCTGATTTAATTTTTGCCTCTGTAGGACTTACAGAACTGATTATCAGCTCATCACTCCAATAACAGGTTTTTTTTAATTGTTACCTGTAACGTTACTCTCTAAAAACCACAGATTCCCATTTTTTTGTTTATTACATAAATCAAATCAGTTTAGCAAGATAACAACTGGGCTTCATGAATTTAAAACTCATTCAAAGACTACTGTTTGTACAAAAATAACAATCTATTAGGTTTTTTTGTGTGTTTTAATAACACCCGGCTAGTTTTGTAACATTACAGTATTGTTGTGAACCAGTTTTGCCACATTCAATATTTGTTTCAAAATAAGTAAACATTAGATTCAGGTTGGTATTCAGTAACATATTGTTCAGTTAAACCATATTATGGTTTGGTGTATCACAAGTTGTGCATAGTCTAACATGCCATTTGGAATATTCATGAATCTACATGAAGGGACATCACAGTCAATGGATAACTGTCATTTTCTAAACATGCAGAAGGCTAAAAGAATTGTTAGATCTCAGGCATGCAGTAAGCTATTAATTCAGCCCCATTTTGAAAACATATACAAGAAAAGTCATCTTCATTTCAGCATAAACTATAATATTTTATGTATTTATGTATGTATTTATTTATTTACTTACTTACTTATTTACTTACTTACTTACTTACATTCATGTTTTAACACTTGAATGAGTATTTGTTGAATTTGTGCATACCCCAGGGAACCCCAGACACAGGTGTTCTACCTTCATACTTCTCTAAGAATAACACAGCAAAGAAATTATAGTTTCTGATGCTGACCTTGGTCTTTTGTTCCCTTTTTATTGCATTGCCTATTCAGAAGAGGCAGCATGTAGGTATCTAAAACTCCCTGCTCCCTCATCTGCATGCTTTGAAATATAGCATCTTGCTTAAAAAAACAAACAAACAAATAAACAAAAAAAATCATTCTACCTTAAATTCACATCAGAAAAAAACCTTTGTTTGTATACAACCTCCTTTTAGTTCAGAATTAACAAAGACCTGGCCACTCATCTCTTCCATTGCCTTTTTGATTTATTTATCCTACTAGAGTTCACATTTATCTTACCTGCATGAACACTGTATACTGAGAAATAAATACTTTCTAATCTAATCAGACATTTCTCTTTCTATGTCTGCCTTTCTTCATCACTGCTTGTGGAATCAGGGGATGTCCTCTTCCAGATGGCAGAGGTACACCGGCAGATTCAAAATCAGTTGGAGGAAATGGTAAGTGACACAATCCTTTAAAGTTTTTCGTTATATGTTGTAGTTTTGGTCAAGTTTGATGCTTGGTTTTTGCTTAAATGGTTAACGTTTAAGCAAAAACCAAAAATTGGTGCCACCTTGTCAACACTGTAGATTGACATGGTGGCACCAGAAGTCAAATAAATGATAATTCAAATATAAGCAAGTAGGCTGATAAGGATTGCAAATACAAGTAAGTGGGCTGATGTCTTGTATATCGCCAGCTCAGAAAGCATAGTGGCAGACTACATAGGCTAACTACAGACTGATCCAGAAAAATAGGCTCTGAATCGTAAAGTGTGTCAACAATTATCAGGTAAACCATGCAACAGATAGATCTTATAGCAACAACTTAATACTCAAAGGTAAAACATTTCAGTCACCAACATCCAAATACTATGGGTATTTGACATGCTAACCAAAATGTGAGAATCCAAACCTAGGTTTAGAATTCCTCCAATATCTTTTATCCCCTGGGATCTGAGGAAGATCTACAATGAAAATTTAGAGGTGATTGTTATCCTGTTGTATTTGTAATGGCACCAAGCATTACAGATATGCATGGGAGTTCTATGGCCTCTACCACCATGGCCAGACCTGTTATTGCAAGGTCTTGTATGCCACCCACAGTAAGAGGTTTTTGTTTCATTTTGATTTGTTTTGTTTGTATTTTTTCAATTTCTTTCTATGGAGTTGGACTTTGGTGCGAGCAGCCAATTTTAAGAAAAAAAAGGCCTTTCAAAGGGAAGATATTAAAACCAAGGCAAGAGATCCTATGTGTATTATAGGGGTTAGAAATACCTTAGTGAATTAGTGTATTTTGTACAGTCTATATATAAGAACCGCAAATATATATAAATTATATAAATGTTTTCAAACATTAAAAATAAGTGGCATCAGAGAAGCCAAGCAACCAAGAGAATTTGGCATTTTGGGACTCTGTGGAACCTTTGGAAGTTTGGTACTGGAATATAACACCGGGATCCTTTTTACATTTAAAACAATGCTTTCTGAAACGTCTGACATTAAAGGTTTCATGGCAATAACATCTGTAAGAGGAATAAAGTAAGTGACTATGGTGCAAAAAATTAGTTTTAAATCTGATCGGGAAGAAAGATCTGGAAGTTTTGTGAATCAAATCCAAGTTTTTACCCAAGTTTGTGTCAATAGTTCACATCCTTTAGGAAATTCTAATACCCGCAATCATGCCACATTCCTTAAACAAAAAAAAGAAAGCCTGAATACTGAACAATTTGGTTTTAAGAGAGCAATTTCTATTCATATTTGAGGTGAGAGAAATATAGGAAGTCAGTACATCTTTTTCATAACAGAGGGATCAAGGAAATGCTTAACACCACCTAAGGATACTTTGTAAAGCTGGACACTACATACCCTAATGCAAGCTCATTAGTGGGAAGAGCTTGAGATGCAAAACAATATAGGGCACATTGTTAAATAAATAAATACTGTTGAGTAATAAATACTTACCATTTTAACAGTCGGGAGATCAACACCCTCCATAAGATTGTCAGTTTGTGTTGACTCCCGGAACTTGACTGTTACATGGCATTGACATGTAAGTAATTCAGTCAGTATAATTATGTTCCTTTTTCTCAGGATTAGGCTGCAGACCATGTCTGTTTTTTTTTTTTAGGCAACACTAATGTCGCTAATTATAATAAAAATAATTATTATTATTATCTGCCCTGATTCACAATTAAGTGCAGAATCTTCGTGTATATATTTCCGATCAA
Source organism: Limnodynastes dumerilii (assembly GCA_011038615.1). Classification (NCBI taxonomy): domain Eukaryota; kingdom Metazoa; phylum Chordata; class Amphibia; order Anura; family Limnodynastidae; genus Limnodynastes; species Limnodynastes dumerilii. The sequence goes on along the minus strand of WWET01001430.1, from coordinate 239,688 downwards.
TTAAACTGCGCTTGCTCATAACCAAAATATACGCACGTAAACCATGGCCAACTAATTCACAAACATGAACTTCTGACTTAGGACTGATGCACGCATCGCCATGGAAGTCCTGCATGCTTGGCTAGAGGGGCAAGACTCTTAGGGCTAGATTCAATTAGCCGTGATGACGGGAAAAAGTACGCGCTGCGCTTTTTCCTGTCATATACGGTATGAAAAATAGGTGAATTTTTATGCGCACCTCTATGGGGTGCGCATAAAAGTCACCCAAAAGAATTTTGCGGAGTTAGCTTTGCACCGCAAAATACGCTGCTGCGAAGCTAATTGAATCTAGCCCCTAATGCAAATGAGCTGCACAGAAGCTACTAGGTAGGAGTGCCTTGTGTAAACTAACATATGCACAGGAAAAGTTAAGGTAGCCATTGACCACTTGTACGTTGATTTAACCATTTTGTTTAGTGTGAGGCCATATGTCAACAATTACTTAGGTTAGGCCACGCTACCTTCCGGAGGCACTGTAGATAGCACTCCCGACATAGTGGGAGTGTTAACCGGGTTCTCTATTTTCTCAGAATTGGTATTGCAGATTTTTCACGTGTATATATTTAGCTGAGTTTGCAATTTTACTCTTAACTGTGAATCAGGTCCATCGATCATAGTGTTGCCAGTAATACAACCCATTCAACATCATTTTTATACCACACCACACACAGTTTTTTTTCAGCAGATAAGTAGATGAGATGATGAGCTTAGATATGATGGTAAACTGGTTAAGTGTGTATACATGAAAAGCTAACCCATCTGGTATGTGATTGCATAGTTGTGTACCCAGCTTTATTCCTGTCTTGCAGCTGTGAAACTAGAATACTTGTTCACCTTTTGTGTTTAAATACATTATTGATGCAATATCTTGCAAATCCTACACAATGAACTTTAGATGTATGTAAGCAGGTAATTGTATATTATTTTTCTGTGAATTGTCAAAGGTAAAATATCTGCATTAAACTAGGTAATTTGTTTTGCATAGAACTAAATTTATTTGCGCAACATTGCCCATAGTTTACCTTAGATTAGCAGCACTTGTGAAATAGATATTAGATAAAGGGGCTCATGTCCTGTAAATATTCAAGGAGTATAAGAAATGGTACCTATTGCAGACACATAGCTGGGTTACATATGTGAAAAGGCTGCATACTGGTACAATGTTACAATAGGTCTGTGTTAAAGTAACCCACCAGACAGCCTTCATGATTGCAGAAGGGCTCTGTTTGTGGACATTGCAATTCTGGAGTGAGCAAATTTTCAGGTCATCCATGCAGAGTTTGTCAATTTGCTTACCATGCATTATGTTTCTGGAATTTTGTTATCTTTATCACCTAGCTTCGAGCATCCAGATTTGTCAATAAATATGTAACTTAACAGGTGCTTGTTTTGCTTCCAGCTGAAATCTTTTCATAATGAGTTACTCACACAACTTGAACAGAAGGTGGAATTGGATGCCAGGTATCTAAATGTAAGTGTTACATTTTTCAAGCTGATATTTTTGGTGGTTTCATTTATTTCTTTATTTCTTTATTTATTTTAAACCAGTTTGTATATGACTTTATAGTATAAAATATGATACTTTAAAAAAAATAAAGATGTAAATTGAGGTTTTTTTTCATAATATAAAAAACCCTAAAAACTTACCATACTATCATTTCAAAAAGGGCATATTAAGCAGCCATTGCTTTCCTTGGCTTCCTAGAATCTTAGAAGTGCTAAATGTGACTTCTAATACTAGAAACCAGTTTTGAGATTTTAAGGTAAATACAAAATGTTTTTTTTTGTTTTTTTAAAATAAAATGTTTCTCTATTTGAAAGTAGTCTGCCTATAAGATCTATTTGTTTTATATATGCTTAAACTGCATATAGTTGATATATTATGAGAAAATATCATAAATTCATTTTATTGCAAAAAAATACCCCTATTCTAGCCTTCCACACTTTTAAGACACTTCGTTTTTTTATGACAAGAACAATTGAGAAGACAATATATAATTTAACATGTTTTATGATAGCAATACAATTTTTTTTTTATTATTATGTATTAATATATGTAACATCCTTACCTTATAGGCTACAATTGGTAATATAAAGTAAGTCCGTTTTGACATATATGATAAGTCACTTTGACTGTGCATGGGTCTTCTATTTGCTATGGTGTGAGGTTATCTGGAACATCCCAGCATGGTTTGAATTTTTGTTATTCCATATTTTTTAATACAAAAAAAACAAAAAAAAACCTGAAAAACTTTAACTGTTATATATTACACAAGACAATATATTTAAATTACAAAAAGATTTATTTTGTTTATTTGCAGTTGTAATTGTACTTTTGATTAAATATTATAGTTGCAAAAGTAATCCTTAGAAAATGCAGGATGGTGGGTTTCCAATAGTTACAATATATATAAGGGTATAAGGGTCTGGATATGACCCAATATATAAAGTACATATAGATAATATTAGGGGTCTGTGGTTTATATTTGTCTGGGAACAGCATGGTATAAACAGTATATAGTTTGCCATTTCAAGTTTATAATATACCCCACATGTACTTTATACAGTGTGCCATGTCCAAACCTCTAATATACTCCACATATATTATAGGTGTTGTCATTCATAGATACCTTAAATACACCCCCTTGACCTTTTATATAGTATGTCATCTCCAGTCCCCTAAACTGTACTCCCATATGCATATGTGGGTATATTAGGTGTCTGGAGACGGCACAGAACCAGTACCCAACACTTACCTGGCAGTCTTGCAGCAGTGGCTTGTCCCAGCATTTATTATTATTATTATTATAATTATTATTATCATTATCGTTTATAAGGTGCTACAAGGTGTGCGCTGTGCTGTACAAAATACAACAACAAAATACAGTACTGACATACAGGGTAAGGATGGACAGCATAGTACGTAATATAAATATAAATAAATATAATAATATCACAAAAATACAATAAAGTGGAGGGAGGAGGGGATAAAGTGCAGTGAGAGGTTGAGGTGGAGCCACCAGGTGGTTGAGGTGGAGTCACCAGGTGGTTGAGGTGGAGCCACCAGCATGGCAGCAGTAAGAAGCTGTAGACCTGCTGTGGTATGTGTTGTTCACATGTGCTGCTACTCTTTAAATGATAAAAGGAGCCGCATTTTTGCACATAAAGAACAGTGCACAGATCCATGGTTGCTGTGTCTGAACACAACCAGTGGTGTTTATTTTTATTTTTTTTATTTCAGGTTTTGTGTGTGCAGGGTGTGAACTACACTGTGAACACCACTGGTAATGTTTCTGCTATATAACTCTAACTAAATAGTGGTCACATTTATCATTTACATTTAGGCTGCTCTGAAAAAATATCAGGTGGAGCAAAAGAACAAAGGAGATGCCTTGGAGAAGTGTCAGCTGGAACTGAAGAAGTTGCGTAAAAAGAGTCAAGGCAGTAAGAACCCTCAGAAATATTCAGACAAAGAAATGCAGGTAAAGGCTTTTATTTATATAGAATAACAGTCCTCTACAAGTCTACTAATGTTTTTAAACCATTAATGTGACACTGGAATAAGGGAATCAAAAGTTGGGGTTTTGTATTATCTAATTAATTATGCTGATATATACTGTGTTTAACAAACAATTTTTTTACTTTTCATTCATCACTTATTTAAGAATGTGCTGGCTATATGTAACATGAAGTACAGTGTAGGCTATTTTATTAATCAGACGGGATATTTGCATGCATGGCTCTCCACCAACATTTTTAAGGATAGTTTCTAGTAATGCCTAGTAAACTCATGTATGCCCGTCTGAGGACTGCATTTAAGCATAACTGAGAGACAAGTACTTTTCTATCCACTTCTTTCCTCCTGGGAATAAATAATCTAAATTCAGCATATATAGGACCAGGACCAGACTTCCATTATTTATCAGGGATTATTGGATGTGCGGGGATCTTTGCTCACAAGTCTGGGTAGAGCTGAATGCATTCTGATCAGGTAGCACAGATGCGCAGAAAACACAAGTAGAGAAAATCCAATACGTATCAGAAATCCTAGAAGTAACAGGAAATAGGCCAATTCACCCCATACCGGAAGACAGGCCTGGAATAAGTTTTGTGGGGGCCCAGTGTTACATTTATCTTTATCCCTATTTGTGCTCAAATTACCTCCCATAGTAAGCCTTTTTACACTACTCCCCCTTCCAGAATAGGGCTCTGTATCACATAGAATAATAAAGAGTTTTTTTTTATTATGGGGCATATGTCAGTATGCTCCATAATAAACCTTTTTTTTATTTTTTTCCTGAAATTTTTTTTTTATGTAAAACTATTTATAACATGTTATTTAGCGTTTGAGAGAAAGGACATAAAGCTGATCAAATATTTGTATATAAAACCCATTTACTTACTTATACATTAGTATGATGATAGTTAGAAAAATATTTTTCAACTATGAATAATTTCCTTTTCCTTCGCATGGCAGCATACACTGATGGGTATTTCCGCTA
>WWET01001430.1:218759-232900 GCA_011038615.1 Limnodynastes dumerilii | reverse complement strand
GAGGAGGAGAATAAGAGAGTTGAAGGTGGCAAAGAGGCGACTGGTTTAGATGATTAGGAGAGAATGAGAGACTTAAAGAAGGATTACTTGGAAAGGGTGAGGGCAGCTAAAAGAGGAGAACATGAACTTGAAGTGGAGAAAGTCTGCAACGGAACAGGACTTCCCTCAGAGGCACTCTGCAGTACGGGAGCATTTCTTTAGTAACCGAGGGATCGAGGAGTGCCAGGGTTGGGGGTTAGTTTGGCGAAGGGAGACAGGAGAGAGGGCAGGCACATCAAGGGCAGAGGACAGGACATTGTTGTAGAGCGAGGTGGCAAGATTAGGGCAGCACATTGTGGAAATGGGTGTGAGAAGGGGATCAAGGTAAGAGGTGAAAGCCACAACATCAATGGAATTTAGGTTCTTACAGGAAAGAATACGTTTGGGTGACTGTGAAGGAGAGGGGGAGGAAGAGAGGGAGAAGGAGATAAGATGATCACAGAGGGGGAAGGGAGAGATGGAGAAGTCAGACAGGGAGCATAAGAAAACGAGGGCAAGGAAGTGACCCAGGTTGTGGGTAGGTGCTGAAGTCCACTGTGATAGGCCAAGGGAGGAGCAGAGGGAAAGAAGTTTTGTAGTAGTAGGGTCTGAGGGGTTGTCAACAGGGATGTTGAAGTCACCTAGGGTAAGGGAGGGGAGGCCAGAAGACAAAAAGTGGGGGAGTCGGGCTCCAAAGTTATTAATGAATTTGGAGGAGTGGCCAGTCGGGCGGTAGACCACAGCAACATGGAGATGGATGGGGTGATAGATGCGAATGCAGTGGACCTCAAAGGAGGTGAAAGTGAGAGAGAAAGCTCAGGGGGTATGACGCTAAATGTGCAGGAGGGGGAAAGGAAGTTGCCCATACCACCACTAGGACGTTTGCCAGGCCTGGGGGTGTGGGAGGAGGCGAGACCACCATAGGAGAGGGCACAGCAGGGGAGGTAGTATCAGAGGTGGAGAGCCAGCTCTCAGTGATAACGAGAAGGTTGCAGGAGTTAGAAATGAAGAGGTCATGGATGGCAGGGAGTTTGTTTGGATCTGGCATTCCACAGAGTGCAGGGGAATGGGAAAGAGGGAACAGGAGTGATGTGGATTAGATTGGAGGGTTTGCAGGAGCGAGGTAAAGTCCATTGAAAGGGGGTGGTACATGGATGGCGGCGGGTAAGGGTGGGTATGGGAATGGAAGGGGAGCCTGATGGAGGAGTGGGAGAGGGTCTGGGTAGAGAAGGATGGATGGGGAGGTAGAAGGTGGGAGAGGGGAGATATAGGAGCCAGACAAGAAAAACAGACACCCTGGATGTATATAAGAGCCCTTCATTCGGTATTCTGTGTTTTTTTTTTTTTAATGTCAGTTATAAGAGCAGGCAGAGCTAGTATTTTTGTGTTTTTGCCAAAGACCTGGAGACCTAAGCTCTCTGGTCCGCATCTCCAGAAGTGATGGAGGTGGAGGTAATCAGCTTCTATAAAGCTGACATTTCTCCTAGCCTCCCTTGGAGGCATTTTCCACACAGGTTACATATGCAGTACATCGGAAGTGACGTGGTCGCGTTCTGGAAGTGACTCATTTGCGCACTTTCTGTCTTTGTTTTACACGTGCGCTGCCATCTTGTTGGAGACCAAATGGAAACACATGGGCAGGATGGTATTTAATCCTTCAACAGGCACCAGAACAGTGCTGTTACTTGGCAAGTTTGTAAGCATCTGAAATAACTTTCATTAGCAAATTTAACAGAAAATGACACGTGATAAAGCGTTAAGTAACTTTAATATCTTGGAACATGATAAAATCCTGGGAAGTTCTCTCCCTGAAAATCCAAAGGTGAGTTTTAGAAAGAACAAGAATTTGAAGAAATATTTGTCACCTAGTATTTTTTTATGAAAAAACAGATAAAGAAAAAAATTTCCCAGCTTCCTGAAAAACCTGCTGGCACTTATAGATGCAATCACTTTGTTTGCCTAACATGTTCGATTGTTTTGCACAAATCCACGACCATCTCTTCTTTTGTGTCTGGAAAAACCTTTAATATAAATCAGATTATTAATTGTGAGACTAGTTATTTATGTCCTTCAGTGTTCATGTGGCCTAAAGTATGTGGGTAGAACCATGCCCACACTAGAGGATTGTTTCAGGGAACATAGGAGGACCATTAATCAGGGTTTCCTCAAACACAGTGTTTCTAGACACATGCTTGAATGTCAACATAAAAATGTTGATTCTGATGGGTTTTCTAAATTGTGCTTGAAAGAGATGGAGTGGATTTTTCAAGCTGCAATTATTTAACTCCAGATTGCCTAAATGAGAATACAGTTTGGTATTCTATAGAAATAACTGGAGTTTCTAAGTCTGAATAAAGAGTTTGTTTATGCTAATTTGTGTCAGTATAGCATATGGTTTGATAAATTGTGATTTCTAGCAATATATTAAGTTGTTAAATTTTATTAGTTAATTTGATTTATAATGTATGTATTTGTGTTACGTTTCATCACGTAACAGGCAATCCCCTCACTTGTACGTACTTTGGCCGTTTTATGCTTCCCAAACCCTACCTTAACTTTTCAAAGCGTAAGTACTGACGTACATAATGGATTCACGTACATAACTGCCTAACCCGGCCCATACTGTACGATTTAAAGGCTTCCCTCCGCCTAACAAATGCAACTACGGGTGTCGTATGGATAAACCCGCCCCTATGTTCATAGTTACGCTGATGGTACATACGTTCAGAGTTACGTGGTGTAACATCTGCCGCACGCATGCGCTGTAAATACTAATGGGAGATTTTACGGCAGCGGCTAGCATAAATTCGCTAGCATAAATTCGCTAGTGTACATAGGTCTGGATAAAATAAATTTTATTGTATTCAATTTCTTTATCATTTTAATTTTTATCGTATATATTTTTCTATAGTAATGCAATCTCTGATTATGTTTCTTATAATTTTTACAATTATTTGCAGTTCTCTTTTGGTGATCGTATAGTAATACCACACTAATATTAGACAAGATTACACTGCTTGTATTAATTATATAATGTATAATTTGTATTGTGTTGGCTACAATTCAAAAGATATGTTATGTTGAACTGCTCTACAAAGGGTTAATAGGGGTAACTTGTATGCGGACTTATTAAATGACTATTCCTCCCTTTAAATAAGGTGATGTAAGTGGAGCTGCACATATCTTTTTGCCTTGATAAAGTTTGGTCACAGACAAAAAGCATTAGTGGCCATTACAAATCTGTTAAAGGCCGCCGGACCGCCGCCATTACCTTTGGTAATAATGCCGCCGGACCGCCTCCATTACTCACCCGCCGGCGGTCCGGCGCAGGGATCTCCAGGCCAGCCTGTCCACAGCCATCCTCCTGTTCATGCCGCGAACGGCATGTAAACAATACCACGTGCGCCGTTGCGTCGGTGCGCACACGCTCCACCTCCCACCAATGATAAATGTCCTCCTCTGTCCTGACAGGCAGGGATCCAATTAAAGGACCAGAGACTGTCTAGCCTATCAGAGGCTAGCAGTCTCTATTTAAACTCTGTTACATCATAATCTGGTGCCGGTTATAGCTCTGCCTTTCCAATTCTGTGACTTGCTACTTATTGTGTGCCTAGTGCTTTTGCCTAGTGAATTGACCGTTGTTTGACCACTTACCTTGCCTTGGTTCTCCCACCTTATTGTACCCACCTACCCTTCTTACCTTACCTTCCCTGGAGGCCCCTCCGTATGAGTGTGTGTGTGTGCAAGCCCTGGTTTGTCTTGTCTGGTCCCGTGAATGTTAAATAGTGTGAATGACAGACCATTTTTGGACTTTTCTTTTAAATATGGTCAATACAAATAATAATTCCATAACTAAAATTATGTGTATATTAAAGTTAAAATGGTGTAAGTCATACATTTTCCTATTTATTAGTAGGTTTGTATAATTATGAAGCATCAGTTTTTAAGATAAACAGAATCCATAGGATATTTGGTTACAGCATTTGAGGACAAAGACGCTATAGTTGGTCTTTAGGCCCACATCTGGAAAGGTTTAAATCAAATCTCATAGGCACTATAGGTGGTCTTTAGCCCACATCTGGTTTTAAGTCTCAGGAGAATTGGTGGTAGTTGATGTAGACTTCTCAGGAGTATGGGGGCTGTTAGGTTTTCAGGACCATGTGTAGAAACCAGTTCTTACTGGTTTTCATATAGGTTAGCAGACAAAGAGATATCTGGATATATCTGAGACATTCTTAGGTCACACGGACTCTGGGACACTCTTGCACAGACACACACACACGGACACATTGCTACATATAAGCTGCTGAATGAGCTTCTACATACATATACATTTTAAGAGACATTTGCTCTGAAATACACACACAATACATACATAATATAAGAAATAACTTTGTAAGCTTTTGTTTTGCAATTATTTGAACTTTGTTGTAAAATCTTCTAAGTGCATTAAATATTTTGACTGATACTACATTCAAGAGAATATCTTTATTTGAATACACTAAACAAGTGACTTTATTCCAACTCAAACGATTGGAGCTCTGAGTTTGAAGTTCTCTCTCAAACCTATAATTGTTTTATCCAAGTTGGAAGACAATTAATAGAAGGAAGAAGAATCATTTTTTTTTATTATTCATCTTCAAGGACTACATTTTACAGTGACTTACCTTTTGTCCGCCGTGCCTAGTTCAGTGTTTCATGTAGCTTGTTTCAGGCCGGTCTCTTCCGGCCTGCTCTGCATCCTGCTTACTCTTCTTTCCCATCTTTCTCTAACGGGTATTCTCCTCTGGTTTCCGTTTGTTCTTCCACGGGTCTGATTCAAAAGAGCACGACCTGTAACTGGGGTGCAGCCAATTCCATCCCCACCGCCAGGGGCTCTGGTGAAAACCACCTTGTAGCAAAGTTCCCGTGCCCTGGTAGTCGACATTGTAAACAACTCTTTTCTATCTCGCGGCCACACCGGTCCTTGACCCAGGTAATTCCGGTGTGCCATAACACCTTTCTTACTTCTTCAACCTCACGGTCACACCGGTTCTCTACCCAGGTAATTCCGGTGTACTGTAACAAAACCTTTTATAGACTTTCAGTCCCTCACTTGTGGCTCTATTATTGGAATTCACATTGCCTCTCGGATACTATCTATTGGCCTGGAGATTAGCATTGAGAGGGAAGGATTCCAAGCAGGGACGCCCGCTTCTGTATACTTCCGGTGAGCGTGTCTAGAGTGCGCCTGGTGGGACCCAGCTGATTACTCACTCCATGGAAACAACTAAGAGGTAACAATTGATAGCAATACTTGCAATCTTTTGCACATCGATCTGTATCATTTGCCACAATTTTGACATCACTGTTTCATTCCAACTTATGAATATGGCATATAAGTGACAATACCACAACCTTTCACGTTTTGTGTAGCACTTTCAGATCACTGCTGACACTCTGGACTACACATTCAAGCAGTGTCAACTTATAATTCATTTAAGTTGGATATGGGTTTCACAATAGGAGCTCACTATATTCAGCTATTCAGGAGTCAATATTCATCTTGCTGCAATTCTTTCCTATTTATCTACCAATTCCAGCCGAAGGTATATCCTCTGGCGTTTTGTGCAGTTTAGAGATCTCTCCACTACTAATTGAGGGGTTATTTTTAATAGTTTAAACAGGTGTCTGAAACATCCATATTGATATGTTACATAGTTCTTTTATTGTGTGTTATATGGTTGTAACAATAAATTGTTTTTAATGATATATGAAATGTAGCCTTATATATATACTTCTTTTGTTCGAAGTTTATTTGTATCAAATAAAGCAAAAAATAACCACGCTTAAATCTGGCACCCCCTATAATACATACACGGGCATAAGTAAGTGATACACAGCAATAGGATAAATTCAATACATAAAAATTTATTAGTACAATGGATTAAAATAAATGAACAATAAAAATCATAACAATGATAACCACTTGTTGATCTGCATTACTCATATACAAATATATCCAAGAAAAATAGAGGTAGTGAGATAATTTGTTTAGATAGAAATAGAGTTCAACTGATGTTGCAAGGCCAAATAGATTATAACAGTCCAGCTCAAAACTAAATCAGCCGTAAATAAGTGTTCTAAAGCCTTCAAAGATATAGAGTAAAGTTCAGCTGATGTTATAAGACCAGGTGGATTTAGCAGTCCAGCTCAAAATTAGCCGTAAATTAGTATTCTAAAGCCTTCAAAGGTGTAATTGGTAATAGTTGTAGATACTCAAAATAAATACTGTGCAACAAATTGTAGCAATTATGAATTTTCAGAGACAGTGTATCATGCACTAGGAAACAATGTAGCCTGTCAGTTGACTGGGCTATATGCTAGGTAGCGTTGTTATCAGCAATCAGCAGTCCGGCTGGTATAGCAGAACCCACTTTGTTTGCAATATGTTAGACAGCGTTGTTTGCACGGTTGTAGCAAAGATCGTTGCTAATTACCTATTTATGTATGTAAGTCGGCCCGCAGGGAAAGTCTCCTGGGATGATTGGAGACCCGAATGGTCAATGCCTATGAGGCAGCCGGGTATTTGAAAGTTCTTCAATACAGGCGGTGCATATTAAAGTGCCAGTGATAAAAAAAATGGAAAAAAAGAATATACTTGCTGGTGTGGCGATGTTCCAACAGCACTCGATACCAGGCTCGTGGCAGCAGCCGTCAGCGGGTGTCCCCGCTGCGTGCACAGACCTGCTGGTGTTTTTAATGGTAGTAGAGGTATCTTTGGAGACCGCAACACGTGGCGTAGAGGCTGTTTGAGTAAGCTGTTAAACAAGTGGGAGGATGGGCTACTTATCAAAAAAGCTGCTCTTGTGGAGAATATATCTACTACACAAGTAAATTATGAAGAAGAAGTCCCAATCTTTAAGATCCGGGTAAGCCAGCATAGATGTTTCTTTTCATGTTATACATGTACATTGTATTATGCTGGATAGGGGTACTCAGTATAGAAGTTTTTTATGTTTAAATAGACAGCCATCAAAGACAAGATGCCCTTTACCAGCAAAGTTAAACCTAAAAAACAAAAATAACAAATGTGCCCTGTGCGATATCACATTAACCATGACGCTGTAGGATCTGTATGCCCAGAATGCGAAACCAGACAGCTGGCCATATTCAGAGATCCGATTTCTCGGCTAGTTACGTGCGTATTTTTACAATCGGACCAACTGTGCATGTGTAGTAACTTTATTTATGTAGTTAACGTAGACTATACATTCGGAAGTGCCTTAAGGACAACGGACCTGTGAATCGACGTTGGTACATACGGACGGATATGCGATGCAAAAATACGCACAGGAAAATTTCAAGCATTGAAATGAAGGAAAGTGGGTGCGACTATCATGAATCACACGGACTGAGGACACATAGGCATGGAAATGCACTCGGAAAGTTACAAGTGGTCTATGGTGGCGGAAGTCGACACGGGAGTGTCGTGCTTGTGAGGGGGTTTGGCTTGCACCGGCAGTGCGTATAATTACGATCTGATCGCCGCACGGATCTCTGATAGATCCTTTTAGAGGAAAGACAACTGTTTTTTTTTTTCAACCTATCTCACAATGACGCAAAGATCTTTCTCAACCCACAGTAGGAGAAAGGTTGATACAATTCCACAGAAATTTGATGTCCATTACATCAGAGAAGTGGATAATGTGAAAAGTACAACAGGAATATGTGCTGAAATTTGCAGTAAGGCTAACAACATATAAACCATCACGTCATTTTGTTCAAGATGGAATCTGTCAAAACAATAGTGTTAGGACTAAAGAAAGGGATGTTCTTAACATCTGTAGAATTAAAGAATGCATATTTACATGTTCCCATCCTTTACAGTCATCAGAAATACCTAGGATTACAGGTATTCAAACACCTTTTTCAACTCTAGGTGTTACCATTCGGGCTAGCCACATCCCCTTGTACATTCACAAGGGTGCTGATAATTCTTATAGTGATCGTATTTAGATGATCTTCTGATAGCAGCATATTCGAGGCAACAAGCGGAGGCACATGCAGCCATAGTACTACAAGGGTTTTCAATCCCACGGGTAGATTATAAACTGGGACCAGAGCCAGTTGATTCTAAAATAAAGTATTTGTTACGACACCACCGTTATTACCTGGGATTTGGACCGGGGTAGTCGTCTGGAAGAGGCAGGCGAAGCTAACCAGGGCCAGTCTAGCAGGGCCAGGTTCTTCGCTAGAGCCTCTAATAGTGAGGATAGACTTGTGCGGCAGGTTTACCCACAGGTCGCGGGACCCCTGGGGCAACGCCCGGGAGAGGAACAAGAGTGGAAGCAGGGCAGAGAGGGCTGGGTGAGAGAAAGTGGGTAAGTAGAAAAAGTAGTACCAGAAGGGACTGGACTGTGACGAACACCAAAGAACACTGAACGGACGTAACCGGGGAGACAATACAGGACTGACTAACTAAAACAAACAAGGTGACTCACACTCTCACTCACACAAAGGAAAATCCCCTAAGGGATACAAACACAAGCGCTCAGGAACAAGGATGGTTAATAACAGATAGATAACAACAGCAAGGGAGAGAGAGGGCAGTACAGAGACAAGGATCACTGGCAGGAATAATGCAGGATAACACTGGGGCACTCAAGAAAACAGCAGAAGCACAAGGCAGAAGAAAAAGAGCTAGAGAAAGGCAGAGCACGGACAGCAGACGCTATAACCGGCGAGGTGGAGGAGAACTGCCGCTCTATTTACAGGGAGACTGGCCAATCAGGGGGCATAGACTAGACTGGCCTCCCTGACCTAATAACAATGCGTCCAGCAGATAAACTAAAGCCAGGGTATAAGGGGAGATGGTGCGCCGCAATGGAGAGGACGGGAAGGTGTTCTGGTTGCCTAGCAACCAGAACAACGATGTCGCAGCCAATGAGGAGCCGGAGGCAGGGGAACAGAGCGGACGGCACATGGCTAATTTGCATGCCGTCCGCCCACGTTACCGCAGGCAGAGGAAGCTGGCCGCGATACAGGAAGTGGTATGCCTGCCGGGGGAGCGCTAGGAGAATGGGTGAGCGTGTTACATCAACAAGAAAAGAAAGAGTATGTGTCGGCGCTTCAGCAATACCACAAACCGCTGCTGTCAATAAAAGTGGACCTCCTCCACTTCAAAATACTGACATAAAGGGCTGAACATACTACAAAGTGGCCACTAGGCTGATGAATATTTATCATTACACAGTGGTTGTTTAAACCTCCCGTTCGGTCTCCCTAACTAGGCAAATATGGAAGATTTCCCTGCGGACTGTGTCATCTGCTAATTGTAAATGTGGACTGATTAGTCTTTTCTGATAGGTCCTGGAAGATTGTGATTCTCATGCTGGCGAATGTAATTATTTGCACCTTATTATAGTTGCAATTACTCTTAATCTTAGTTTTTATGTTATTTTATATTGCTATATTAAATAATCTTTTTGTTATATGCACTGGTGTATGATCATTTACAAATCAACCATCACAAGTGGATAGATTGTCCATTTAATTTGTTAATCTCTACTTAAGCGCTGCGCTGCCATAACCATTTCTAACCTTTTATGAGCGCGTTACATGCCAAGCCTATGGCATGTAACAGTATTTAAGGATGATATTCAATATCAATCAAGGCAAAGTATACCTATCACCAGAGAGATGGAAGAAGTTTCTGGACGAAGTGAGCAAATGAATTAATAAAAGTGGTACCATGGGCAAGACTGCACATGTGGGCACTGCAACATTGTTTTCTAGCACAATGGAACAGAGGTACAGCAGACAAGTCCCAACTAATTTCTCCACCACCAGAAACAAAGCAGGATTTGTACTGGTGTACAGAAATAAAAAATATGAATAAAGGAAGGTTATTCAAAACCCAAGATCTTGTAATAATTACTATAGGTGCCAGTTCATGAGGTTGGGGAGCACTTTGCAATAGAAATATTGCACAAGGAATTTGGAACTACCGTTTAAGTCAAGCTCCAACATTTGAGAACCAAGAGCAGTGGGGGAGGCATGCAGACATTTGTGCAAACTGCTGAAAGGAAAGTCCATAAAGATTTTGTCAGACAACATATCAGTGGCCTCTAATGATTTGGGCGGAACAGAATTTAGAAGACATAACGTCGGCTTTAATTTCAGGGGAAGACCATTAGACGCATTAAGCATGTCTACAATCGATCCTGGCGAGTGGTAGTTGGATCTGAATTTTTTTTTTAACAATTAATAAGAAAGTGGGGAACACCACAGATCAATCTTATGGCAGCACGCTACAACAGAAAGGTTTAAACCTTCAAGTTTCGAGAACAGGGAACATTGTCAGTAGTTGCACTGTGAAATGTTTGGAAATGCTGGCTGGTCAACATGTTCCCCTGTTATACAACGTGGTAATTTCAAAGTCAAGCGTAGCCATTACACGCCTCCGTTGCAGCCTGCTCTTCTGAATCTTCGGTCTCCCCTAATTCCTATCTTACCTGAATTCCATTGTTTAGTTCATAGGCGCGGCCATATTGAATGCAGTCAGATGACTGTTCTGATCCAACTGAAACCTCTTTGGATTCCTCATGACCTTCATTCAACCTATGAACTATAAGTGTGCTCTATTTAAATCCCTGGCACAGTATCATCTGTGCCAGTGCAACATGTGCCTTAGTATCTAGTTCCTGGTTCCTAAGACTCCCTGAGTGTTTTCAGTACTCCTTGTGTAAGCACTGTTGTTCTGCCTCTGATCCTGTCAGTCATGCACCAGCAAGTGTGCAGTTCTCAGTTTAGCGCTCTCTGCACTGCAAGTTTGTGCAGTTCTCAAGCACAGTGCTTTTAGCACTACAAGCTCCAAGAGCCATCATCTGCAAGTGTTTGCAGCAAATGATTGCAGTTCTCAGTATAGCACCCTCTGCACTATAAGCCCCAGAAAATGTTTGCAGTTCCCAGCACAGCAATCTCTGCACTACAGGCTTCAGCGGCATCCCGTCTATGGGCCCATCTGTCAAGTTCTACTTCATTGCAGTCCTAACTGCTTCAGTATCAAGTGCAGTCCCAGCTGCTTATGTCTTCATCACAGTCCTAACAGCTTCAGTATCAAATGCAGTCCTAACTGCTTCTCTATCCATCACAGTTTTAACTGCTTCAGTATCAAGTGCAGTCCCAACTGCTTCTGTTTAAATTGCAATCCTCACCGCTTCAGCTTCTACTGCAATCCACTGTCTCTGTCTCCAGTGCCTCTCCCAGTGGACTTGTTCTATGGACGTACTAACTAACTAACTAACTAACTAACTAACTAACTACCATTCCTAATGTTCCTGCCAATGAGCAAGCCCTACATCAATTCACACGTTTCCTATACACTACCATCAGCCCATGGGCTCCTAAGTCAGATCAGAGAGAGAGTCCATGACATCCCCCCAGTACCTCTGATACAGAGGTACCGAGAACAACATCCACAGAGAACAGACTATGGTCATATCCATTCTGCAATTCCAGCCATGCCGGTCCTGTTCACTCAAGTTCTTCATATGGCAGCAGACAGACCATATACATGGTCAATCACACCAACACTGCTGAAACAAGGGAAGGTGTGTCTTCCCTGTCCATAATCACCAAGACTGACGTCATGGCTAGTGAAGTCGCCAACTTAGAAAGATGAGGCTTCTCTGTTAAAAACAGGAACACCTACTACAATTCAAATATACAACAGAATTTTGAATATTTATGCTGACTGGTGTCAACAAAATAAGTATTAAACAAATTGTTGGATTTTTTACAAGACGGTCTAGATAAAAGATTAGCTCTAAATACTGTTAAATACATACTTAAGCATTATGTTTGATCATGACCTAGAAAATGACAAGTATATAAAACAATTCATCCAGGTTCTCGCATAAGGCCTTTTATAAAACAACCTATAGCTCCATGGGACTTAAACGTGGTGTTAGATGCTCTAACAAAGCAACAATTTAAACCAAGGATAGTATTCAAGTTAAATTTATGATGTGAAAAGTAGCCTTTTTATTGGTCATCAGAGAGTTTCAGAGCTGTAAGCCTTCTGAGCTGAAGAGAACCAATTCATTATTCTTACCTAAAGTTGTTTCAAGTTTCCACATAAACTAGGAAGTGGTATTACCATCCTTATGTCTGGACCCCAAATGTTAAAAAGAGAAAAAATGTCATACTTATTAGATTTAGTAAGGACTCTAATAAAATACATGGATAGAACCAAGGACTTCTAAGCAGCTGTTCGTATTTTCTGAAGAAAAGAAAGGGGGTCTTGCAACCAAATCTACTATAGCAAGATTGAACATATGTTTTATTCAACCATCTAACAAAAGTAAGAATATTGAAGTACCAGTGGGGATTTAGGCACAATCCACTAGGGCTATGGCTACCACCTGGGCTGAAAAAGAATCAGCCTATTGACACATTACTATTCTCTAGCTAAGGAAAGTGAGAAGACACAAAACACTGGAGGAGGGGCTTTCCGGGGTGGCTTCTTTTGCTTCTCTGGCTTCTATAGCAAGGGGACATACCTATCTGTCTATGATGCCATGGAGGAGTCAAGGAAATCACATTATCAGGTATAATATCCCTTTGTCAGCATTATGCAGATAGTTTTAGCAGTATAATCAATTTCTCTTAAACTACAAATCCTTTCAGCTGCTATTCCAGACAAGCTTAAACAAACACACAAAATGTTGCTCAAATCAATTTATAATTTTAATATATAACAGGTGCTGCATGGTATGGGGATTTCACACAGATACAAAAAAGGCACCCCCGCACTCTTGCAATTAACCAGTAACCAACCATGATGTTCTATCTTTAAATTAAAAGTCAAAGAAATTTGTTATATACATTTGCAAATATATGATAAGACACCAGCCAATCAAAGTCCCAACTTTGATCATATATCATGTATTTTTAATACAAGTCTAGCTGTGGGAATGCACTGCGCATGTGCATAGCAGATTACGCATTGTAACTCTGATCGTACGTATCTCTGTATGAAAGGGTGTGACATCCCTACGCAAGACGAATATACGCATTGTGGGCGGAAGGAGGCGTTTAAATTGTACAGCATGGGCTGGGTTGGGTTAAGCACTTGCATACGTCAAAGCATTACGTATGACCAGAGATACGCAAGGAAAAGTTAAGGTAGGGTTCTGAACATATAAGTCAGCTAAGTTACATATGTGTGAGGGTAGTGCCAGAGGGAGTGCATTATCCCTAGTAATAATGCATAACTTAGGTATGCTTGCGTACGTAAAACTATCTTAAGTCTGGATCAGGCCCAGTATGCATAAGAGGAAGATGTCAGTTGAGCCCCTGTCACCCTTTTGTAGATCTGCCCTGCCATTAAGCTTTAATATAGGTTTAAAAGTGGGCTAATATTTCCCATAGTATAAAATACTCTATCTATAATTAGTACTGGGTGGAAGGTTCTGAGACATGAGTTCGAAATTAACTGAAGATACAAGGTTGTCTGGTCTCCTAAAGCACATACAATTCTCATTGTAGCAAATGTATTTGTTGTAAAGCTTTAATATAATCACTTTTCAGAAAATATTTTCAGAAAATAGCGATGTATATAGTGTTAGCTTTGGGATCTAAAGACTTAAACAAGAGGTGAAGTGTTGTGCTGTACAACTTTTTCTTTCCATATTTAGGTGCTCCAACTGATGGAGAGATAGTTCTGGTTTTAAAAGTCTCCCATCTGGGCAGACAGCAGGTAGATCTGAGCAGGCACCAATAGTTGGTTAAACTCTACCACCTGTGAACAAGCTTTGAGAAACGCGCGTAAGGTCCGTAACATTTGTGATAAGGAGGGCTCTCCTTCCACAGCTCCACACTGAGGTCCGTTAACAGCACCAAATTACAAGCACCGTATGAAGCCTTCTACCTCACTCAGCCTCTCGTTTGCCTCTCCTCCACAGCGCCGTCTGCTACCTACATCCACGATTCAGTGAGGGTAGGGATTATTACGATCCCGGAAGGGTGAAGCACCTCCGTGAGGAGGTTAGGGGTTTTTCATAGGGTGAAAGGGCGGGTGAGTTAGCCTGAGTAGCTGGCGGCATTGCGTTCCATGCAGCTGCCATGTGGGTCTAAAC
>WWET01001430.1:188521-212834 GCA_011038615.1 Limnodynastes dumerilii | reverse complement strand
GGGAGGGGAGGATACTGGGAGGCTGGACTCACATGATGGGGGGATACTGGGAGGCTGGACTCACATGATGGGTGGATACTGGGAGGCTGGACTCACATGTTGGGGGATATTGGGGGGGGGGGGGGCTGGACACACATGATGAGCAATACTGGGGTGCTGGACACACATGATGGGAGGATACTGGGAGGCTGGACTCACATGATGGGTGGATACTGGGAGGCTGGACTCACGGGTGGATACAGGTGGTTCTGGAGACACATGATTGGGGATACTGGGGAGAAATTATTGGGGAATATTTTACAGTCATTCTGATAGGCCTTTGACTAGTTATTCTAATAAATTAATTACATTTTGCATAGATTTACCAAAATATTTAATAATGATATCGCAGGACCCGCCCCCTTGTGACACGGGACCCGCCCCCTGGAGACACAGGACCCGTCCCCTGGAGACACAGGACCCACCCCCTGGCGACGCAGTACCCGTCCCCTTTTCTCCCTGAAATTAGTTTTCAAAAGTAGGCAACTATGTAATAAATATGAGCCAGTATTTAATTTTACTCATTTATGTATTTATTTATTAACATGCTTTATATAGCACCATCATATTACATAGCGCTTTACCATTTTAACAATCATTATAGCAGACTTGATGTTTAAAGCCAAAACTAGAGGTTGAGGAAAAAGTGCTGAAGGACAGAGGTTTTCATTTACTAAGCATGCATAGTAACTATTTTACGCTATCTACGTAACGTTTCGTGTGGTCTTTAAAGACCTTCCTAAAGTCTATCGTGAATATTTACATGATAATTCTGGCACTGGCCAAAGGGTATAAATATGCTTCATTAGCGCCAGGACATAGTTTTCGACGTTCAAGAAGGGTTTTTTTCTTTTTTTTGCCAAGGATCCGCATTGCGCATCCGCTAAAACTCTGAATCCGGGCAATAAACTCTTTAAATAACACACAATGAACTAATCAGTTACCACAGCCAAAGCAATTAGCACAGCTGACTAATTACAAATTTTAAAAAAGCTGTTTATTATACACTTATACACAATCTATAGCCTTTTCTTGGTAACAGAATATATATGTTGCATCAGCCTTCTAAGTAGCAGTGGGCTCAAAGGAGCAGATGGACGCTAAAAACCAGGTGATTATGTTTCTGGCTTATGCTGGGGATCATTCATATTTAAATAGCACAGATCTGTAATAGGTGCCTTAATTCTTCAGGCAATTCTTACCAGACACTATTTTCATCTTTGTTTTAACTAGAGCAATTCCCATTGGTTATAGTGTATGCTCTATTTAAAATTGGAAGTTATTAGTGAAAATGACCTGTCTCTCTAGGACTCCCCACCTTACCAATGTAGTTTCCTTTTTGTTGAAAACATACAAGTTATCTACTGTTTTGTAGCCTTTTATTTTAGAAGGCATGTTCTTATGGGTTGTAAAAAAAAATCTGGGTTCTATAATGAATGTTTTTTCATTTATGTCATAGTAATTATTTGTTCATGTTTAGTATACTATTAATTAGTTATAGAAAGGAATCTTTGTTCTTTCATATATCAATGTCCAAGTGACAAGGGCTGAGTACTTGATGTTCTTCAACAGGCATCTAAATCTGAATTTAATAAGTGGCCCACATACTCGTACTGTTTGATAAGTTTTAGCTTTTTGGTGATTTCAGCATTGCGATGGTATTTGAACATTAACTATCAGTATATTTTATAGGGATCCTTTTAGGAACACTGAGTTGAATTTACAAAAAAGTGCATTTGGTAACTATTTGAAAATACTGAACATCACCACATATTTCCTATTGGGTGAATTTACTGTTGGGCAATTTCATGTGGCAATTTCAAAGTTATGGCATCAAATTAGTCAATGTGGGGATTTTAAAGTAAAAAATATAAAATAAGCTAGAGAGAGTCAAATTCACCCATGCTGTTGTAGCACTGCAGATCACAAGCATCCCAGGCTACCCTTAAATATTTGGGCGTGCTGGTGCTTGTAGTACTCCAAGTGCTGTCACCTGGTTCGCTGTGTCCTCTAGTGCCTCCATAAATCTTTTTTGCTGGCCCGTTATACAGACTGAAAATCAAAGCTTAGAAATAGAGCTGGCGGCTGTCACTTCTGTTTGTATTTAGTTGGTGTGAGTGTGGTATGGGTGTGTTTAGTGTTAGTGTGTGAGGTGGAAAGGTTTGGGGACAATTCAGTGGCGATTTTAACAAAATTGCCACTGACAAGCACCTCTTTTGTTTTGGTTGTTTTACAAACTGTTGCATAGATCTGGTGTTTTGTATTGTATGATTTAGCATTGAAAAAATCGGCTGATACTGCATTCTATGTGGAAATAAACCTCCGCAAGGGGTAGCAAGGAGAAGTTACACATGGTGGGTGGTATTTGGAATGGTAATCATACAGTAAGGGTGTTCCAAAGCCCTTACGTACGATCTACTGTTACGTATATGCCCTACTGTATGCAGAATATTTAAGGAAGGTTTCAGCATGCGGAAGGGCGGCATGTGCAAGGGGAGTGCAGGGGTTATGCACTCCCCTCACATGGAAAGAAGACTGGATGGCAATCGTCATTTCGAATTAGGCCCATGATGAGTAAAAGGCTTATGATGCATTAAGTGCAATGGTATGAAAACTGTATGTCTGTGACTATAATAAAAATAACATATTTGTTTCAGGAATAACAATTTTATTCAGCTTATTTTAAATATGTTATTTTTTGTCCAATGCAAACCCATAAAAATATCATCTGTTGAATGCACCATCTGTGTTGTCAAACCTCCAGGCCCCTCTTGCTCAGAACTGCAGACCCCTTTTGGATGCTGTATAAATAAATCAGATATATTTGTGGTTTCAAAAATGATATATTATAAAATTGGAACAGAATATATACCCTTTTAAACATATCTTACTTCTTTCAAGCACACACAGTGTTTTGAACAATATCGTTTAGAAATGTACCCCCTGGCTGACAAATTCCGCATGCTCCAAAAAAATTTCTAAAATGACTTGCCTCTGAAAGTCCCTCATTCTGTTTGGTGCTGAAGACAGCTTATTAGCCCTTCATTTCCTAGTCTCCTGATTACGTAAACACGGTAATTATTGGATTTAAGATTTAGCCAATTGTTTGTTTTTAAGATTGATAAATAGGCTCTGCAAGGTTATTCTCATCTATAATGAAATAAGACAACACCATAGTGTGAAATCAGGCTTTGCCACATCCCCTTTTATTAGGACAAGAAAGCAGAATCTCCTAATACAGCTTGGTAAGTAAAACAAGAAAGAGGTCAAAGATTGTAGAACATTGTAACCTTGATAATATTTCAAGTTTTAGAAATTAATTGAGAAATTAAAGCAAGGCGCAGGGTGCTCTGTTTTAAGCTTTCATCTTTCAAGTAATTATCTGCAATAAAATTACTTCAACAGTCTTTGTAGCTTTCAATTAAGAAGTTAATTATTCTAAAATTAAGCACTGTGGACTGGATCCAGAACTGATTGAAGATTTCTTACCTTAGCCTCCGTTGCATAGACTAACATATGGCATTTACTATTCAGAATTCACATCCCTTGCACTCCCCTCACATGTACAGGCCTTCCACATGCAGAACTCTAAATATTCTGCATGCAGACGGCAATGTATGGAACGGTACGTTGCTTTCCACATATGTAAGAGTTTTACATTACCCCTACTATAAGATTACCATTCCGGATCCAACCATAAACGATTTTTATACAGACCTGTGGAAATCACCTGACTTTATTAAATGAGAACCCAGCTCTCAAAGACGAGCACATTGACAAGATTTGCAGTTTAGATTTAGCCAAGATTCTACAAATGTCAACAATTCCTCATGTCTTACTGACATTTAATGGATTTCGACCCCTTCAGACCCAACATAACTTGGGACTTTATGAAGTATTATTGAATGACAATGGGCTGGATCCAGACCTTGTTAAGTGCATGAACTTAGTTACACCTGGGCTAAACCATGTTGATTTCAGGGGAGTCATATTTCATTTGCTGCAAACAGTTTTAGAGTTGAGAGGTTTTGTTTCTTATCCCAAGTCTAAATAACAGTGTGATAGTAAAGCTGGTCAGTATTTGTGTGCAGTAAGCAATTTAAAGATATATCCCTGCATTCAAAGTATACAATTAACTTGACTCCCCCTGAATTCAACATGGTTTAGCCCAGGTGTAACTAAGTTAATGCACTTAACAAGGTCTGGATCCAGCCCAATGTCCTTATGTTCATAATAACAACTTTCTCTATATTAATCGGAATACTTTTTGCACTGCAGAGGAAATAACTGTTCTGGTGAGTGGGTGTAATGTTCTATATTGCACTTAAGATGATTTTGTAGAACTGTAGTAGGTGCATGTGGTGTTCGGTAAATAGTTTTGACTGTTGGGTAACATGAACAGACCCAGTAATTTTTTGCTTTGTTGAAGAGTTCAAGAAAACCTTCTAAACTGAATAGGTTTGTTTTAAATTTTCTTTTTCTGGAACATTTTCAAATATGGTGGTGCACAAGCAAATGGTTAAAACTTGCTGCTGTATAACAATCAAAGCTAATTGAGTAAACTTTATGGCCATAGATGGAACTTAGTAGCCCATATATGTTACTTATTATTGCCTGCCACCAAATATATTGCAGAATGTTCCTCTAACCTGGGTTGTTTTGTGGCTTTGGATCATTCTTGATTTAGCTTTTTTTTAATTAGCAAAAACATATGATCAAGCCATATCACATTTAACATTTTGTAAGCTACAAATTTTAGTTAAGCTGTATTTCTAGTAGTCATACTTCCACAAAAGGGCTTCCACAGTGGGACAGTTTTGCTTTTTTTTTATTTTTTGAGAATTCCAATGTGTCATTTTTTTTTTTATTGGAGCAATAAAGTTCAATAAACAATATCAGAAAAGTGCATAGTGTACAATCAATTCCACATGTCATATAAATGAGTCACGATACAGAAGCTGAAAGTAAATATAATCCGAAGGTCGTCAGGATATACAAGACAATCTTCTATCTTCTAGTACTAGAAGATTAAAATAGTATAATAGGATGTAGAAAGCCTCTGGGTCTCAAGAGAATCTGTCACTGAAAAAGGCAATCGGGCAGTGGTTTCTACAGTGATAAGTTGTAGGAGGGGATCCCCCAACAGAAACCTGGTCTTGTATGAGGATGTTTTATAGAAACCATGTATATATCTTTGAGTCTGTTGGGATAATATGGTCAATCACAGAATAACTTGATACCAGGTTTTTCCTTGGTTATCTCTAACCACTCCATTCTAAAGAAATGAAACAATTTGGTATAAAAAATTTCCATAGAGGGTGAGTCAGAGCTGATCCAGTTCTGTAATATGCTTTTTTTTAGCCACTGCAGTTACTAGCAACATTTGTCTAACCTGATGCTTCAATTTAAGTTGAAGATTTATATATCCCAATATCACCCATTCCTTGCAGACAACATTTGGGGTTATTCTGAGACTTATTATAAACAAGCGAATTTGGTTCCAGAATCATCTTATATAGGAGCATTCCCATAAACAATGAAGTAGCGTAGCTCTGGGCTCCCCGCATTTGAGACATCTATGAGAATCAAAGATATTCATTAAAAATCTTTGATTAGGAGACAGATAACCTCTATAATATATGCATAAAAGCATTTCTCTGTAGGAACTGGCCATAAGTATTTTAAAGGAAACCAAAAGGGTGTCTACTATCTGGTCAATAGTAAGATTGGGAAACACTAAAGACCAGTAGGACAATTACGTTTAGGTCAAGCATGTCATAAAGGTAATAGTAATTACACGATATAGCCCCTTTGTTGCGTTGTGGCTGAGTGAACATATTATCAAACTCATTGTACCAATCCACGGCATTAAATAAGCATGTAACTCCATGAGTATAATTCAACGCTTGGTGAAGTGCAAAAGAGTGTGTAGCAGGGATATAGGGCCGTATGCAGAGCTCTGGCCACATTGCATTTGCGGCCGGAGTTTTCACAAAAGTGCTACTGCACATGCACAGTAATTTTTTAACGTAATCTACGTTACTTCTTGCAACTTAGATTGCGTAGGGAAGAGGGAAGAGATTCATTTAGAAGGAACGCCTGCTCCACCAGGGTATTAGAGTGTATGGCAGTTGAATGTAACCAGTCCCTGATAATACATATATGGCTGGCATATCCATAATATTGGGAAGTTGAAGCCCCAATTATTGTGACCTTGCTGTAAGTTACAAAGTGATATTGTAGATCTGTTCTCTTTCCATATGAACTTCCTAAAGGCTTTATTAACAAACATTCATCTGCCACGGTTAGTATAATTGAGAGCATTTGGAGGGGGTACAATAATTGGGGAAAAATTATAATTTTAATGGCTAATCCTGCCAGAGAAGGAGAGGGGAAGATTCTGCCATCGCTTCATGGCTTCACATGTTTTGGTTATTAATGCATGAAGCTTAACTGCATATAAAAAGTGGTGGTTTTTGGGAGGATGCAAGCCCAGGTACATGATAGAGTGCATAGCCCATTTAATTTAAAATCTTCTGTACCAGGGAGAACGAGTACCAGGGCCTAACCAGACAGCAATAGATTTAGTTTGCTTAATAACAAAGCCTGAAATCTTACCATTTTCTGTCATAACATCTAGAATTTTACCTAATGAATGCAGTGGATCAGATCAGATCATGTATAAGAGCAAGTCATCTACAAAAGCCGTTGGCTTTGTAACAAAATTTCCAGTTTTGATACCTTTAAATTCTGGTGTAAGTTGGAGTATCCTAAGCAGGGGGTCCAACGCCAAATTGAACAGCAATGGTGACAGTGGACACCCCTGTCTAGTCCCTCGAGTCAGGTGAACTGTAAGAGCCATTGATGACCAATCTGGTAGATGGGGAGGTGTATATGTACTCTATAAATTGAGTAAACATGGTACCATATTCCCTTGTATCAAAGATTTGTCTCAGGTGCGGCCATGATATCTGGTCAAACACCTTTTCGGCATGTAAACTTAGCAGCGCACTTGGAGAATGGAAGGGATATTAGATGTTATTATAGCTGCTAACACCGTGCGTACAGCTTTTACTGAGTATCTGCCATGGACAAATCCCATATGGTGGTGGGTAAGAAGGGAGGGAAGAATGCTTTGAAGGCGATTTCCCACCATTTTTGGCAGGAGTTTAAAATCTTGGTTGAGTAAAGTGATTGGCCTATATGATGTAACAAGATTAGCTGGCTTATTAGGTTTTATAGTAAGTGTGGTAAAGGCTTGGTTGAATGTGGGGTATGTAGGGCCATCTTTTTGTATTTTATTATACATGGTACATGGTAGTTACAGGGGCGCAAGTTGTGGTTTCAGAATTTTTAAGAATTCAGCTGAATATCCATCTGGGCCGGGGGACTTATTGTCAGAGAGGGAATAAATAGCTTTATTCACTTCAGCCTCAGATATGTCTGCATCAAAGATATCTTTTTGCACTTCAGTAAGGGATGACAAACCAGCTTTTTGAAGTAGTTTAGTACGTAACAGGGTCATCCTGGATGGTTGTATATTGGTTGGTGTAGTATTTCTCGAATTCAGACTTAATATCGGGCAATGTGGTACAAGATCGGCGTGTAAGTTGGTTTACGATCTCTAGAATGCTATAAGGCTTGCGATTAAATTTGGTCATATTGACTAGGAGGCGACCTGATTTATTGCCCCACCGAAAAAATTTACTATACATAAAGTCATGATTTTGTTGAGCTTGTGCTTAAAGCATAGTCTCCAATATCTGTCTAGTGGTAATATATGCATTATAAGTGTCTGTATTAGGACTAAGGGTGTATAAACGAAATGCCTCGTTAACCGAAGTATTTGCCATAGCATGTTTAACTTTAAACTCTTTGTGCTTTTTAGCTTTATACTCTGAAATTAAATTACATGGCCCCGTAGTATTGCTTTTGCTGCCTTCCTCCTTATGCTGAGCATTTACATATTCATAAATCATTGTTTTGCAATGGATACTCTTTAAAGTCATCTGACTTATAAAGATAGGAAGGGAATCTCCAAGTATATTCTCTCTGCTGAATATGTGGTAAAGTTATAGAAACAGTAATGGGGGCGTGGTCAGATATTATGTTTTGTATATCAGTAGTAATCAGCCGGGGAAGAGATGGTTACTAAGGAACAGGTAATCCAGCCTAGAGAAAGGCCTATGTACAGGAGATTGAAAGGTATTTTCCCTAGCAGTAGGGTGTTGTATACGCCAGGGATCTGATACACTATGAGTAGATTGCAAATAAAAGACGGTCCATGGGGTCACACATCAAATCTAAGATCTCGTATTGTAGCAGTCTATGAAAAATTATCGCCACTCGCCTAGTTGTGTTGGCTGCCATAAAAACTGCAATGCCTGTAGTGACTACACAGTTGTTACAAAAATTGTACACCTGAATTGAGAAGCTCCACTTTCCACTTTTTCTAATATAATAATGTTTATAGTAATCACTAGACATAGGATTATATGCATTTGCATGTTTGCATATTTTTATAGCGTTATTGCATATTTTAGTACTTTTTCCATTGACAGTGCTTATTTCAGTAGTTAAATGTGTTAGGCGTGTTGTATTACGCGGGAACGGTGGCGGGTCGCAGCCAGTGATGTGCACCTCGCACGCACTCGGCAAGCGCACTGAACCCGATCTGCTGGCTCGCACTAGGCGAAAGCGTTGGGATGCGGCGCGCGTGGGGGGAAGGAAGTATGGCACTCGTTGCTACACGCAATTCAATTGTTTGTCATTCAATTGCTCGCTGTGTTTGTTAACCTACGAAAATCTTATTTTTGTTGAAATAATGCCAGTGACCGCACATCACTGTGGACACCGCGGTCCGTAATGGCGGCTGAACGGCGCCGCCGCCGACAGCACACCGCAAGCTGCCGCGACTTGCATGAGGGAAGGGGGGTGAGGGAAGCCCGCAGGCTACTCACCCCCTCCCCGCGGAGACCTGGAGAGAAGGCAGCCCGCGGGCTATTCTCTCCTATGTTGGTCCCAGCGGTCCCCAGGTCTCCTACCAGGTGGAAGGAGACCTAAGTAGGTACATAAAAAATGAAATAAAATCAATAAATAAATAAAAATTAGATAGAGGGACAGAGCCCTCTCCAAAAAACATGCCCTGCTCCTTTGGGCACTTACTAAAAACTGAGGATCCCCCCTGGGGGAGGGGCATAGTAGGGGAGGAGTAGCCAGGTTGACTATTTCAAGTTTTTTAAAGTGCCCTGTCTCCCCGGATCACCTACTATACCCCTATAGTTACCAGTGTCCCCCAATGGATGTAAGAGAAATAAACGTTAATTCTAATAATAAATAGTATTTTGATTGTGCATATTTTACCCTTTTTTAGTGCATATTTGCATGCATATTTTGGCATTTTGATAGTGCATATAATCCGATGTCTAGTAATCACCAACAAACAATCGTGATTTAGTGATTAAACAACAATCTAACCAAAATAGGAACAAACAACATTGTAAAAACAAGAACCTAAGTTTATACATATCAAATGTTTAACTGTAATTTGTATTACATTACATTGGTGACCAGTACAGGCTTCAAGGCGCTGGGTCGGTGATATGATTACTCCTTAAGTCAAAATGAGCTACAAATTCCCTAACTTTCTGCGCATCTTCAAAGACATAGGTCTGACCATTATGGGTTATCATCAGTTTATTCGGGAAGGCTAGTACAAATTGATAATGGTGTTCAAACAGGGTTTTATATATAGGGGCAAATTCTCTTCTGCTCTGAGAGACATCAATGTCTCTCAGCGCAGAAGGGACGGAAAAGTCTCGAAAGACCAAGATATTTTGCTCATGAATTTGCAATTCTTTTAAATATTGAAATGTGCGCAGGAGTGTTTCCTTTTCTCTTAATTTTAGAAAGCCGGCTATTACCGCTCTAGTCCTACTTCCCTGTGTGCCTCTGTCAGGGCCTAGCCTATGTGCTCGCTCTATGTTCAAGCCTGGTAGTGTGTCAGAGAGATGCATAGCTTGTATCAGGTCAGTTAGTAGGTAGTGGATAAGATCTTGATTTTTGACTGATTCTGGAATGCCTATAAAACGCAAATTATTCCGCCTATTGCAGTTATCCAGGTCATCCAATTTAGTTTCTAGTTCTTTAATTCTATTATTTTGTGTGACAGCCGTATTTTGAATTCCTAACTGGGAATCCTCTGTATCACTAACCCTCTGCTCCAATGCTACTATTCTCTTTGTATTAGATTCCATAGTAACTATGGCATCATGAATGCTGTCATGAAGCGCAGAGAATTTTGCATCCATAATTGTGATAGTTTTTTGCTCAATTTAGGGTAGCAAATGAAGGGGTAGTTCTTTAGTGGTGTCAGCCAAAGAAGGTGTAGAGATCGGTACCTCAGGCACCGGACAATTGGGATCATTGTCACGTGGAGGGGAAGGAGGATTAGTATATAAAATTATAATAATTGGAGTTAGCTGCGCTAAAAAAATACTGCAGCCAAAAACAAAAAGATTAAACAAGGATCCTACATCCTCACAAGAGAAAATAAGAATAATAAAAAATAATAAATAATCTCTTTGAATAACGCTGTATATATAAAAATTAAAAAAGGACTACTCTAAAAGAAAAAGGCAAGGTGTGCATATATAAATTCAAAATACTTGTGTCCATAACTTGTCTCAAATTTCAGTTGAAGTACCATGCAAAAACAGAGAGAGGGGAAAAGATTAAAATCATAATTTAATCAAACATAAATAACATCATAAAAACACATAAAAATACAATAGAGTACAAGAAACAATAAGGTATAAAAAACCTATATTGAGTCCGTAAATATAACACAGAGTCTGTACCCGATGGGAGACGTGGTTCAAACCCGCTGTCTGGACGTGAATACCCGGGAACCGTCCTGGATGGAAAACCTCAGAGGGAAACCCAAAGATGAAGCCGTCAGGACGAAGTACTGTGCTGCTGACTCACTGGATCACCATCTAACGTGTTTCAAGGGGGTCGCCTCTTTTTCAAAGTGGTGAAAGGAGGATTAGGTTTAGACCCTGCTGAAGTAGACTGAGTCTGTCTAGCCCTTTCCATTTCCATTTTCATCTCTTCTGTTTGACTTAAATACTTTTCATACCCGTGTAATTGCAGATTTTAATAGTCACCAACTATAAGGCCAATAATTCTTACATTTCAATAGCATAAAGTAAGAAGCAGAATAAGCACTAAGCAGAACAGTTACCAAAGACAAAGGCAATTACCTGTAATATTTGAAAATGGGAACACAAGGTCAGTATAATTGTAGACCTAACCCTAAGTGAGACAGGAACCGTAAAGCTTACCTAAGGAGCGTTAAAGCACTACACATAAAATTTCTATAGTGGAGTGGACATAAAGCATGAATACAAAGTAAATCACAAAAAGTGAGGAATATTGCAGTGGGAGAGGTGTATCCCACTACAAGTATTAGAAGCAATACACAAGACTGTCCCACCTGGAACTCCCAAGGATACTACCTGTCTTACTATATGCAGTAAAGAACTATACTTAAATGACAAACAATACTTATCAGCCCAAGTGAGGTTTTGTAGTAGTAGTAGAGGAGATGATTGTCTCAGTTGTAGTCCAGAAAGCAAGAACAGGATTTGTAGAGTTCCACGAATCCTATGTAGATGAGGTCTGTTGTGTGTTGACTGCAATCTTTGAGGTAGGCTTTTCAGACACCCTGAGTTGTCACATAGGTGAAAATAGAAGAATAATTCTGGAAGTAATAAAGCTTTAGGCACTTGGGTAATAACGTGTAGTACTTGGTGCTAATCCCGGATGTGGCAAAGTAATAAAGCTTTAGGCACTTGGGTAATAACGTGTAGTACTTGGTGCTGTCTGTTCAGACACACCAGGTTAACATCCCATGAGACAGCAGCCAAAAGAATAGTAGGCAACTCCACCCCAGCGTCAGACGTACGGTGTAAATGGTACAGGTGTTGATTGTGAAGATACGTGTATCCAGGAGGAGTCCTGGATGAACAGTATTGTAAATAATTATCAAGTAGGGTTGTGGTGCAAACGTCTTCAGAAGCACCAAATTCCTCAGAGTATAATATTGGTGTCACCTCCCTCAAAGCTGAGTCCTCCAGCTGTATTCAATGCACCTCAGGGAGCCATTTTCTGGTATTATATGCAGAGGTGGTAACAATCACTGTAGTGTCTCAGAAGATTAAATATCCTGCTATTGAGGCTAAATCCACCGGCGATGGTTATTGCTCTTGGACCACCTCAAGAGATTAAAATTCCACAAGGCAGACACAGGGTTGTGAGTTTAGGTATATCCCATAAGTTAGTTAGTAAATTCTCTCTGGATAGACACAGCTGCAGCAAGAATTTGCAGTGATCACGGTGGTGTCCTTGGTCACATCAGATTGGTCAAAACCTCTAGCTTCAACTGTCACCCTCAGACCATGCACCACTGGAGTACTTTGCATTTGTGGCGCTTCAAAGTATTGCAATTTTTTATGACCAGTTTATATTTATATTTCAAATATATCTATCTTTAAACTAGTAGTGCAGATATTGTAGCTTGTAGAGATAGCTGGTATGAAAGGATTAGGGCTCCTCAGTAGAAAGGCTGGCAAGGATCAGTACTACTTTCTCCTACTGTTCCTGAGAGTAGCAATGATGGTGCTTTGAAAATGTCCACCTTTCGCGCCCTTTTATTACTAGACAGTAGTATAAAGGTTCCTCTATGGCGAGTATAGCACGCAGCCAGAGTTGCTTGTAGTTACAAGTGAGAGCATATAAGATATGGGTATGTGCTCTCAATTCAACCATCCACCATCCAAATACAGGGATATATGCTGTGCACCACTATGACAGGGCTTTTAATAGGCAATCCCCTCAAAATGGACGTTATTTCGTGCCAATCCACAGTCAGGAGAAGCTGTAAGAGGTGCTACCAGATCCCAGGCTCTGTACTGCAGGAGTTTGCACTGCACAGTGTCAGAAAGGCTTTTGGACACTTGTGGCTTTACCAGGACTCCACAGCACCGCAGGGATTATCGCTAGTAAAGTTGCATCCAATGTATGTCCTCTTTTCCAGGAGCAGGAACTTCCAATGAAATTGGTGGCCAGAGAGCCGGAGAAGCAGTGCCTTCTTTACCTGCTGTTATCCCCCAATGCTCACAAGTAGCTGTGGTGTCCTTCGATTTGGTGCAGCCTGTTGGAACACTGATTCTCTAGCCAGCGTGGAGGAGCTCACTTAAAATGTGACCACTGCGCTTGGCCTGCCCAGCGGAAGTCCTCGACAGTTTTGCTTTTAATGCCATATGGTATTCAGTTATTGCAGTGTCTCAGCGAGTCTTTCAAAGCATCTGTGACAGGCGTCTGCCTTGTGGGTTATGAAGTCAGGCTGCGTTCACATAATCTTTTTAGCACATCACATAATCCTGTCACAGTTACAGCTAGTGAAGCACAGTGTTGACTACAAGTACTTACAGCAGCATTGCATGTTCGTAATGCACACATAAAGTATGTATTTTAATATGTAGGTAATGTCTTTGCACACTGCTGATATGCCTATCCTTCTGTCCCCTCTTGTTTATCTCAAGACAACACAGAGTGGCCTATTACTTGACAATCCTATGCTATAAAAGCTATTGTTACTTTTATTTGCTTTTATGTAAATGGCAAGTTATTTACACATCCATTAATAGAAGCTGTGAGGATACTAGGTTTACCTGTGCCAATTCTAATCACTTTACACTGGCTGGTCATCCAGGAGTGCTGTACTCTGCCAGGGTAGCTTACATAGTTCCTCCTAGGGATCCTTTAGTCACTCAGGCAAACACAGTTACTATATATAGTATAAGACCAGAACAACCGCTAGAATTTTATTTGCACACAGTAACTAAATGGAAGGCAGGTTTACCACATTATCAGTCAGGTATAGGTACAGTCCGCTTACCTATATGGAACCTCATGGAACTAGACCCCATCTGATCTTTAGCCATAACCCACCTGGCTTCAGATACAGTAGGTATGCATGGCTGGTGGTCATGCCCTACTGCATAAGTACCCTGACATTTCTAAATCTGGATGGGTCTGGTATAAAATGTTGAAAAGTCAAATTGTTGACAAGTTAAAATGTCGACAATTGAGTATTAAGTATTTGTTTGTAACAACTGTAAACCTATTGTTATGCAGGTGGCTTATAAAAAAAATTCAGAAACATAATACTCAATTGTTAATATTTTGCATAACAACCAGATACCATCTGGACCCAGTCCATAGTTATAAGTGTCCATGGGGACCAGGGGTTAAAAGTGCTCTATGCCTGTGAGAAACTAGGTGAAGGATAACTGCCTTTATGTTAGACTTCTTGTTTTATACAGAAAGCAAAAGGCATTTATGAAAAATGTTTCTTTGGTAACCAAGGAGGAAAAGTTTAGGAATCCTTGTAATGTACATACATAGATAGGCAAGTTACTGGTTAATTATCAGTGTACTGACAAAAAATTTTTTAGCTATAAAATTAAGTGCAAAAATATCAGTTACACATGTTAAAAATCTATATACCACCTGCCACTTTCAAGGCCCTTCTGCTATAGGAGGTCCAAGTGAAAATAAATGGAATCTCACTTCTCTCCCTGCTGTTTTATTAGGTGGAAGGGGGGTAAGAGTCTGCAGGGTGACTTCTGCAGGTAAAGGGTTATGATTGCTACTTTACTTCAGCTTGGGTGCCAAGTTCCAATTGTTATCTGGGATTTTTCAAGCCCTGTTATCAAGGGGGGAAGTTAACTGACTCAACCCCCATAGCAAGAAGGCAAAGTCTTAAGCTGTCCATACACCTGTACGATTATTGGTCCCAGCAGGGGGTGGGCCGATAAACGGGACGATTTCCCACTAGGGAAATGTCCCATTATTGGCACCATACACCTCCCTGCTGGGACAGATAATCCTAGCAGAAGAGGGGAGGGGGTCAGCGCTCTATGTTGCTGCTGCTGCTTTATATCTATGTACAAAGCTGCTCTGACAGCTTTGAAAGGTATACTTTAAAGCTGTCAGAGCAGCATAGCACACAGATATACATCAGCGACTATTGCATGCAGTAATACAGATAAGAATCAGTCGAAGCCGCGCTTCACACAGTGCGTTTT
The DNA here is from genome assembly GCA_011038615.1 of Limnodynastes dumerilii. Lineage (NCBI taxonomy): Eukaryota > Metazoa > Chordata > Amphibia > Anura > Limnodynastidae > Limnodynastes > Limnodynastes dumerilii. Next base: position 197,640 of record WWET01001430.1, on the reverse strand, counting down.
CAGCTGATCCCTGTCTGTACTACTCCTGCAATAGCCGCTGCTGTATATCTGTGTGCTATGCTGCTCTGACAGCTGTAAAGTATACCTTCAAAGCTGTCAGAGCAGCTTTGTACATAGCTATAAAGCAGCAGCAGCTTTGAAGAATATGGAGCCATTCAGCTTGCTGATTGGCTCCCTTAAAATATCGTCAGCTGTCTCTCAATTTAAATCAAACATGTCAAAAGATCAAATAATCACACCAGAGCGTTTCTGGTGTGTTTATTTGGCGTTAAAAATTGATCTGTACCATACGCTGGAGCGATTATTTGCCCGATCACCAATCACCCCGTGTCTAGCATGTGCGCAGTGTAGAGAATCCATCAGAGGCTTGCAACTTAAACTGTAATGTAGCCTCTGAGAGCTTTCTTATTTATTTTTTATTTATTAACAGATTTTTAGATAGTGTCATTGCGTCATAGCGCTTTACAATCTAACAATCATTATAACAAGACCGGGTGGTAACAGACAGACTGGGTGGTTAAAAGGGCCCTGGCACAAGCTTACAATCTATAGGATATTAAGGGTTGATACATAAGGGCAAGTGCTATAAATCACACAACGGACCAGCCAACTTTCATGGTAAAAGTGCTCAGTGCTCTATATTATCCAGTAACACAGCAGTGTTAGTAGCAGAACTGAAGGGAATTTTAGTATAAAGAGTGAAAATGAACAAGTTTGTGTTAATCATGAAAGGAGAGTCATATAATATAGTAGTTGTAAATAGTGTAGACAAATGTTAAGTAGGTTGCAGAATTAGTTTTGCTTGTCTGAAGAGAGGTGGTTTTAAGCAGTGTTCCCCAACCTCAGTCCTCAGGGACCACTAACAGTCCTTATTTTCTAGGTTTCCTTAAAGAATCACAAGTGATATAATGAGCAGCAACTGTGGAGCTTTTAAAATGTGACAGTAATTAATGAACACACCTGTGCTCCAGCAGTGAGTCCTGGAAAACATGCACTGTTAGTGGTCCCTGAGGACTGAGGTTGGGGAACACTGGTTTTAAGGGAGCGCTTGAAAGTTCGGAAAGTCTTAGTGGGTGAGGAAGGTTATTCCAGAGAGTGGATGCAACTGGGAATCTAAACATTTGTCTAGTGTCGAGGCAAATTGTATGTCCTGTGAAAATCGGAGACAGTGAGCTGTGATGTATCTTGAGAAGAGTGAGGATATGTATGCGGGTGCAGTCTAGCAAAAGGATCTTGTATTTGATTCTGTAAAATATAGGTAACCTGTTACGGCACCGCCGGAATTACCTGAACCAGAGAACCGAGGTGGCCGTCTGCAGAGATGGATGTTGATCCAAAGGTACCCCATGTTTACCTCGACAGAGAACCAAGGTGACCAGAGAGAGAAGAAGAGGAAGCCGGGTAGCTCACCAGTTAGTAGAGCCTGATGTCAGACCGGGTGTTCGCTAGAGCCCCTGATGGTGAGGATAGACTGGAGCAGGTAGGAATCCGTCAGGTTACGCCCCTTAGAGAATACCCGGAAGAGGAAAGGGAGCAGCGGGGAATGGATAAGGAAAAGAGGGTAAGTAGCAAAAGCAGTACCAGAAGGGACTGGACTGAAACAAACCACAATCAACATAAAACACTGACAAGAGACTGGAGGAAGAACACGGGACGGACGAGAACAACTGACAAACTGGGACTAACTCACACACACTCACACACTCATACAACTACCCAAAAGGGCACAGACACAAACTCACAGGAGAAGGCAGGAGAAAACAACACTGGATTAGCACAATAAGGTGTGAGAGGAGGTAAGTGGAACACTGAGGATAACAGGCAAGGGCCAGGGCTGGATAATGGAGGACACTCAATAATCAGAAAGGCAAGGAGAGAGCAAAATACAAGGCAGGCACAGATACTGACAAAACAGATTCTATAAACGGCACCAGGAGGAAGACTGAAGGGATCTAAATAGAGGATGCTAGCCTCTGATAGGCTAGCAGTTGACAAGCCTCTGGTGGGAGTTTCCTAAGCCAATTGCTGCAATGCACGGGGAGTGCGCCTGACTGGCGCTGCGGCGATGCTCCCACGTGTCATTGTTTACTTTGGAGAGAGACACGTCGGGAGCCGCAGGGCGCAAGGAGAGGCAAGCAGGAAACGAAGTGCATGGACGAGGGGAACGAGGAAGGTAAGTAATGGCACCGATCGTGACAGTACCCCTAAGCAAAGAGTGCTGGCTGTGACAGTACCCCCCCCCCTTGACGAGGGGTTAAGAAACCCCTGGGCGCAGGTTTGTTGGGAAAATTATAATGGAATTTTTTGACCAATTTATCAGCATGCAGCTGACGTGCTGGAATCCACTGTCGTTCCTCCGGACCGTAACCTTTCCAATGGATTAACTAGTGTACTTGTCCTTGAACTTTTCAAAAATTCAAAATTGACTCCACGATGAATTCCTCTTGTCCATCAATCATAACGGGAGGAGGCTTGGATAGGGGTGGAAACGCATGGACCTGCGGAAGTGTTTGAGCAGTGAGACATGGAAAGTATTCGGTATTCTCATGTTACGATGAAGTGCTAACTTCATGGCCACTGTGTTGACCCGAGCAATGATGGGAAACGGACCAATATAACGAGGACCCAGCTTCTTGCAAGTTTGTCGAAGGCGAATGTTTTTGGTTGATAGCCAGACCTTGTCCCCAACTCTAAAAGAATGATCTGTTCTGTGGCGATCTGACTTGGATTTGGAGACTAACGCTGCTTGCTGCAAGGACCGAGTGACCTTGGACCAGACACACTTGATGTTGTTAGCTATCCTCCGTGCATTCGAGGAACGATCCACCTCAGGCAAGACAAAGGAGTTGGCTCGGGGATGATATCCAAAGTTGCAGAAAAAAGGAGACCTCTTGGTGGTACTGTGAGAAGCATTGTTATAGGCGAATTCTGCCCATGACAAATTCTGAGACCAGTTATCGTGGAATTTAGATATGTAACAACACAGGTACTGTTCCATGTTTTGATTGGTTTGTTCCGTCTGGCCATTCGACTGGGGGTGGTATCCAGATGATAAGCTGACCTTGATATGGAGGAGCTTGCAGAAGGACCACCAGAAACGAGCGACACATTGCACACCTCTGTCCGAAACAATATCCGAAGGTAGTTCATGAAGTCGAATGATGTGTTTAATGAACAGACTAGCTAACTCCTCAACAGAGGGTAACCCTGGCAAGGGTACAAAGTGAGCCATCTTGCTAAATCTGTCCACAGTGACCCAGATGGTAGTGCATCCCTCATAGCACGGAAGATCCGTTACGAAATCCATGGACAGATGGGTCCAGGGTCGTCTGGGAATGGGTAATGGAAGAAGGAGACCTGTGGGTGAGGAATGAGAAGACTTGCTTTGGGCGCATGTGGGACAAGAATTGACGAACTCTCTGACATCCTTTGTCAAAGCGGGCCACCACACAATGCGGGAAAGAAGCTCCAGCGTCTTCTGGATTCCTGGATGACCAGCAGTCTTACAGGAGTGAGTCTCCAACAGCACTGACCTTCTGAGCCTCTGGGGAACAAACAACCTGTTACGTGGCATCTGAGTAGGAGCTTGATCTTGAGCCTTCAGGATGAGTGGAGATCCTGTGTGAGGCCCATAACGATAGAAGTAGCAGGCAAAATAGGAAGGGGGGAGAGGTGGGAGCATGTTCTGCATTGAAGGAACGTGATAGAGCGTCCGCCCTCTTGTTGAGTGAACCAGGACGGTAGGTTATCGTGAAATTGAACCTGGTGAAGAACAAAGCCCACCTGGCCTGTCTGGGGCTCAACCTCTTGGCTGCTTCAATGTAGGCCAAGTTCTTATGGTCAGTGATGACAGAAATGGGATGAAGCGCCCCCTCCAACCAATGCCTCCATTCGTCAAATGCCATCTTGATGGCAAGCAACTCCCTGTTGCCAACATCATAATTTCTCTTGGCGGAAGAGAATTTCTTCGAGAAATAGGCACACGGGTAGGATTTCATGTCTTGAGGATCCTGTTGGGACAGGACTGCTCCGGCACCAACATCAGAGGCATCCACCTCGATGATAAAAGGACGAGCAGGATCCAGATGCCGGAGAATAGGAGCCGAAACAAATGCTTTTTTAAGGACATGAAAAGTACTAACCGCCTTAGGAGGCCATTTGCTGGGATCCGCTCCCTTTATGGTGAGGTCGGAAATGGGAGTAACCAGGATGGAGATGGCCTTGATGAACCTCCGATAATAATTAGAGAATCCCAGGAAGCGTTGAGTGGCTTTGAGATTGTTGGGTTGTACCCAATCCATGATAGCTTTCACCTTAGCGGGAACCATAGAAAATACTTCAGGAGATATTACGTAACCGAGAAAGTTGACAGTCTTAACCTCAAACTTGCATTTTTCTGGTTTAGCGAACAGATGATTCTCTCGAAGACGGGTAAGGACTTGTCGAACCTGAGTTCGGTGTGAAGAGAAGTCAGGGGAAAAAATAAGGATGTCATCCAGGTACACAACAACTAATCGACCCAGGAAATCCCGAAGTATCTCATTAATAAAATCCTGGAAGACGGCTGGAGCATTGCAAAGCCGGAAGGGCATGACCAGGTATTCGTAATGTCCGGACTGCGTATTGAAAGCCATCTTCCATTCATCCCCTTCACGAATCTGACCAGATTATAGGCTCCCCTGAGGTCAACTCCACTGAGTTGATCGAAGAGATCAGAGATACGAGGAATGGGGTAAGTATTCTTAATCGTGATTTTATTCAGACCCCGATAATCAATACAGGGTCGAAGAGACCCATCTTTCTTGGCAACAAAAAAGAACCCCGCTCCGACTGGAGACTTGGAGGGCCGAATGAAGCCTTTGCGGAGGTTGTCCTGCACATACTCGTCCATGGCCCCGGACTCCGGGCGAGAGAGTGAGAATAATCTTCCCTTAGGAAGAACAGCCCCAGGAACGAGCTCGATGGCACAATCTGAGGACCGATGAGGAGGAAGTATCTCTGAAGCTTGATCGGAGAAAACGTCCGCGAAGTCGGCATACTGTGACGGAAGGCTGGTAAACGAAGTGTGTCCTAAACGGACCGGATGAGAAAGACAGACACCGGAGCAGGAGTCACTCCAACCAGTGATCTCCCCTTTGGCCCACTCGATACGAGGACTGTGAATCTGTAACCAGGGGTGACCGAGTACGATCTATGGGCTACCGGACAGCGAATGATCAGAAATTCCAATTCTTCCGAATGACACATCCCAATAGAGAGCCGAAGAGGAGTGGTAGACTTCAAGATAGTCCCCTCTGACAAGGGTTTACCGTCCAGGCCACACGCCGTCACTGGTGATGAGACGTCCTTGGACTCCAAACCTAAGGAACGGACCAGGTCCACGTCAATAAAGTTCCCGGCGGCTCCACTGTCCACGAAGGCCTCCAGATTGATCTTCTGGGCAGTGAGATGGAGACATGCAGGGAGAAGAAGGGCATTTTTATTACTGATGAGATGGACACCCAGACGGAGCCCTTCGATCTTCGTCTGGGTTAGGCGTTTCCCGACTGAGCGGGCTTGTTGGGGCAGTTATCGGCATGGTGAGCCTTACCTCCACAGTAAAGGCATAACCCAAGAGTGCGACGTCTAGTCTTTTCTTGCTTGGTCAGCCGATAAGAACCAATCTGCATGGGTTCATCCGTGAATGTGGCGTCGGAAGAGAAATGTACTGGGGAAAGAGAAGCGGAGGAATCCTTCTCCTGACGGCGTTCCTTCAACCGGCGATACACCTTGATCGAGAGGCGCATGAGGTCATCCAGACTCTGGGCTGCGGGGAACTGTACCAGGGAATCTTTTACCTGTTCAGAAAGACCTACCCGAAACTGGCTGCGCAGTGCGGGATAGTTCCACCCTGAGTCCTGCGCCCATCGTCGGAATTCTGCGCAATACTCCTCTGCAGACCTTCTACCTTGGCGGAGAGCCCGTAATTTGGCCTCTGCTGTAGCCAGACGATCCACTGATTGGCGGGCAGGATCTTGGGGAGAAAGGCTGAAGGCCCAGGCTTGAGGATCTCCCTGTAACAGAGTGATAACTAGACCTACCCTCTGAAATTCAGAGCCAGAGGAGTTAGGCCTCAGTTGAAAATACAGCTTACAGCTCTCCTTGAACAGGAGGAATTGGGATCTGTCTCCTGAAAAACGATCCGGAAGATTTGGCTTTAACATCCGTGTCTGCCTGAGGTGGAACGGGTACGGAGGCGGGAACTGGATTGGAAGTCTGCAGCGAGGCAATGACACGATCCTGGGATTGTACCTTCGCCGTGAAGGTCTGCACCATCTGACCCAGGCTGGAAACTTGAGCGATGAGTGCATTAATGGCGTCGGCCGTTGAATCCATGTTACCGTAACCTGTGGTAACCTGTCTTTGGCCGGTTATACTGTTACGGCACCGCCGGAATTACCTGAACCGGAGAACCGAGGTGGCCGTCTGCAGAGATGGATGTTGATCCAATGGTACCCCGGGTTTACCTCAACAGAGAACCAAGGTGACCAGAGAGAGAAGAAGAGGAAGCCGGGTAGCTCACCAGTTAGTAGAGCCTGATGTCGGACCGGGTGTTCGCTAGAGCCCCTGATGGTGGGGATAGACTGGAGCAGGTAGTAATCCGTCAGGTTACGCCCCTTAGAGTATACCCGGAAGAGGAAAGGGAGCAGCGGGGAATGGATAAGGAAAAGAGGGTAAGTAGCAAAAGCAGTACTAGAAGGGACTGGACTGAAACAAACCACAATCAACATAAAACACTGATACTGACAAAACAGATTCTATAACCGGCACCAGGAGGAAGACTGAAGGGATCTAAATAGAGGCTGCTAGCCTCTGATAGGCTAGCAGCTGACAAGCCTCTGGTGGGAATTTCCAAAGCCTATTGCTGCAATGCACGGGGAGCGCGCCTGACTGACGCTGCGGCAAAGTTCCCACGTGTCATTGTTTACTTTGGAGAGAGACACGTCGGGAGCCGCAGGGCGCGAGGGGAGGCAGGCAGGAAACGAAGTTCACGAATGAGGGGAACGAAGAAGGTAAGTAACGGCACCGATCGTGACATAACCAATGTAGAGACTGACAGAGCAGAGAAGCTCTTGAAGAGCGTTTAACAAGGAAAATCAGTCTAGCTGCTGCATGCAATATAGACTGCAGGGGGGCTAATTTGATAATGTGGGAGTCCAATAAGGAGGGCATTACAATAATCAATGCAGGAGATGATTAGTGCATGAATGAGAGTTTTTGTAGTGTCTTGTATAAGATATTTGCATATTTTGGAAATGTATGTAACAGGATTTAGAGACAGGTTGTATGTGGGGAACAAGGGACAGTTCAAAGTTAAGGGTAACACCTAAGCATTGAGCGTTATGATTAGGAATTTTTTCAGTGTTGTGGACAGAGATAGAGAGGCCAAGAGAGTAGCTTTTATTAGCAGGTGTAAATATTTCAAGTTCAGGTTTAAAGATGGTGTGAGGACATTCAAGAAGAAATGGCAGAGAAGCATTCAGTAACATGAACCAACACAGTAGGTGAGAGATCAGCAGTGGAGAGGTAGATTTGTGTATCATCTGCATAGAGATGATATTGAATTCCAAATTACTTTATTAGCTGTCCAAGGGAAGTTGTATAAATAGATAAAAGCGATGGACCCAGACTTCCGGTTCCGGCGCTGATGCTGAAGGTAGCGCCGTAGAGAGCTCCGTGCCAGCCACAGCGGGACTTAACATCCAGCCCGCTGACAGACCGCAGAGCACAGCCACTCCTAACAGGGAGAGTCACCTCTCACTTCTCCCTCCTTATGAAGCGCTATCTTGCAGCGCAAATGCCGACAAAAGCACAAAAACCGCGGCCAGAGAAAGGTCGCATGGATTCCAAGATGGCGGCCGCAGCCGCAGCTGAACCTCACACGGTGGGATCAGAGCTGGAAACAGCAGGGATGAGACAGGAGGCAGCATCTAACGCTTCAGTTTCACCCAAGGCACAGTTGGACAGGTCCTTGTCCCCACCAGCACTCTACCCAACCTCCACACCTGAAAAAGGTACTCCTACTCTGGCTTATACAGATATAGTTAAAGCCATACAGGAAACCATGGCTCCCCTGATGGCTCAGCAAGCAGCTACATTTACACAGGCTATCCAGGAAGTGAAAAATCAATTAACACAAATGCAGCAGAGGATCTCTGCATCTGAACAGATAGTGGGACAAAACTTTCAGGATGTATGTACACTTAAAGATACAACAGCTCATCTGCAAAAGATTCAGAACCAAATAATAAATAAAATAGATGACCTGGAGAATAGGTCCAGACGGAGTAATTTACGAATAATTGGCCTGCCAGAATCTCTTAAAGGGAATGACCTGTTCCATTTTTTACATGTTACACTTCCGGAACTCCTGCATGTGGCGGATGAATGTAAAGATCTCGCTATCGAAAGAGCTCACCGTATGGGAAGGCCCAGATCGGATGGATCCACTAGACCCAGAGTGGTTATATTTAAATGCCTGAATTTCGTACACAAGGAAGCTATGTGGATTGCCTCTCAGAGAATTGATCAGCTTCAGTGGGAGGGACATCACCTACGGATTTTCCAGGATTTCTCGGCAGAGGTGTCCAGAGCCCGCAAAGCTTTTTCCCCATTATGTACCCAATTGGTGAAGGACGGTCGGAAGTTTGCCCTTCTTTTTCCAGCACACCTGCGGCTATTTGAAGGATCTACTTTCAAAGACTTCTCCACTCCGCAAGATGAGCAAGACTATATCCGCGAATCTGATGAAGGACAATCGTCATCGACTCGTGATTAACCTGCTCCGGAACGTTCAACTTTTCTATAGGGTCAGGTCGTAAGCTAGTCAAACTGACTAATTGAACTGAATAAGTGGTTTGTAATAGATTTTGACTAAATAGCAGCATTTGAGCTACGTTTAGGTTCTGATTAATACTAGAAGTTCTAACTTTTATTCTACTAGTATTTGTAGTGATATACAACGAGGAAGGGGAGGGTGAACAAAAAGGAAGGGGGAAAAAAATAAAAATAAAAAAAGGGTAAGATAGGAGGAAAAAAAAAAAAAAAAAAAGATGCAAATCCTGTAACAGGGACAGCTG